>CM053031.1:109355253-109775253 GCA_028564925.1 Lithobates sylvaticus | reverse complement strand
ATATACATATATATATATATATATATATATATATATATATATATATATATATATATATATATATATATACATATATACACATAAATATACACATATATATATATACACACACACACGTTTTGCCAAATGCAGACTGTACCTGCACTCCCATGGCCAGGTGAATGATTTGTTTACACTGCTGCACTGTAGGGGGGAAGTAGAGAGATCTAGGCTCAGGAGGATGCCTCCCCCTTTCACTGCTCTGCTCATCACTGTTCTGATCAAGATCCCAGTGTGCAGCTGTAGAATACGGATCTCTGATGATTTTATCTATACAGGGCTGAGACCAGCGGAGCTCTGAACTGTACATCGGCACAGTGAGAGCTTGATTTACACCCTTTCTCAACTAGTATGCCGCAGCACCCCAGTTGTGAGAGGCTGGGCTAGACTACTGGGTCAGAGCATCTCCAAAACTGCAGCTCTTGTGGGATGTTCCTAGTCTGCAGTGGTCAGGACAAGTGGTCCATGGAAGAACTAGCAACAGGGTAGTCGACCAGGCTCACTGATGCATGTGGGGAGTGGAGACTGGCCCATGTAGTTTGATCCAACAGAACAGCCATCAAAATTTCCACTCGCATTTGGCAAGTTGAAATTAGCTGAGGACGAGTGTGGAGCAGGGGCAGACTGGGTCAACAGTTTCCTGACTGATCGCTTTTGGCAGAAGCAGTGGGGCCTTTTTACAGGGCATCAGAGTGGCCCAGGGTGAAATTGCCTCCCTGCCCCCCCCCCCCCCAGGCTGCTCTGATGCCCTGTAAAAAAGGTTGCACCGCTTCTGCCAGAAGCGATCAACCAGGAAACTGTCGGGAGGCGGGCCGGCCGGATCACACAGATCTCCCGCTGTGAGACAACTTGGATCTGAAATGCCTGCTGTTGTCAAAGTCCCGCCTCCTGGAATGCTGGCAAATTGAATCTGTGTGCTGTCTATCATAGGAGCCGGTCCAGGAGACTCAACTTTGTTTGATAGCGTCCGGCGTTTCAGAGCTAAGCTGTGTCATAGCAGGAGATCTTCTGTGTTCCGGCGAGCTCTCCTCCCGTGATCCCCCATGGCGTGATCGGCTGCACTAATATGCTTTATGTTAATATTATTAAAGCTGTTAAATGTTTTATGCAGAATTAACCTCTTCGCGCCCGCGCTATAGCCGAAAGACGGCTGCAGCGCGGACGCTCCCTGCAGGGAGGACGTCCCTGGACGTCCTGTTGTTTACTTCCCTAATGCGCGCTCCTGAGAGCGCGCATCGGGGAAGTTCTGTGCTGGCCGTGTCCGTCGGACACGGCCGGTCACAGATCGCTGTAAACGGCCAATTACAGCGGCCGTTTACAGTGAGATCGGCGTGTCCAATGAGAGATGATCTCATATGGAAACATATGAGATCATCTGTCAGCGCCGCTCTCTCTCCTCACACAGACAGCGTGTGGGGAGAGAGAGAACAACGGCTGCAGCGCCGTAAGTAAGAAAAAAAAAAAAAAAAAAAAAAAAACTAAATGTGCGATCTGTGTCCCCATTCACCTGCCGCCATCCACCTGTCACCATCCACCTGTCACCATCCACCTGTCCCCATCCACCTGTCACCATCCGCCTGTCACCATCCACCTGTCACCATCCACTTGTCTCCACCTGTCCCCATCCACCTGTCACCATCCACCTGTCACCATCCACTTGTCTCCACCTGTCCCCATCCACCTGTCCCCATCCACCTGTCACCATCCACCTGTCACCATCCACTTGTCTCCACCTGTCCCCATCCACCTGTCACCATCCACCTGTCCCCATCCACCTGTCACCATCCACCTGTCACCATCCACCTGTCCCCATCCACCCGTCCCCATCCACCCGTCACCATCCACCCGTCACCATCCACCCGTCACCATCCACCCGTCACCATCCACCTGTCACCATCCACCTGTCACCATCCACCTGTCACCATCCACCTGTCCCCATCCACCTGTCACCATCCACCTGTCACCATCCACCCGTCACCATCCACCCGTCACCATCCACCCCATCCACCTGTCCCAATCCACCCCATCCACCTGTCCCCATCCACCTGTACCCATCCACCCGTCACCATCCACCCGTCACCATCCACCCCATCCACCTGTCCCCATCCACCCCATCCACCTGTCCCCATCCACCTGTACCCATCCACCTGTCCCCATCCACCCGTCACCATCCACCTGTCCCCATCGTCCCCATCCACCCGTCCCCATCCAACTGTCCCCATCCACCCGTCACCATCCACCCGTCACCATCCACCCCATCCACCTGTCCCCATCCACCTGTCCCCATCCGTGTCCCCAGTGCACCTGTCCCCAGTGCCACGTGTCATCAGTGCCACGTCAGTGCCATCTGTCATCAGTGCCATATTAGTGTCACGTGTCATCAGTGCCACATATTAGTGCCATCTGTCATCAGTGCCGCATATTAGTGCCATCTCTCATCAGTGCCACGTATTAGTGCCACATGATAGTGCCACGTATTAGTGCCATCTGTCATCAGTGCCATCTGTCAGTGTCACATGTCATCAGTGCCCCGTATTAGTGCCATCTGTCATCAGTGTCACGTGTCATCAGTGCCCCATACTAGTGCCATCTGTCACCAGTGCCACATCAGTGTCACATGTCATCAGTGCCACGTATCAGTGCCACCTGTCATCAGTGCCACGTCAGTGTCACGTGTCATTGTCCTGGTGCTCCAGGGCCTTCAAAAGTGTAATAGGTGGTCAACAAGTTAGATGTGTAATTTATGCTCCTAGAACACATGATGGCGCTCCCTGCATGTTGGGCCTCTCTATGTGGCCAGGCTGTGTAAAAGTCCCACACATGTGGTATCATAATACTCAGGAGGAGTAGCAGAATTTATTTTGGGGTGTCATTTGTGGTATACACATTCCATGTGAGAGAAATAACCTATTACAATGACAATTTTGTGAAAAAAAATAAAAAATAAAAAAATAATTAATTTTGCAAAGAATTGTGGGAAAAAAATGACAACATCAAAAAGCTCACCATGCCTCTTACTAAATACCTTGGAATGTCTACTTTCAAAAAAGGGGTCATTTGGGGGGTATTTGTACTTTCCTGGCAAGTTCGGGTCACAAGAAATGAGATCGGCCACCAGTACATCAGATGTGATCAATTTTGTATGATTCACACCACAGATTGTAGAGTCTGTAACTTTCACAAAGACCAAATAATATCCACTAATTTGGGTTATTTTTACCAAAGATATGTGGCAGTATAAATTGCGGCCAAAATTTATGAAGAAAAAATTAATAATTTGCCAAATTTTATCACAGAAACAAAGAAAATGCGTTTTTTTTTCTAAATTTTCGGTCTTTTTTCATTTATAGCGCAAAAAATAAAAAACCCAGAGGTGATCAAATACCACCAAAAGAAAGCTCTATTTGTGGGAAAAAAAGGACAAAAAATTCATTTGGGTTCAGTATTGCATGGCTGAGTAATTGTCATTCAAAGTGTGAGAGCACCGAAAGCTGAAAATTGGTCTGGGCAGGAAGGGTGTTTAAGTGCCCAGTAAGCAAGTGGTTAAGTTACAAAAATAAATATTGTGTAATTTCATGAGAGAATTTACGAGGGCGGAATTGGGGGCAGGGTAGGGGTTGGGTGGGACAACTGGTGGTGGCGAGGAACTCTTAAGGCCTGGCTAGTAGTTGAGGACTTAAAATTTTGAGCCCTGCAATAGAAGACTGGCTTTTTTCAGAGCTGTCTTATCCAGAGTCCTAGGTAAAGCAGAATCGTAAAAAGTTGGAGATGGTGATGTAAGGCTACTCTGCTTCCTTGTTTATAGCTCTCAGCATCATGTGTTGATGTGCGTCAGAAGCTACAGACACTATCTTGAATGATAAGATGACCTAGTTCGAGAAAACATGGGACCCCTGGATCCCATTTTTTCAGGAAACGCCTGGAGTCCCCATCCGGCCCTGCTGACAATTAGTAAAGTACTATAGCTGCACAGACTACCTTCTCTATTCTCAATGTATTTTCGCTCTTTCTTGGTGAGCTGTACATTCACCCCCAGACTAGTCCATTAGGATACTACTCTATATGGCTGGATGTGCATTTTTTTTTTTTTTTTGATTTCTTTACTAGTTTGTGTTTTTTTATTTATACATTTTTTTTTTTTTGTTTTGTGCACTCGGAGTCCTGTTTTTTTTATATAGAGGGTGCCACTGGCGCCAAAATCAAGGGGGCGGTGGGTTCCTGGAGGTGACTACCTCAGTTAAACTCAGGTTTATGACCATAAGATCTTATATGGCTAGTAATCCTGTTTGTTTCTAGCAAAACAGTTTAAACTTGTTAAATTACAATATTGTTTTCTTTTTATTTATTTTTTTGTACTGTATACATACTTTAAAAAAAAATATATATAACAATAAACTATTGGCAAAAAAAAGCTGCAGACACATCGCTCTGGCAGAGCAATTGACACACCGATGTATATTTTGAACTTTGATGCCGCCCACCTCTCTGTGTATATAGATCTATATGTGTATGGACGAGTATTCACTATACCTTCACCAGGAGAGTTTTTGAACTGTGCTCTTTGACATCACTGCATTGTCACCCATCCATATTTATGTATGACGCTTCCCGTGTCTCCCTGCTTGAATCTTAAAATTATGAAAAGAGATGAACTTTGTTTGTATTGCTGAGGACATTAATTTATCCCAGTTTCTAACACAGCAAGGATATACCATCGTTGCCACACACTCTGTAGTCCACAGTGTGCATTCACTCTTTTCTTGCCATCTCATTCTCCACATCCCTCCTCCCCCCATTTTTCCCTCCCCGTCCCCATCACGGGCTCGAGCCTTCCCGGGATTTCTGTGTGGATTCCCTGACCAACAGGCAGCCATTAGTAACTGCACACACTCCTGATTGCAGAGTGCAGGCCATCCACACATAGATTGTCCGCGTCCGGACGCACTGTTTTATGTTGTCTGTATTTTTCTGTTCAGTGTTTGTCTACATTGTTGCTGCACCATGGACCCATCAGTTGACAGGATGAGTCACATGGTGTTTCTATAACTGCACATGTCATATGCACTATATTGATCCTACTCTGTATCGTTTGTGATCACACCATCTCTTTTTTTTGTATTTACAATAAAGATAACCTTTTTATATTTAGGCCTTCATTTCTTGTATGTTGTGTCACTCATGTGGTCTTCTGGTTCCTGCCAGTCTTGACAGGAACATACCAGGGTTTTTTTTTGTATATTGCATACAAAATGGAAGACCTGACCTGCAAAACAAGTGTTCCATATAATAACCTGTACATTTTAATTTAACTTGAGTTCAGCTTTAGCCTATTTGTGCATTGGAGATCTGGCACTATATACCTTATACAGTAGATGTTATTAGATGTTTACTAATATGTGAATTTAGACCATCTAATGAGACTGAAGGACTTTTAGCACCTATTATTGCAACATTACAGAAAATATGGAGGAAATCCCATTTCCTTTTTTTTTTTTTTGTTTTCTCAGCATCTTGTGCAGTTTTGTTTATAACATTCTTCGGCTAGTACAGAGTAGTGGTAATATGGTTGATCTTTTTTTTCCCAAAATATATATTGTAAATAAGTGTTTAATATAAATGTAGTAAATACATTATGCTGAGAAATGTAAATCTAACTTCTTATTCCATAGCTGCCATGGTGACAATTATGTACTAGTTACTGTGGCAGCAATGAATACTGTCGTTGGGTGCCTGGTTAGGCTGATATTTTATTAGAATAGAAAATAGCAGTTCTCTAGAGGATTTCTGCTCAGATATCTTGATCAGTGTGTTCATTAAAGTGGGTCTTTACATTATGTTCCTGTAATGCTGTTCACACACTTTATTTTTGTAGGCCAGATAGACAGTGGACACATCTCTGTAAAGCCATTGTATGTCATCTTGTGTGCAAAGGTTGCTTGCAGTATTGATGGAATAGGAATGCTTATAATGAAGTCACAGCCCTTTGTTTCTTTTGAGGCCTAATGCTCTTGTCTATGACCATATGAACTGTGATCTTTCTCTTGCGTGCTGGATGCTGCACTCCTGAATTCCATATACGAATGGAACTTTTTGGGTCACTGACCTGAAACATGTAGATTAAAAGTTCCATGCTGTTTGTTGGTCAGTGACATGGCAAGTAATACATCCTCTCTCATAGGTTTCCTTTTAAGAAGCAGAAAGTTTATAGAAACACACGTTTTCTCCCTACCATGCTGGCTTTCAAATATAACTGCTCAGTGTACTGCAATCTAAGGGAAAAAACACGCAGCCATATTGTGGCACTAGCTACTCTAATATATTTTCTAATTACCCTAAGTTAAAGAGGGATAATATTTATGGATGGTGTTTTTAATGTGAAGACACACACACCCTAATTTCATAACTTTCCAGAAAGGTTAACTGATAAATATTTAATGCATCATATCCTTTTGCTTCAGAATGTGCTGTGCACACTGGGCTTTCTTAAAAGAAAGCTCAGCATTGGCAGCACTTCATGATTGCACCTGTAGATTGAAGAAATTGCTCTTAATGCTAGGAGAGTGGGGTTTGTCCCTCTTCTGTGCCATTCATCTGACGCATTTAGCTGTGTAGCAAAAAACAGACACAAATATTTAGAAAATTGCTGATAGTGTAAGTAGTAATACAGGTTTATTGTTAAAAACATTAAAATTGCAAACTCACTAGTGTAAGAGTTGGAAACTGACAAATGTCCACATTATGTTCCTGTAATGCTGTTCACACACTTTATTTTTGTAGGCCAGATAGACAGTGGACACATCTCTGTAAAGCCATTGTATGTCATCTTGTGTGCAAAGGTTGCTTGCAGTATTGATGGAATAGGAATGCTTATAATGAAGTCACAGCCCTTTGTTTCTTTTGAGGCCTAATGCTCTTGTCTATGACCATATGAACTGTGATCTTTCTCTTGCGTGCTGGATGCTGCACTCCCGAATTCCATATACGAATGGAACTTTTTGGGTCACTGACCTGAAACATGTAGATTAAAAGTTCCATGCTGTTTGTTGGTCAGTGACATGGCAAGTAATACATCCTCTCTCATAGGTTTCCTTTTAAGAAGCAGAAAGTTTATAGAAACACACGTTTTCTCCCTACCATGCTGGCTTTCAAATATAACTGCTCAGTGTACTGCAATCTAAGGGAAAAAACACGCAGCCATATTGTGGCACTAGCTACTCTAATATATTTTCTAATTACCCTAAGTTAAAGAGGGATAATATTTATGGATGGTGTTTTTAATGTGAAGACACACACACCCTAATTTCATAACTTTCCAGAAAGGTTAACTGATAAATATTTAATGCATCATATCCTTTTGCTTCAGAATGTGCTGTGCACACTGGGCTTTCTTAAAAGAAAGCTCAGCATTGGCAGCACTTCATGATTGCACCTGTAGATTGAAGAAATTGCTCTTAATGCTAGGAGAGTGGGGTTTGTCCCTCTTCTGTGCCATTCATCTGACGCATTTAGCTGTGTAGCAAAAAACAGACACAAATATTTAGAAAATTGCTGATAGTGTAAGTAGTAATACAGGTTTATTGTTAAAAACATTAAAATTGCAAACTCACTAGTGTAAGAGTTGGAAACTGACAAATGTCCACAATGGCCAGTGCTTGGGCAGGACCTCCTTACCCTGGCCAGGGCTAGAGCTGGCTGAAAGGAGGCAGATACTCTATGATTTTTTAAAACCCACTCGATCCTTTTTTTTTTTTTTTTTTTTTACTTTATTTTTTTTTCTTGTGTGTGTTTCTTTTAATTCTGGTGAAGGGTTACATGTTTGTGATCCCAATGTGGAGCTTTTCCCTTTTGAAATAAGGACTATAAATAAAGGGTATATCGAGTCACTGAAAAAGAGGGCACAGACAACAAGGAAAATCCATTTTAATGACGAGGGTCAGAAACTAGTGAGAAATTGGACAATGATAAGACTACTTTTTATAATGTATAACCCCAAATCCAAAAAAGTTTGGGCGCTGTGTAAAATCTACACAAAAACTGAATGCAGTGATTTGAAAATCTCAAACCCGTATTTAATTCACAAAAAAAAAAAAAATAGAAAACCTATCTAATGTTTAAACTGAGAAAATGTACCCTTCCTTTTTTAAAAAAAAATTCATTTTTAAATTGATAGCAGCAACATGTCTCAAGGTTTGGACAAGGCCATGTTTACTATGGTGTAGCTTCCTCCTCTTCTTCGAACACTCTGTAAACATCTGGAAACCGTCTGAGTTTTGGGAGAGGAGTGTTGTTCCATTGTTTCCTGATACAGGATTTTAACTGCTGATTTTAACAGTCCTGGGTTTCAATAATCGCCAAATATCTGCAAATGGTGAAAGGTCTGGACTGCAGACAGGCCAGTTAGGCACCTAGACTTTTCTACGACAAAGCCATGCTGTTGTCATAGATGCGTTTTTTAGCATTGTCCTGTTTTCTTTTTTCTAATGTTAGGCCTTAATGAGACATTCTCTGAAATGTATGTGTGCCCCATCACCCATTAGCAATTGATGGCACCTTGAGGATGGCAAGTTAACAGTGACCTAGATGACTAGAAATCCTACCCCTGAAAGTGTGTTGCAGGTAGTCCACTGCAGTTGCAAGCAAGGCAAATGTGAAACTGGAAGATGTTCCTGTCTGCAAGACTGTCTTGTATGGATTTATGTCGGTGCAAATATTTCCCAAGGAATGGAGGAAAAAGCTACATTGGACAATAGCTCTGATGACAGTGATGGGTATGAGACTGATCAGTGAAGACACGGTTTTGTATTTTAGGATGATTTTTTAGCTGTAATCTATTGTAGAATTGTCAATTGTTGGCATTGAGGGGGATGGGGTTGCATTTTGAGTAATTTCAGCCAACTTTTGGCAAAGTGTGCTGCTTTTTTAACTTTTTTGATTACACAGTGCATACTGAAAATTTTGAATACAGCATTTCAGTTTTGATACATTTACAATGTTTATGTTTAATTTGGCTTGGTGCCAATCTGTGAAGTTGAAGTGTATTTTTTACAACTTACTGCCATATTTCATGGTCTACATTCACTCTTGAGTATAATAATGCACCAATACATGTGTAAAGGTCAGTTTGAGTGAGAATTTGTGTTGCTAAAATGAATAGAAATAATATTTTTTTTTTTTTGATGAGCACCTTTAACATAAAGTCCATAGGTGTGTTGTGTATGCAAAAATACATTCAAAAAGTAGTGTGGGAACAAATACTTTTCTAGACACTTTTTCTTAGTTCACCGTATGGCCTTTGTGTATAAAATATGGTTTTGAGGTTTGCATTTTGTTTTTCATGTAGATTTTACAGTGTATTTTTTTTTTGCAATTGGGTTTGTAATGTAATGAGTAGGGATATAGATGTGTTTCGGTGTGTGTGTGTGGGGGGGGGGGGGGGGGGTGACCTACAGTTCTGTGCAAAAAAGCAGGTAGGCAGGTGTGAAAAGATGCTGTCAATTTATGAATGCTTTCAGAAATAGAAGTGTTAAAAGAAAAATATTATCACTTAACAAAATGGAAAGTAAATGAACAGAAGAAAAATCCAAATTAAATCAATATTTGGTGTGACTGCTTTTTGCCTTTAAAACCACATAATTTCTTCTAGGTACACTTGCACATAGTTTTTGAAAGGGACTTGGCGGGTAGGTTGTTCCAAACATCTTGGAGAACTAACCACATATCTTCTGTGGATGTAGGCTGCCTAAAACTTTCTCTTAATATAATTGCAGACAGGCTTTATGTGGAGATCGGGGCTCTGTGGGGGCCAAACCATGACTTCCAGGACTCCTTATTACTTTTTACGCTGTAGCTAGTACTTGATGACATTGTCCGTATGTTTGGGGTCATTGTCCTGTTGCAGAATAAATTTGGGGCCAATCGCACCCCCCCCTGATGGTATGGTGGATAAGTATCTGCCTGTGTTTCTCAGCATGGACACCATTAATCCTGATCAAATCTTCAACTCCATTTGCAAAAATGCAGCCCCAAACTGCAGACATGGACCCTCCATTATGCTTTACTGTTGCCTGCAGACACTCATTATTGTACCGCACTCCAGCCCTTCGGCAAACAAACTGCCTCCTGCTACAGTCAAAGATTTCAAATTTTTACTCATTATTCCAGAGCACCTGGCTACATCTAGTAGATGGATGGTGAACGAGCCTCTTCACCTAAACCTAGGCAAGGTATTTAGGTGCAGGAGGTAGATAGTTGGGATCTTGTCTAATTCTGTACCAGTGATTTTGTGAATGCAGTTGCCAATGGTCTTCCAAAATAACCGTAGTATGGGGCAGGACCAGAAGACATGAGTGTGCCGCTTTCAAAATTCCATCCCCAGCAGAGCAGTGAGCTCTGAGGTTAGATTTTCTTTGTAAGGTAATAGGGACCCTCTACCATCAAGAGAAGATATAAAATCGAAATTCTTGTTTTTTGCTGGAAAGTGAGGATCTGAATGTCATTTATAGAATAGTGTTGATCTGATCTGGGGATAACTGTACGTTCAGTTTTCAAATTTTCTAATGTATGAGGAGAAGTGGTGTAGTTAGGAAAGGTGCAAAGTAGTTTGTAAATTTGAAACAGTGAGTGCCTAGCAGGAATTTTGTCTAAGCATACATTTTCAAATCTGTGGTAATCCCTAATAAGGTAGTTTGGCAGGGGATGGATGTTTAAACGTCTCACCTGTAGTGCGTTTCAGTAGCTTATGGGTGAGTCTAACAGATGGATAGTATTTCCTTCATTGATGCACACTTATAGGGGATGATGGAATCCTTTACACAGAATTGATTTGCCTCAAGAAGTCCCTTTAACTTTTCCCTTCTATGCCTGGTCAAAACTCGGGATTCCCAATGACTTGGAGTCTTGGGGGAAGGGTTAGGAGAGCTGGCAAGGAGTTGTAATGTGGTCTATATGACTCCTAATGTTGTATTGATAGTAGGGTGGATTAGAGTGGTGTTAGTCTTTGATAAGAAGATATCAACATGTACCCAGTGCTGAAACATTTGATTTAGATTTAATATGGGTGAACTGAAAGAGGCTGCTATTCTTTGGTCAGGCTAAGCACAGAAAATATGAGTTCCAAGGCCTCTGGGAGCACCAGAGGAGAGAAGCCCTGCACAAACATTTTTGCTGAAGGCTAAATCAAGACCTCAGTCCATCCAGTTCAACGTGTGTGTGTGTGTGTGTGTGTGTGTGTGTATTATGTCCCTCAAATTTCCCACATCCCTGAACATTGTGTTCATAAAGATGTCCATCTAAGAATTTTTTTTTAATTGGCTACATTTGTCGCTGCAGCCACTGATTGTGAAAAGGATTTCCACATCCTTACTGCTCCAACAGTAAACCAACACTTAATGCAGTTCAAGGTTGAACCCTTTTCTTGTCCAACTTTGAGTGGCCACGTGTCTTGAGTTACCCGAGACTGAATAGTTTCCTCCTAATGCTGGAATCCCCATTAAGATGTTTGTATTTCACTATTATATCCCCTCTTTAAGATCCTCCAGTTTCGAGGAAAGACAACATGTATTGCACTTCAGGAACACACAGCGCCTAAATCACCTTAACATGTGCCAAGATCATGTATGCAGTTAATATGTCCACATGACTGCTTTGCCCAGTAGGTCCAAATGATTGCCTGTTCAAATCTACAATTTTTTTTTTTTCAAAAGTAACGTGCCTCAAAAACCTCACTGTTTTCCACGTAACTCATTTTTTATATCCAAGAAATCTTTTTTTAACCCCTGTCAAATAATTATGTAATCCAAATCTTCAGAGAACATTTTAAATCCAACTAAAGGATAAACGTTGAGATAGATTTGACACTCCTGATAAAACATTTTAATGACGGTTAAATTAAATCTAAAGGATTAATTATAGTATATTGACTGTAATTGTTAAGAACTCAGTTTTTTCTGTATTAAATTTTCCTTGCTTTGATGCAGGATTATCTACTGTAGAATGTGTAGCCCTTGTAGCTGATTTATCTTGTATTTTCAAAGTGACCATAGAAGATTGTTTTGTTCTCTAATTTACAATGATTGCTGGAATCTGCTGTGGATAACACAGATCATTTTTAAAAAGGATACGCCATATGCAAGGCCCATTCTATCCTTTAATGTGCTCTTTTATTTATGTGCTAGTGTTACATTATATACCTTTGTCTTACTTGAAATTTTAGTAAATTTGTCACAAACATTAGCAATTAAAATTGATCATAGGATGAAAAGTGCAGAAGCACAGGTTTAAGTGATTGTAAAGCTTCAATTATTAAAAAAAAATTAAAATAAATAATAAACGTGTCATACTTGCCACCACTGTGCATTTCGTTTTGCACAGAGTGGCGGCCCCCAAACACAGACTTCTGGGGTCCCTCGGCAACTCTTGCGGCTCCTTCCCACATCAGATAACCCCCTAGGAGAAGTGCTCTACCAGGGGGGTTACCTTGCTAGTGCGCTCCCGAGTCATCATTCGGCATCCATAGCCGCCGAATGTATGACTCTGCCCCCCCCCTTGGCGTCCGTGTCATTGGATTTGATTGACACCAGCGGGAGTCAATGGCTGCACTGCTATCAATCTATCCAATCAAGTGCCGAGAACCCCAGGCAGAGGGACAGCATGTCCTCACTGCGGGAAATTCCAGGGCTTGGGTAAGTTAAATGGGGGGGGGGGGGGCAGTGTTTTTGCACCTTAATGCATAGGATGCATTTCTCTGAACCAGCCATTCTCAAACTTTTTACGTCAGAGAAACACTTAAGCCCAGGTTCACACTGAGCTGCGGGATTGAAGCCGTGCAAGTTCAGCTGAACTCACACGATTTCACTCTCACATGACGGTCCCGATTTTCGGCCACGATTTCAGACATCTGTGTGGGTTTCTGCACAGATGGCAATCGCACCCCGAAATCTTAAAGTAGTACAGAAACTACTTTTTGAAACAAGGACAGTGCCATTGCCGGCAATCGCCGCCGATTTGGCATGTCAAATCGAATGTCAAAACGCACCAGTGTGAACCCGGTCTAAAGTAATTTTTTAGGTCTCCGGGAACCCTTGCTAAAACCAATTCATTGGAGTCAAAAGAGAATGGCCCTCTTTCAGTGGTAGGAACAGGCCTCCAACCCCACCTTTTTACAGACAGCTAAAATGATCATTGGTGTCATGCCACTAGCTCTGCTAAATGGTGTTCACCCTGGAATTATGCAGGAACCATTAAATAGAAGGTCCATTGGCCACAGCTGAAGGAACCCTAAGTTGAGAGAGGCTGATTTTAAATTGTTTTTATTTCAGGTACTTGTATAGCGCTGTCAATTTACGCAGCGCTTTACATATACATTGTACATTCACATCAGTCCCCGCCCTCAAGGAGCTTACAATCTAAGGTCCCTTACTCATACATACACATACTAGGACCAATTTACACAGGAGCCAATTTACTACCAGCATGTCTTTTGGAGTGTGGGAGGAAACCAGAGTATCCGGAGGAAACCCACACAGGCACAGGGAAAACATGCAAACTCCAGGCAGGTAGTGTCATGGTTGGGATTTGAACCAGTGACCCTTTTACTGCTAGGCGAAAGTGCTAACCACTACACCACTGTGCTGCCCACTGCTGATCTAAATGTGTGTGTATATATACTCGGGCTAGTTAAAAAAAAAAAATCATGGGTTTGGTAGTTGTGCATATCGTGTTGCAGAAAAACATTGTGATGAAATTGTTGTAATGTTTTAATGCTATGATACTAAAGTCTCTTGTTTTTTTTTTAGTTAACAATAACAAACATTTTATACTTACCTGCTCTGTGCAGTGGTTTTGTACAGAGCAGCCCAGATCCTTCTCTTCTTGGGTTCCTCTTTGGTGCTCCTGGCCCCCCCCTCCTGTTGTGTGCCCCCACAGCAAGCAGCTTTCTATGTGGGCAGCCAAGCCACAGCTGCCTGTGTCCATTCAGACACAGAGCCCCACCCCGTCCCTTTTTTCTCTTCATTGGCTGGCTGGCTGACTGACTTTGACAGCAGCAGGAGCCAATGACGACGCACTGCTGTCTTCAACACTGAGGGGAGTCCTGGGTAGCCGAGCCACTCCTGCAAAATTGCAGGATCTAGATGGGGCTAAGGTAAGTATTAGAGGGGCTGAGGAGGGCTGCTGCACACAGAAGGCTTTTTATCATAGAATCATTAAGATAAAAAAAAATATTCTGATTTTACAGTCACTTTAAAGGCTAAGTTCACCTTCTTTTTTTTTTTCTTCTAAATTCCAGCTCCCCTATGCACCAATATAGCATTCATGTACTTTTTTTTTTCAAAAATATAAAAGATTTACATAAAATCTAGAGACAAGTACTTTACTGTCCTGCATCTGATTCCAAACGTATCTGTTGCTTCTGTCTTACGTCCTTACAGACTTTAGGTCATGACACAGGAAGGAGTTGACCAACTGATCTCATTAGCACACACCCTGCATCATCCACCCTACCATTCCCAGGTGCACATTTTTTAAATGAAATGCAATCAATCAGTAATCACACTTCTCACTTAATACACAATATACAATCAATGGCATAGTGTATAGCCATGTTTAAACAAGTACATAGGAGCGAGTGGACAGAAAACACTCTGCTATCAAGCCTCGTTCACATCTAGGCATAGTTGAAATTCTCATTCGTGGTTTTATTTTATTTATTTTTAATTTTTTTTATTTTTTAGAGGTGGGAAGGTGTTTTGGAGCATTTTCACTAATCACATAAGGCAGCCCACCACCTGAATGGGCTGCCGTACATGCAGCAATCACTCCAAAGAAGCTTCAGAACTTTTTTTTTTTTTTTAGAGCGGAGCGTTGTGCGTTTTTTACTGCGATTTTTGGTGCAGCGCATTTCTGAAATGCAAGGAAATGAACAGATGTAAATGGAAACTCATTGGTCTTGTGTTATCGCACCAATTTCACTTTCAGTGTTTTCCCACCAATAGTGGGAGCGAACGTTGTCTTGTTTTTCCTGTGACACGCATAGGGCAGTCTGTTGATTTAAATGGGCTGTGGGTTGCATGTTTTTTTACTGTGCGATTTGCAACGTTTGCATTTGCAATTTCTCACTTGCCAAAATGTGTGTTTGGTGTGTTAACAATCAGTGGCACTGAAAGAGTGACTAGTAATTTTAAGTGTATAAAGGTGGCCATACACTATACAAATCACCTTTTAGATCTGACATCAATTATGTAGTGCGATATATTGGATATAGAGTGATTGGCTAGATAGGCGTTTCCTCCTATTTTATATAAATTTGGTAAATCTAAAGGAGATTGTATAGCGTACGGCCATCTTTATACACGTTAAGTTACTAGTTGCGCTTTCAGTGCCATTAATTGTTAATGGCACACCAAACACAGAAGATGAGGCCCCATATAACAAAGAAAAATGCATTTTTTTTTTTTTTACAAATTTTTGGTCTTTTTTTTTTTTCATTTATAGCGCAAAAATAAAAAACCCAATGGTGATCAAATACCACCAAAAGAAAGCTCTATTTGTGTGAAAAAAAGGACAAACATTTCAGGTACAATGTTGCCTAAATGTCATTCAAAATGTGAAAGCACTTAAAGCTGAAAATTTGGTCTGGTTAGGAAGGGGGTTTAAGTGCCTAAGTGGTTAATGTGAAAAAAAAATAAAAATTTTAGTTTGTTATAATTTTGCAAATAAGTAATTTTTCTTCATGCGTTTAGGCCAAAATGTATACTGCTACATTTCTTTGGTAAAAATGGGGGTCAATTCACTAAGCGTTAAAGAACAGCCCAAAACAATACGGTAAAATAATGCTTGCGGTAAATCTGTGCAATTCACTAAGAATTTTGCGTTAAATACTGAATGTGATAATCGTTCAATTTAGCTGTAATTATTTAGACCCCTTTCACACTTGGGTGTTTTTTAGGCTCTACAGCACTAAAAATAGCGCCTGAAAAAAGCATTCACTCCAGTGTGAAAGCCAGAGGGCTGGCAGGGCGTCAGAAAAAGTCCTGCCAGCAGCTTCTTTGGAGCGGTGAAGGACCAGTGAACTCACCGCTCCTCCCCATTGAAATCAATGGGGCAGAGCAGCGATACCGCTGGCAAAACGCCGCTTCCGTGGGCATTTGCGGGCGGATTTAACACCTTTTCGGACACTAAAACGACCCTAAAAATATATTTTTTTTGGTGTCTTCGGCCTGCTTCTGTTGGTGAAATGTTCTCTGGAAAATGTCGCTCATGAAGTCTGCTCACAGACCCAGATTGACTGTTTTCTGGTGGAAGTCCTTGCTGGTATGAGTGAAGTGACAATATCTTATGAATGCCCAAATGAACATAGTAAACAAACTTTTTTTGTTCCAGAAATTGGACCTTCTTGTTGCTAAATTGGGCTGTAGCATCTCATCATTGAATTCCCACCCCCAACATATAGAGGTTACAATCTTGGTTGCATGCAATCTTTTGGATGAGACCGTATTGTCAGTGAATTTTCACCAAAGTGTCGTCATGGATGGTGGACAGGATGTACATATCTCTTATCCCTCCACTCCAGGGCCAACACTTCATCATTCCTCAGACTTACTGATTACCCTTTTGTAACCTTCTAGGAAGCCCTTCCTGTTTCTTCGGGTGGTACCACAGGCCAAGATTTTCTGGAAGTACAGGTTGCAGAAAAGGGGCAGACTTGTATAGGATTTATCCAGGTACATGTGATGACACTTTTTTGAAAAGTGGAAATGCCAGGTCCCAGACAATTTTTCCACTTGTACCGACGTAGGTTGGGCACTTGGGGCTGGAGCTCGGAATCTTTGCCTTCGTACACACGGAACACATACAAATACCCAGTGGCTTTTTCACAGAGCTTCTGGCCCTTTTACTGGGAATGTAGTGCTTGATTCCCAGCTGGCCAGTGACGTGAACAAGAGACTCATCCACACTGATTTCTTTGACAGGGACATACAATTTAGCAAATCTCTGGGAGAAAAAAAATAATTGGGCACATTTTGTAGAGCTTGTCATAGCCAGGCTGATCTCTGGGAGGCTCTATATTGCTGCCAAAATGGAGCAAAACGCATGATCTATTTCATAGCCTGACCTGGGCATTACAGCTGAATAAATGGGAATGTGATGGGGTGGGGTGAGTGGACCAAGTAAGTAATATTTATTTATTTTTTATTTTTTGACCACCTCCATTGTGAGGTGTCTTCAAATAAACAGGCATAGAATGAATTGGGGTTATTTTCAATATATTGCTGGTCAAAAATGTTTTGGTTTGGTCCACAATCAACTAAAGTAAATCGTCTCTGGAAAAATAGGAAAAACATTTTTTATTTTTTATTTTTTTTCAGTGTTGGCCTGAACACCTGGCTGTGTGTTGAAAGGGGGATACTTGCTGATTCTTAATTGGAGGGCAGCCATAATGCGTGTGCAAGTTCATATGGGAGATTTGTTTAGGCCCTAATTCTTTGGTTCTGATGTGCTACCCCAGTATGAGTACTGGGCCTTTCATCCAGGAGTCTAGGGCCATTGAGGTGTATAGCGCAGCTGTTGGGTGCCTGATTTTTGTAGAGCCTTATCCTTTTAGGAGAGAGACTCCTTCCACCTCAAATTCAGTCGCTGATCTACTACTTTTGACGGGTTGTGCTCTGAATCAGATGGCAAGAGCTCCCTGCTGCTTTCATCCTTCATACTGAGGATTTCCTCACTAGTATAAAACATTTTTAGACAATGATGGCGCTGGGACAGGTGCACTGCTGATGGGCGGCTGTGACGGGTACACTGTTGATGGATGGCTGTGTAAAGGGTGCGCCGTTGATAGCGGCACTGATGGGCAATGTGCGACAGGTACACTGCTGATGGACGATGTGCAACGGGTAGGCTGCTGATGTCCACCGATGGACAATGTGCGACAAGTACGCTGCTGATGTGCTCTGATGGGCAATGTACGACAAGTACAGGGCAATATATGCATTATTCATCTATCCCTATGCTGGTAATATTTCAGAGATCTCCATGACTCAAGATGTTCAGAGGGATACCCAACAGAAAAAAAATGCTTCGTATAGTGTAATACTGTGTTACAACTAAAACCAATAGGAGACCTACTCGCATGTTAAAAAGTGCTTAGTGTTACTAAACTAAGGACCCTGCATTCACTATATTTGGTCTCCCATAGTACACAGAACATGGAAATGCATTTATTTTAGTAAATATAAACTACTAAATACCTTTTCTCATCAGCGATTAGAGCAGTCTTGTGACTTCTAGCAGTGTCCAGCCAAGCACTGGTTAAAGCTTGTAGGAGGAATTTTCCGACTGCCCTGAGACTGCAAGATCCCTGACTCTGTCTGAATAGTGCGGATTGGCCCTGTGCTGATCACATGCACCACTCCCAAGAAAAAAAACCTCTCTAGCAATACACACCAAACTGAGCATGTGCAGCCTGACTCCATAGGCTCTGTGTTACCAGGAAATTATTGGGGGACAGTGGAAGGAGGAGAGGATCTGTGCATACAGGATCAAACAACCTTTTTACACAATGCAGAGGATTAACCCCTTAGGTTCCACAGGGAGTATAGCAAGCATGCTTTACTGCATATACAGACTGATTTTACTGTTGCGGGTTTAGTAGCACTGTAAAGTGTCACTAAACCCACATCATAAAAAAAAAAACTATCATACTGTATTACTTTCTGGTCATACTCGGTCACTATCTAATTTGTTTCATGTATTCTGCAAAAAACCTGTTTGATCCGGCTGTTCTCTATCTCCACCTTCTGTTCATGTCCCCAACTCGGCTAAGGATTTTGTGGTGGTAACTCTGCACATGCTCAGTTTTCAGTGAGTTTCTATGCTGAGCATTTCCTCCCTTTTCGCATGTGAGCAGCCCACGTGACCATAGTCTCACATGTGGCTGTATACACAGTGGTAAATTAACAGCCCACCCCCTCCCTCCTACTCCATGCCCAATAACCATGTAAGCACAAAGGGGGTGGGATATTACATGTAGCTTAATGGAAGCTTCACCTCCCTCTTCTAATATGCAGGCTGGAGGGGCGTGACGCAGCTTGTGACAGGCAGAAATCTGCCCACGTCAGTTTTCCACAAAATAATAATTTAATTTCAGATTTATATTTGTATGCCAAAAAGATCTGCAGTTCTGCTCAGCCTCCCTTGTGATCCAGTCACCCTGCCAGACATCACAGCCACATCAGTCCCCTCTTTTATCGACTGCTTGGTCACCAGCCTTTTATTGGCCAGTGAAATGGCGGCAATATAGTACTGGTGGGAAGGTAATAGATGTATTCTCCCGCCTTCTGTGACCATGTCTTCTGTTAGAAATTATGCACTGCAGCAGACTCCGGGTATTCGTTTATACTGCCCTCTCCCACTGGGAGCACTACTATACTGTACAATTCTAATTCAGTACTTGACACCAGTTGCATTTAAAAATGCCTTTGAATTGTTTTAACCAATACATAATTGCAGTAAATGTTTATTATAGTTAACTAGTAAAATAACATTGCCATCACAGTGGTCCCTAATAACCATCTTTATATATCATTTAATTTGCTACACTCCTGAGACCTGAAAACACTGTTCCCAAATAAAACATTTGATGCCTTGCGTAGTGAGAGGCTTGTCTCTTTTTTGCTATAATTTTGTTCTATTGTGACTCATCCACTTTTCTGTTCTTTTGAAAGCTTTGTAAAGAGCGATACAAAGTGCAGTTGTAATGGGAATGTGTTATTGTATCTGAAAAGATCCAAAAATTAACAGTATGAATGCTCCTTTAATGTGAGCTTTGATTTTAGACGATAAGTGCCTGTAAAGCATGTGTGTATATACTCTGCTTTTAGAAGAGACTGCTTGTAAACATGATATATATATATTCTGCCTTTAAACCTAAACCAAAAAAAAAAAAAGAGATGAGCGTGTTACTGTGCTGTTTCTCCTTTCACAGGCTGCGGCAAAAAAAGTGGTTAAAATGCTGTGGGCCATCAGGCTGAGGACATCTGGTGGCAGAAAAAAGTACTGTGGGGGGGGGGGGGGGGGAGTCTGATTTTGAAGCTGAATATTGCAGGCATTAGCTGGTTTTGTTACTCTTTTAACAGACTAAACATTTTTATTTTTTTTTGATTTGGCAAGAGGTATGCTAAGGGATGAGTGCATGTAAACTTCGTATTTGAATCTTGCACTCAGTTGGTTTTGTCAGTATGAGAGTAGGTGTGCATAAGCAGTTAATGTTCTTCCTTAGATGTAAAATATGAATATTGAACAGGCAGTAGAACATGAAAGGAATAAAAATGTTGCATTAGAGTCCATCACTTTAATAATGCATGTGTGAGAAACCCTTCTTGGCTTTAACACCTCTAGGAATGGAAGACCTTGGGTGATCCCTGCTAGCCAGAACATGCCACAGCTTCAGTGTAAATTAATTAAAGTAATAACACACACAAATGGCAGTCTCTAGAAGTAAAGTGACGCACTTCTACAAGCTTTCTTTTTAGGAGGTTGGAGAAGAGGTAGAAATAACTGCAAAAAGGGAAGATGCAAGCACAATGTCAGAAGATGACCATTCATTACACAGTAAAGGTTTGAAATTCACGCCCTCTACCAAACCCAACCCATTTTATGCTATTTAAAGATTTAAGCCAGATTTGTGGGAAATCTTAGTTTTTTACTCCTGCATGAGTGCATCCAGACTAGTTTACAACATTTGAACCGGTATCACTTTATCAGTTTTTTTGATCAGGATGATCAACATATTCTCGGGAAGTTAGTAAATCATCATGGTAATTCCTCTAACAGACATGTCAGACTGGATGTCGCACCGCTTCCCCAAACTCCATTTATCCAAAACCGAGATCAGAATATTCCGAGAGCCCCCCCCCCCAGTAAAGATCGACCGATCAACTATCAACTCATTCCCCGTATGCCAATGTGCTAGGTGTAAAATAAATATACGCCCCTTCCTAACCAATGACACCACAAAACTTGTTCACTCATTCACCTTTCCAACCACTCAGTGTCTGCTACCCCTTTTTGCCAACCTCCCCACAGGCTTTCACTCAACCAACTAATTAAATTCAAAATACTAACAATAACTTGCAAAGCCATTCGCAACTTGGCCCCCAGCTACATCAAAATACAAACCAAATTGTTCTCTTCATTCTTCCTGCTCTCTAGCTCCCTTGTCTGTCTATCTCCTACTCCTACTCTGTCCACCTTTAGACTATCCCTGAAAACCCTTCTTCAGAGAGGTCTATCCTGCGCCCACCTAATGACTGTACTTTTATTTTTCTCCATCAGCTCAACCCCCCCCCCCCTCCCCCACACAGTTATTACTTTTTTTGTATCTCTTCACCCTCCCTGAAGATTTTAAGCATGAACGAGCAAGGCCCTCTGATTCCTACTGTATTAAATTGTATTGTAATTGTACTGTCTGCCCTTATGTTGGAAAGCATTCCGTGAACTGTTGCAGCTCTATAAATCATGTATACCTATTGTAGCTCCGACACTTTTTTAAAGTGTGCGCTATTCTTGTAAATTTAGATTGTCCAAGAACTGTAACTGAGTTTTGGGGTTAATTGTTCTAGGCTATACTTTGGCATCAGTTTGGCTGGGCTGTATTGGAGTTCTGCCTGGTCATAGGTGAGGTGAGCACCTGTGACTGGCTGAGAACACAGTATGGTTGGACACATTAGGTACCAATCTTTTCCCGGAGCCAATCAGTGGGCGCGTCTGGCCCCAATGTGTATTCCGGGAAGGGGTACTTAAGGTGCCGAAGTCACGTGTTAAGGAGCTCGCGCCCTGGATGGTTGTGGTTCCGGTCCGGACCAGCCCCGTGAGGGGTTTCGGTCCAGGATTGTCTGCTGACCCCGTAAGCCTGGTCATCCTGACCAGTCCCAGAGGCCCTCATGGTCTGGGGTGGGGATCCATCCGTTTCTGAGCCTCGGAACTGGCTAGTTCAAGGCTCAGTAGCTGAAGGAGGATTCTGAAGTGTCCCGGTGTCCTCTCAGGATTGGAGAGGCACAGCAACTCGACAAGTGACCAGGGGAGGACTCTTCAGGGAAGGGCCACGCACGAAGCTGGCTGCTAGGTAAGAGCCTGGGAGCTGAGATGTATGGACACTAGTTGAATCCGCATTTCCTACGGTATCGCCGGATCGGCTGAAAGATGCAGGTACCATAGGAGAGGTTCCTAACCCATCCTTCGGTTACAACCAAGTCTGTGGCAGAGACTTTGCTAAGTCCGTTTTACCTGTTGGTTGCTAGATCTACAAAACAAGGGTTTATCCAACAGTGAAGTATCCAGTTGCGAGTGGCTACTCCCTGGATTGTATAGAGAGACATTTATCTGAATGTCAGCAGTTCTAAAGTGCCTGAACTTTATCACCCATGCCCTCTATTCCCAACTGAGAGACTGTGTTATGTTTCAATGTTTTTTTGCAAATAAAAATACTCAAAGGGACTTTGAGTGTCAGTCTCAACAATTACTGGGTATCAACCCTGGCAAACCCTAGACAAGAATGACGAGCTACAAGGAGGAGGTAATCGGTAAGCCCAGAAATCCACAGCCGCCGGGCACAGGGTCATTGGCGCTACACTATAATCAATCAATAATTGTTAATAATTACACATTGCCTATTCTATATAACGAAAATGTACTTAAAGTGAAGCAATACCTTTTTTCACTTCTCGATGCATATATTGCATTGCAATAGTCGGGATGGGGTGGTCCCTGTCCCGAGGGGGGGATGGGGTGGTCTTCGTGACCATGGTGCAGGGTCAGGTTGATGAAGATTCCGGCCAGCAGGGTCTGGCTATGGCACTTGTGTCCACCTGGCTGTTGTAGTTCGTGAAAAAGCAGAGTGCTGCGGCCGGCTGCCCTCCCAGCACTTGATGATTGATTGTTGCTTCAGCTCCCTTCAGTAGCAGCACAGTGCGGCTGATCAGCATGGGAGGCTGCATCTCCACTCCAACAGCTCTCTGAGGGAGATCTCCATAAAGGGGCAGGGCTGGGAGACGAGCCGTAGGTGTCCTCCTTCGTTCTGTGAAGCCGGCTCTTGTAGGCTGCACCAGTGTGCTCGTAGTTTGTCCAGCAAAGGTATGCAACTGAGGGCTCTGTGCAAAGGGAGGACAGCCGAGGACGATGGTGGAGAATGTGACACTGAATAGCGGCTGCCTAATGCTGGGGCCTGCCCTGAGCAGAGCGCCTGTGCTTGTTGGGCCTGGTGACACCTGGTCTGATATCACTATGTCAATGCTGCCAACCATCATCTCTGATCACTGCCACAGCAGTACTATGTCACCAGACCAGTGCTGCCAGTCATTGTCCCCAATCACTGCCACACCACACACATTGTCCCAATGACCACTACACCTGTCATATAGTCACTGATCATTGCCACACCAGTCCGTGTCCCCGATGACCGCAACAACAGTCATATTGTGCCAGAAACCATGAAATCAGGCCGAGACAAAAGTACTGTTAAATCACACTAGTTTAATAATAAAAGTAAAAAGAACAAACTTAGTCAAAACATAGCCAAAGTTCAGAGAACGGAAAGTCAGCCAAGCCAGAAGTCAGGGATCAATGTAGTGGAACAGCAAGCAGGATCTGGAGCCAGAAGGGATGTCAGCACAGCAAGTCTTGAACAGGATCGCAGGCGATAGTTTCTGTGATGTTGACCAAGGCGAAGGCAGAGCTTCTCCTGGACTGGACAGCTTAAGTAGGCAGGACTGACGAGCAGGAGATCATCAACAGCTGTGTAACTGTGGAGAGATGGGAGCTGGCAATTAGCCGACAGCTGAGCGGCCAGCTCAGTGAAGCCCAGTCCTGACATATTGTCCCTGATCGCCACCACACCAGTCATTTTCTCCCTAATCTTTGCCACACCAGTCATATTGCCCCTGGTCACACCCCACACCAGTTGTTGGCTTACACGGGTGTGGCAACACTGCAATAGTGTCCCTGATTGTCATCGCACCAGTCCCAGTGTCCCCTGCTCAGTGTAAGTTGGCAGCAGTGTAATTGATTGCTGCCACACTAGTCTTCAGTGTCACCAGACCACCAGTGTTGCCTCTGCCTGCCACCTATACTGGCCCTGGCCTGTTTATTGACCACATTTCTGCCTGTTGCCTGGACTGATCCTTTGCCTGTTTCCTGACCATGTTTTTGCCTGCAGCCTGAACTGACCCATTTGCACGTCCAACGGACTATGTTCCTGTGAGACACCAGTCTTGGCCATCTCCTGTGGACAATTGCACTCCTGTAACCACAGGGATTTTTTTTTTGTCTTTTTTTTTTTCAACCTCTTGTACCTCCTGGTCAGTGAACATGACATTCCTGTGGGGTAGCCGTGTACCAGTAGGCTAGGCTTGCTTGGCTTATATGAACAGACTGCTATATGTGACCCTACATTAAGCTGTATACCCTGACCACTCTTTTAGAGACAACCATCACAGTACATTGGTTTTGATACAATTGTTTGATTTGTGTGCTACATAAGATACAATTTCCTGTATATAATCAGTCCAAAAAAGTAAGTCTCACACGTGGTATCGCCATATTAGAAGAAGTAGCAGAATGTGTTTTGGGTGTAATTTTAAGTATGACCAGACTGTGTAAGAAATATCCTACTTAAATTAACAAGGTACTTGTGTAGTACCTCCAAATATTCCTATCTTGTTGTGCCCCCTCAAATGTGGCTATCCAAATGCATTCTGACTTTTTATGGTAAGGGTAGGATAATAAACACATCTCTCAGATTCAGATGCAGAATGTTATGTATGGTTTATATAGTAGCAATAGTACCAACAGTTTGTGAATTTACAAAATAAAGGGAGACAGTATAGTTACAATACAATGCAAGACGAGAGGGTTAGAGACCCTGCTTGTGAGCGCATACCACCCAAAGAGAAAAAATGCAGTTGTTATCTGGGAGCAGGATAGGCTTGACTAAAGGGATGAGATTAGGGACAGAAGCAGCCCGGGCAGGAAGGGGGTGAGATTTTGTTGTAGAGGTTGTCAGCAAAATAGAGATGGATTGATGTGGCAAAGGTTTCTACAGGTAACTGCTGGTTAAAGATGGGGTAAGTGTGAAATTGATAAGGTTGTGATCGCAGATTACAGCCATCTTTAGATAAAATGAGGGGGGGGGGGGTGACTACAGTAAATTTTAAGAGTAGGTGTATGAATAACTTTAAAAGTGTTCCACATCCTTTCGGAGAGAGTCCAGTGGAAGCCACCATAGAAAAGGGTAGCTGGCAAGGCAGAGACAGATTTCTGAAGCCAGGTTTCAGTAACCGTCGTGGTTTGGATGGGGAAATACAGGTTCACCTGCAATCTGTCAGGAGCAATGTTTGTAGATGCTTTCTTGTTTGTGCCTTTGTTAACCACTTCAGCCCCGGACCATTTGGCAGCCAAAGGACCAGAGGTCTTTTTTCAATTTCGCACTGCACTACTTTAACTGGTAATTGCGCGGTCATGCAATTTTGTAACCAAACGAAATTTGCGTCCTTTTCTTCCCACAAATAGAGCTTTCTTTTGATGGTATTTGATTGCCTCTGTGATTTTTATTTTTTGAGATATAAACGGAAAAAGAGCGAAAATTTTGAAAAAAAAAGAGATTTTCTACTTTTTGTTATAAAAAAAATCTAGTAAACTCAATTTTAGTCAAACATTTGGGCCAAAATGTATTCAGCCACATGTCTTTAGTAAAAAAAATGCCAATAAGCGTATATTTATTGGTTTGCGCAAAAGTTATAGCGTCTACAAACTAGAGTACATTTTCTGGAATTTACACCGCTTTTAATTTATGACTGCCTATTTCATTTCTTGAGGTGCTAAAATGGCAGAGAAGTACAAAACCCCCCCAAATGACCCCATTTTGGAAAGTAGACACCCCAAGCTATTTGCTGAGAGGCATGTTGAGCCCATTGAATATTTTTTTTTTTAGTCCCAAGTGATTGAATAAAGACAAAAATAAAAAAGATTTTTTTTTTTTTCAAAAAGTTGTCACTAAATGATATATTGCTCACACATGCCATAGTTATATGTGGAATTGCACCCCAAAATACATTTTGCTGCTTCTCCTGAGTATGGGGATACCACATGTGTGGGACTTTTTGGGAGCCTAGCCGCATACGGGGCCCCGAAACCCAAGCACCGCCTTCAGGATTTCTAAGGGTGCAAATTTTTGATTTCACTCCTCACTACCTATCACCGTTTCGAAGGCCATAAAATGCCAAAATAGCACAAAACCCCCCCAAATGACCCCATTTTGGAAAGTAGACACCCCAAGCTATTTGTTGAGAGGCATGGTGAGTATTTTACAGCTCTCATTTGTTTTTGAAAATGAAGAAAGTAAAGAAAAAAAAAAAAAATTTTTTTCTTTTTTCAATTTTCAAAACTTTGTGACAAAAAGCGACATCTGCAAAATACTCACCATACCTCTCATCAAATAGCTTGGGGTGTCTACTTTCCAAAATGGGGTCATTTTGGGGGGTTTTATGCCATCTGGGCATTCCATGGCCTCCG
This sequence comes from Lithobates sylvaticus, assembly GCA_028564925.1. NCBI lineage: Eukaryota > Metazoa > Chordata > Amphibia > Anura > Ranidae > Lithobates > Lithobates sylvaticus. The sequence goes on along the minus strand of CM053031.1, from coordinate 109,748,655 downwards.
AAACTGTGATTGGCAGTGAGAAGTGAAATAAAAAAATTACACCCTTAGAAAGCCTGAAGGCGGTGATTGGTTTTTGGGGTTCCGTACGCAGCTAGGCTCCCAAAAAGTCCCACACATGTGGTATCCCCGTACTCAGGAGAAGCAACAGAATGTATTTTGGGGTGTATTTCCACATATGCCCATGACATGTTTGAGCAATATATCATTTAGTGACAACTTTTTGTAAAAAAAATATATATATTTTTTTTTTTTCATTATTCAATCTCTTGGGACAAAAAAAAAAAAAATATTTAATGGGCTCAACATTGCTCTCATCAAATAGCTTGGGGTGTCTACTTTCCAAAATGGGGTCATTTGGGGGGGGTTTGAACTGTCCTGGCATTTTATGCACAACATTTAGAAGCCTATGTCACACGTCACCCACTCTTCTAACCACTTGTAGACAAAGCCCTTTCTGACACTTTTTGTTTACATGAAAACATATTTTTTTTTTGCAAGAAAATTACGTTGAACCCCCAAACACTATATATATTGTTAAAGCAAAGGCCCTACAGATTAAAATGGTGGGTGTTGCATTTTTTTTTTTCCACACAGTATTTGCGCAGCGATTTTTCAAACGCATTTTTTGTGGAAAAAATACACTTTTTTTTATTTTAATGCACTAAAACACACTATATTGCTCAAATTTTTGATGAAATAAAAAATATGATCTTAGGCCGAGTACATGGATACCAAACACGACATGCTTTAAAATTGCGCACAAACACGCAGTGGCGACAAACTACATACATTTTTAAAAGCCTTTAAAAGCCTTTACATGATACCACATTAGATTCACGGAGGAGGTCTACTGCTAAAATTACTGCCCTCGATCTGACCTTCGCGGTGATACCTCACATGCATGGTGCAATTGCTGTTTACATATGACGCCAGACCAACGCTTGTGTACGCCTTTGCGCAAGAGAAGGGGGGGCAGGGGTGCTTTTTTTTTTTTTTTTTGTTTTTTTTTTTATTTATTTAGCTTTTTTATTTTATTTTTAAACTGTTCCTTCCATTTTTTTTCTTTGTTATGATTTTTATTGTTATCTCAGGGAATGTAAATATCCCCTATGATAGCAATAGGCAGTGACAGGTACTCTTTTTTTGAAAAAATTGGGGTCTATTAGACCCTAGATCTTTCCTCTGCCCTCAAAGCATCTGACCACACCAAGATTGGTGTGATAAAATGCTTTCCCAATTTCCCAATGGCGCGGTTTATATCCGGGAGGGGGGACATTCCCTCCCACTGCTTGTAAAAGCAGTCTAGAGGCTAATTACCCGCTAGAATTGCTTTTACATGAAAGCCGATCACTGGCTGAAAAGAATGATACCAAGATGATACCTAAACCTGCAGGCATCATTCTGGTATAACCATTCAAAGTCCAGCAACATACTGGACATATATTGTAATCTTTTTTTTTTCATGCAGCCTCTTGGCTGAACGAAAAAAAGAGATTGATTGGTGGGTATGCCCACCATTAGAATACCTCCCTTCATCCACCCACTTCTAATGATGGGCATACATGCACCATTTATATATGCCGATGCATGGGGGCATCCTCCCGCAAAAGTTATGCCGTGTACACACGGTCGGAATTTCGACCGTATGTACGTGGCATTAGGAGCCAATCGCTCCTCCCCCCCCTGCTGCCCCCATGCTTCGGCATATATGCTCTTTTTTTTAACTGTGGTGGTGAAATCACCTCCTACAGCGTTGGAGTCGCGACTTTATGTATCGTGGGAGCAAACGCTGTTGCTGTCAAGATAAATAAATCCGCGTTGCAACTGAATGGCGCACCTGAAAACAAAAAAATGCTCAACACTAAAACACAGTAAACAAAATTACATACCTGAAAAGCAAGCGTGATAAAACATGATAAAACATAATAAAACATTGCAGAATAGAATGGAGTAAAAAAAAGAGCAACAATAGAGAGAGAATAGAGTGAGAGAGAGAACAATAAAACGACAACTATTTTATTTTTTTTTATTTTTTTGAGATTCACAGGTAAAAAAGCTCCTGACTGAAGCGACTGAATCAAAACGCTACCACAAAAAAACTGTTAGCGATCGCAGGGATCAGGCCTGACTCTGCGAACGCTGCAGTTATGTGTGCTTAGTGTTTTGTAAGTGACAGTGATCGATCGATACTGCACTTGGGTGGGCTGGGCTGGGCGGAGGGGGAAAACGCAGGTGCTAGCAGGTATCTGGGCTGATCCCGCTAACAATGCGGTTTTTTTTGGAACCCTAAACTGCTGGGACGCTAGTATAGATCTGATCAGATCAGATATCGATCTGTTCAGATACTGTGCCACTAAGGGAGGTGTATGCTTTGCGCGTGGGTGTTTGCGGTACTGGCACTAACCTGGGGCGACGCAGACCTTATTTGACCCTAAAACCTAATTGATATCACCCGCCGGGCGATCAGGGGGTTAAACCGTTATTGGGTAATAAATGGCGGGTGCCCTGACAGTATAAAAAACAAGCTAACTAACCAGCGTCACCCGTAACAGTAATACAAAAAAAAACTGGTTACCTAGCGACACTAATGCAGCGATCAGAAAAACGATCGCTTAGTGACACTGGCAAAAGGGGGTGAAAGGGTTAACTAGGGGCAATCAGGGGGTTAAACCTTTATTAGGTAATATATGGGGGTACCTGACGCTATATAAAAACCTGACGGGGAACCTAAATAACGAAATAACTAACTGGCTAACCAGCGTCACCAGTGACAGTTATACAGTGATCACTGGTGAAAGGGTTAACTCTAGGGGCAATCAGGGGGTTAAAACCTTTATTTAGGTTGTAATATGGGGGTACCTGACCTATAAACCTATTTATGAACCTATATAAACATGGCGGTTACCTAAAAAAAAAAAATGGTTACCTAGCGACACTAATGCAGCGATCAGAAAAACGATCGCTTAGTGACACTGGCAAAAGGGGGTGAAAGGGTTAACTAGGGGCAATCAGGGGTTAAAACCTTTATTAGGTAATATATGGGGGTACCTGACGCTATATAAAAACCTGACGGGGAACCTAAATAACAAAATAACTAACTGGCTAACCAGCGTCACCAGTGACAGTTATACAGTGATCACTGGTGAAAGGGTTAACTCTAGGGGCAATCAGGGGGTTAAAACCTTTATTTAGGTTGTAATATGGGGGTACCTGACCTATAAACCTATTTATGAACCTATATAAACATGGCGGTTACCTAAAAAAAAAAATGGTTACCTAGCGACAGCAGTGACACTAATACAGCGATCAGAAAAACGATCGCTTAGTGACACTGGCAAAAGGGGGTGAAAGGGTTACCTGGGGGGCAATCAAGGGGTTAAACCTTTATTAGGGGGGGGTAGGGGGCTACCTTGGACCTAAAACTAACTGCCCTGACAGTTATTACAGTCACACTGACACTAAATGCAGTGATCAGTAAATAAATGATCACTGCAATTAGTGACACTGTGACTGGGGGGGGGAGGGGGGGTGATCTGGGGGGTGATCAGGGGGTGACAGGGGGGTGGAATATGTGCCTAACTGTACTGGTGTCAGTGTAGTGTTGTGCACTAACCTGTACATGTTCGCCGCTCGGCGTCTCCGGTCACATAGACCGGCGCACCGAGCGTGACATCACTTCCGCCTTCCTGTCTATACAATAGACAGGAAGGGGAAGTTTCTCATTGGCCAGGAGCGATCGCGAGGGGGTGGCCAGAAACCACTGGCCGTCCCCTCGTCCCGGATCGCTCCTGAAGCGATCCCGACCGTCCCCGCCGGCGGAGGGGGGTCCGATCGGACCCCCCAACCGCCGGAAGAATGTCACGTACAGGTACGTGATTCTGCCTGTACGTGCCATTCTGCCGACGTAAATATACAGGGGGCGGTCGGGAAGTGGTTAAAGTGTACATTGCAAGAGTGCCTTCCTCCAAATGCTTCTGTAAACCTATAGCAATACAGGGTGGGTTGTATTTGCCATTTATTCATTGAGGAACTGATAAAGGACAGATGGGTCCAAGAGCAGTTTTCACACAAGCCACAACCATAATAACCTCAGTTGTCATTGATCAAACAAAACAAGGAAGTAATTAATCTCTATAATACATACTGTAGATGCAGGATACATTGAGCACAGGCTCGGTTTCACACGGACAACAAGTAAAGTATAGAGGTTCATTTGGTGTACCAATACAGGAAGGGTTACATATAGGATGAGTTTCACACCGATAGTAAAGCAATGTTTAATTCAAAAATGAAAAATGTTGGACTAGTATACACCTGTTTATCTCGTTCTTACCAGATGCAGATCAGATGCTGGGTGCAGGCAGCCCATTCATCTTTATGGAAATACAGTGGCTTGTGCAGTGTATGGCAGCTGCTGGTCCCAATTTGACAGTGGATGTGGGTGAGCGGCCCCAAACACACACTCAATTTGGGGCCATTCACCCGTACCCGCATGGCTGTCTAATTGGGACAAGCATCTGTCTCTGCACAGCCGATCTGGCCCTATAGACATGAATGGTGCCTGTGTTAAGGGGCCCTGAGGATCTAGCACACTGTACGCTGCTATATTTCAGTCAATGGGAAGTTCTCCTTTAAGTGCATATTATGAAATCCTTCAGCTGTGCAAGTTATTTTGTGTTGTACTTATAGGGGATAAATAATACAATTTTATATGTAGAATAGATTAGCCTGACATAAATCGTATGTATGTCTGTGATTCTATTAGATATGGGGCTGCACTTTGATAAAAAGTATCAATGTTTAAAAAATATTAAAATAGTTTATCATTCCAAGCCTTTAATGGTATTGTAAATGTTAAAATGTTTAAAGTATATCATATTAATATGTGTTGTGGTATAACTGCATCTTTGACGCAGTTATTGTATTGCATCCTGTCCCCAGTCTCCCTACTAGTCTTGTACTCGCCTTTTCCCGATTCAGTGGGATACTGCCTTTTTTTTTGGGGGGGGGGGGGGGTTCCCACTTCTTGCATGTATTCCTGGACACTCTTCAAAACACATACTTATCCAAACAGTGAACATAGTATTATCCCACTGTGCCATACAGCAGGTTGCAGGCAGCCAGATCTGTTGATGCACCAGGCCTGCCCCCCGGCCTCTGTTTGCTCATCCTGCAACCTCCTGGGAGATGTGATGTGCGTATCCCAGGAGGCTCCAGGACCAATGACACGTCATTCTGACCTAGATGGAGGGTGGGGGTTAGTTCTAGTTTAACCACTTCGCATCCAGGCCAATTCTGACATTTTTTTGCTCGAAAATTACATAGAACCCCCAAACATTATATATGTTTTTTTAGCAAAGACCCTAGAGAATACAATGATGGTCGTTGCTTTTTATCTCGCACGGTATTTGCCCAGCAATTTTTCGAACACGTTTTTTTCAGAAAAAAAAACAATTTCATGCTTAAAAAACAAAACAGTAAAGTTAGTCCAATTTTTTTTACATAATGTGAAAGATGAAGATACGCCGAGTAAATAGATACCCAACATGTCACGCTTCAAAATTGCACGCGCTCATGGAATGGCGCCAAACTTTGGTATTTAAAAATCCCCATAGGCGACGCTTTAAATTTTTTTTACTGGTTACATGTTTTGAGTTACAGAGGAGGTCTAGGGCTAGAATGATTGCTCTCACTCTAACGTTCGCGGCGATACTTCACATGTGTGGTTTGAACACCGTTTTAATATGTGGGCGGGGCTTATATATGCGTTCACTTCTGCGTACGAGCTCATGGGGACAGGGGCGCTTAAAAAAATGTTTTTTTTTTATTATTGTTAATTTGACTTTTATTTTTTGAGTTTGACAGTTTAAAAAAAATAAATAAAAAAATTGATTACTTTTATTCCTATTACAAGGAATGTAAACATCCCTTGTAATAGGAATATTACATGATCGGACCTATTTACAGTGAGATATGGGGTCAATAAAACCCCACATCTCACCTCTAGGCTGGGAAGCCTAAAATTAAAAAAAAAAAAAAAAAAAAAAAAAAAAAAAACGATCACTGCTTCCCAGCGGAGGAGGCGACGTTATTTGAATGCAGAGGCCGGGCGTGACGTCATAACATCGCGCCCAGCCTCCGAACGATCATAGAGAGTGCGGCGACCATCTGGTCTGCCGGAAATCTCTATGGTCATCATCCGGGGGCCGTCGGATCCTGTGTCCGTCGGTAGAAGCACCGGAGGGCGGCGGGAGGGGGGGTGTCCCCTCCCGCCGCCCATAAGAACGATCAAGCGGCAGAACAGCCGCTATGATCGTTCTTATGGTGCAGGGAATCGCCGGCTGAAAACGGCAATATCTGAATGATGTCTGTAGCTACAGGCATCATTCAGATATACCCCCGCAAAGTAGAGGCCGTCATATGAAGGCCTCCGGATGCGAAGTGGTTAACAAACTTACTTTTGGGAGTTAAATTCCACTCTAACCAGTTGGGGTTTAAGGTTTTTGCAAATTCTTAACTATCAGAAAATGACCTTTAAGCCCTTGTTCATTTGTCATGAAATTTGACCGTTCCAAAGCATATGACAAGTCGCACCCCATTGCAGGCAATGGGACCATTCATATCTCCACGACCCATGTCCCAGCGGAAAATAGTACAGGAACCTTTTTCAAATTTCTTTGCAAGCCGGTAGTCAATTGGTTAATACTTCTTAATTTTGAGGATAAATGAATGCACCTACAGAGGTCAGTGAATGTTTGTTTTAAAGTGCATATACTGACTGTTAACTTCTTGCCACCTACACACAGTAGTTTTACTGCGTGCTGTAGTACAGGCAGGCCGGAATTGTACCTGTACATTGCCAGCTTGCTCCTGTATTTGAGGTCCAATGCTGTACTTGGACCCAGCACAAGTTTGGTAGCTGATTTCAGCCAATGATTTTGCTCAAGTCAGTTGATTGGCTATGGTCAATCACACACGCACACAATTCTGTGTTTACAAAAACCTAGAACTCTGTGTACTGCGAACAGCAATCTGGCCTAGATGTTCACCCCTTCCCAGTCAGTGTCCATTAGTGACCCTCCCAGATACCTCCAAATTGCCCACCACCGTAACAGTTCGAAGTCGCTGATCACCACCATTACAGTATAGTGTGTGTGTGTGTGTGTGTGTGTGTGTGTGTGTGTGTGTATGTATATATATATATATATATATATATATATATATATATATATATATATATATATATATATATATATATATATATATATGTATATATGTATGTAATATTAGACAATATAACTTTCACTAAGCATCTTCCAGGACAGCCCATGAGACCTAGGGGGTAACATGTTTACTGGAACTGGTTCCCCTAGGTCTCATGAGCATGGCTCCTGTGGCGTTTTTGGGGCGGTATTCCTACCTTCTTGTCCCAGAGCGGCACATCTACCAAGGAAGCAGGTTTGTGGCTGCTGTCCCTGCTTCTCAGTGCATGGAGAATGCCAGCACCGCAGTGTACTCCAGAGCTCTGGTCCCCGAGCAGCATGGCGACAGTCGGCTGGTCTCTCCCCCTTAAACAGCATGGCTGGAGTGTGCAGGGGAAGAGAGGAAGCCACGCGCGTGAGGGGGCGGAACTTATGTGTTCCAAGCTGTCCCACAGGAAGTATACGGCTTGGCAACTTCCCGGGCATGTGATGTCATCAGCGGGCGCCGGAGACACTATTTCCTGTCTCCAAAAACGGCGCCAACAGGGGGCCTAGTCGGGCGACGCTGCCTCAAAAGTGCGCCCGAATGTGGTCTTCCATTAACAGGCAATCATCTTTTTGGCCCAGGTCTTCGGTGCTGGAACGCACGGCTGACAGACAGAAATTTTTTTCGTGGCCAAAGTAGGCAGCAAGGTCCTAGAGAAAGGAACAATAGGCCCAAAAAACATTGGACAGGGCACAAGGGTAGAGGGGGCGTCTTGTTCAACCCTCCTCAACAACCCACCAAGCCACAGTGACTCGTGTCTACCATTGGGAGGAAGGTTTTCTCAACAGTCACCTCAAGTCTATTCATCCTGGACCTAGTGAGCAATGGGTACAGATTGGAATTTTCTTGCCAGCCACCAGAGCGATTATTGGTCACCTTCCCTCCCCAAGATTAGGTAAGCAAGGGCCCTGGGTCTCCAAATTTCGGTTTCGCTGAGAGAGGTTTCAAGAGCAGTAGGTCTGATGACCTCTTGCTTTCCCGCAGTGCCATGGGCAAGATTTCATCAATGCCCATTACAGCTGTTTCTACTAAAGAACTGGGATGGAGATGCAAGTTCCCTGGAATCAAGGGTTGTGTTACCCTTCAGGGTAAAAAGAAGCTTGTGGTGGAGGACACACCTGCACCTAACTAGGTCTACCATAGTCCATCCCTATATCCCGGAGGATTACAACAGATGCGAGTTCCTGGGTATAGGAAGCCCACCTCAGCATTGCACGGAGAATGGTCCTCAAGGGAAGCAAGAGCTTCATCGAATCAGAGAGCTTCTAGCGGTTCAGAGAGCCTTGCAGGCATTTCATATGGAAATCGGGTCACAATCTTCAGATTCTATCTGACAATATCGCTAGGGTTGCGTACCTCAACAAACGGGGAGGTACGAGAAGTCAGATACTTCAATCTGTCGCTAAGGAGATTTTATCATGGGCAGAAGGAAATCTAGCCTCAATTACAGCAGTGCACCTGAAGGGGACACAAAACTGTCTGGCAGATTATCTCAGCCGCTATCGGGTTTGTCGAGACAATTGGTCCCTTCATCCCGAAATCTTTATGGGTCTCCCCAACATATGGAGATGTCCCGAAGCGTACCTGTTCACCGATCAGTACAATTACAAGACAGAAGTTCTTTTCTCTGAACCCAGCGGATCAATCATTGGGGATCGATGCTCTGGCGAATCCGTAGCCATTCGGCCTCTGTTACGTCTTCCCGCCGATCAGGCTAATTCCAAAAGCCCTTCGGAAGTTTCTTCTAGAAGAAACGGATCTTATCCTAATAGCCCCTTTTTGGCCCAGGGGCCATGGTTTTCCCTGTTAGACTCTGGTCTCAGAGCCTCCACTGAGTCTTCCAAAGAGAGAAGACTTATTATCGCAGGGTCCAGTGTCGCACCCACAGGTGGTTTCCTTAAACTTGACGGCCTGGTATCTGAAGAAAAGATACCAAGTGCCCAGGGGTTCTCTGACAAAGTAGTCAAGACCCTGGCCAGTCACTAGAGCCATATATTCCAAGGTTTGGAAGAAATTTAACTCACGGTTATCGGAAAATCAAAGATTAACTCATGATGTTCCTTCAATTTAGAATTTTTTTGTCAAGAGGGTGTCGACAAATGTCTTTTAGTTAGTACCTTAAAGGTACAGGCGGCAGCTATCAGTGTTTTTCTCCAATTTTCTCTCTTCGAAAATCCCACTATAGCTAGATTCTTCAAATCAATTTCTAGGTCCAGGCCAGTAGTGGTTAGAAGTTGTCCAACCTGGGACTTGTCCCTGGTGCTTCAAACTTTGGTTGATGTTCCTTTTGAGCCCATAGAGGATATTTCAGTTAAGTTACTTGCCTTAAAAAAAAATTTCTTGTGGCAATTACCTCAGCTTGTAGGGTAAGTGAGTTACAGGCCACATCAGTGAGGGAGACTTTCCTCACAATTTTTGAGGATCGGGTTGTTTTTAAAATTGATCCAGGATTTCTTCCTAAAGTGACCAGTACATTCCACAGATCCCCAGGACATTGTACTGCCAACCTTTTGTAGTTTGCCAAAGGGCGACCAAGAAACAAACTTTAGTTTTTTGGACGTGAGAAGGATTCTTCTCCTCTACCTTGAGGTCACCAAGACCTTTAGAAAAACAGACGCCTTGTTTGTCCTCTTCAGGTGCACACAAGGGGAAGAGTGCATCTAAAGCCACCTTGGCTAGATGAATAAAGCAAGCTTTTTCTGAAACTTTCCTCCGCCTTTTGTCACTGCGCATTCAAGAAGAGCCTTGTCTGCGTCTTGGGCTGAGAGGGCTGGAGCCTCACCAGAACAAATTTGCAGGGCTGCCACACGGTCCAGTTTTTGACCTTCTTTAAAGTGATACTAAATGATTGATTGTTTTTGTTTTTAATTTTTTTTTTATAAAAAACATGTGATACTTACCTCCACTGTGCAGCTTTTTTTGCACAGAGTGTCCCGAACATTCATTTCTGGGGTCCCTCAGAAGCTCTTGCGGCTCCTCCCGGCATTGTATAACCCCCTTAGAGAAGCACTCTCCCGAGGAGGTTACCTTGCAGGTGCGATCCTGAGTCCAGCATTTGGCGTCCATAGAGGCCGAATGCAGGACTCGGCCCAGGCGCCCGCATCATTGGATTTGATTGACAGCAGCGGGAGCCAATGGCTGCGCTGCTATCAATCTATCCAATCGAGCCATGGACCCGTGGAGAGAGGGACGGCGGGGACACCCCAATGGAAATTCAGGGCTCAGGTAAATATGGGGAGGCTGGGGGGGGGGGGGGCAGTGACTGCAAGGTGTTTTTTCACCTTTATGTATAGGATGCATTAGGGTGCAAAAACACAAGCCTTTACAACCCCTTTAAGCATTATCACCTGGATCTCCTATCTGCTCAGGAGCAGGCGTTTGGTCGTAAGGTCCTTCAGGCAGTTGTCCCTCCCTAGACTGGTAAGTTCTGGCTCATCTCATGGGCTGTCCTGGAAGACGCTTAGAGAAAAGCTGAGTGTGACTTACCGGTAACTCCTTTTCTGAGAGTCTTCCAGGACAGCCAGATTCCCACCCGGTTTTGTCTTGAAGTTATGTGTATTATGCATATGTTTTACAGGGTTGTCCTATGGTTCTCGAATACTGACATGGGGCCTGGAGGACCGCCCTTTTATCTGGTGGGGGTTAACGTTTTTCCTGTCCTTTTAGGAGGAGCCCTAGGTCTAATGGGCTGTCCTGGAAGACTCTCAGAAAAGGAGTTACCAGTAAGTCTAACTCCGCTTTTTACACAAACTAATTCATTTAGAGTTATTGGGCTTTTTTTTTTTTTTTTTTTTTTTTTACTAGACATGTAACGGAATACATTTTGGCTTAAATTTATGAAGATATTTTGATTTGTATTTTTTAATTGGATATATTTTCCGTGCCGGCTCTTTTATATTGATTTTTTTGCATCTTTAGAGGCCTACAGCACTTGCCAAGATTCTAGGAGTGTATAGGATCGGTTACAAGAATTCTCAGAACAACACGGAGAAGAAGTTGGATCTGCTAGTCATGGAAAACTTGTTTTATGGCAGAAAAATGGCACAGGTAACATCTGTACATCAGTATCCGTATACCTGATTTAATATATATTTTAAAAGGCACTGTCATTTTTGTAAACTAAAAAATCATGTTATGGTTGGCTTTGTTAGGTTTTTGATCTGAAAGGTTCCCTGAGGAACAGGAATGTGAAGACAGATACTGGAAAGGAGAGCTGTGATGTTGTGTTGCTGGATGAAAATCTGCTGAAACTGGTGCGTGACAACCCCCTGTACATCCGGTCACACTGCAAGTCTGTCCTTCGAGCCTGCATACACAGCGACTCCCACTTCCTATCCAGCCACCTGATCATTGACTACTCTCTCTTAGTTGGACGAGATGACACCACCGATGAGCTTGTAGTTGGAATTATTGGTAAGTAAATACATTCTGTTTTGTGTATGCTTCCTTCATTTATGTTGCCCTTTTATTCACATTTTAAGCATTCATGTATCTTTGTACAGATGCTAATGTTCTCTAAAAAATGTAAATGCTTAAACGGGTTATTCAATACGATTCTTAAATAGGAAATTTTTTGCGAGCTTGGTGACTATGTTCATACATATTTTCTTATCTAATACCAATAACGGGGGTGCTGATACCAAGAAAACATTCCTTTATTTTTATACTGCTAACTCCACCCTGAATTGTTCACACAAATTAGGATGCATCCAGAGATTTGTGCAGCAAACCAGGCAAACATGGGGTTTGGTGATCCCATGTATTCTGTAGTCTGTTTCTTTTCTGACACAAGGTATAGTCTTCTACTAGTGTCATCCACTGTTGTTAATACTTGATGAATTATGAATTCAGAGATCATTTCAGCACACCATTGTTGAGCTGTTGTGGTCTTCATTTCAGTTTGAGCAAGTCTCTGGCCTTATTTTATATTTGCCACTATTCTCTCTATTCTTTAGAGGTTGCAATGTATGAAAAACATAGCTCAGCAATATCCAAGTTTTAACCACTGCATCTAGTACCTACAATCATTCCTCAGTTGCTTTTCTGAAGCTTTAAGAAGTAGATAAACAACTGAGCCTACTTTACTGTCTACGTTCTTTGCGAGTAACCTTTTGATTTACCTGGTTCATGTGAGAACTCCACAGAAAGTCTTTGTTTTGTAACTCAAATTGGTGGCCTCTGCATTGGAATACATGGAGATAGAATGAAGAGACACAGCCTGTTAGACATTTTCTGGAGAGACTGTCTAGGTTTCAGAGACCGCATTATTAAGATATTTGTAGAGCCCTAAGTGTAATACTTTGTGGGGTTTAAAACGTTGTTGAAAGGTATTCTATAAACTTTCCTCTTTAAACACAAGGTGAAGGTGACATTAGGAACATCTTATTAGGTTGATATGCAGTGCATCACGCCATTAGTAATTAATATACTATGTATTCTGAATAAGGCAGAAGAAAGTTTGAGTGCAGATGAAATGTAGTGTAGTATAATGGCCTCTGAGATGGGTTTTTTGTTTATGTATTTTCCCATAAACCTAGTACAGGTATTTATAATTATGTATACCATTTTAATAAATGTGCATCTTAATAATTCATATTTTAAAGAGAGTTTACGGTAATGCCCTGATGAAAAACTTGTATGGCTTTAAGTGTTCCACTTCACAAAAATAATGAGAACAAATACCATCTACCTGACTGGAATCCCGAATGACTCTTAGTTTGATTATTGAGGCTTATCCAATACAGCACTGTCAAGACTGTGCGTTCTTCTGAAAAGTAGCCTAGGCTTATCTCTCATTTGGGAAGCATTACCTTCCGATGTGTTGAGCTTTATTGATGAGCTTGAAAATCTAACTTTGCAATTAATTGGCAAGTTAAGACTTCTTTAAAATGTGAGATTTGAAAATGTCCCATGCTCTATTGAAACCATAAAAAAAGATTAAAAGAGGGCGCAATAGCCTAGTGCATTATCTCAAAATAATTTATTGATGAACAGTAAAATACTACTCACAAACGTGATGAATAAAAGCCTGTAGAAGCCACTAAATTGTGGCAATCAGTCCTGGAACCGACCGTTTCCAGAAAGCAGAGGGTAAGACCTTAGAACTACTGCTGGCGAAGTGAGCCAGCAGTGGTTCTAAGGTCTTCCCCTCTGCTCTCTGCAGACAGTCAGTTCCAGCACTGATTGCCACAATTCAGTGGCTTCTGCAGGCTTTTATTCTGGTGAAACCACTCCGGTCAGCTGCAGCACGCATTTAAAAAAAATGAAAAAAAGGCCTTTAATGCTCCCCTCCCTATTGAAACCCAGAAAGGAGGACGTGGCAGGTTCAGGTGTGTCCACCAACCCGCACAGGGTCAGCTGGGGGCAGGGCTGGAGCAGGAATCAGAAAGAGCTCTCTAAGAAGAGGATCCTGGTGGCTGGCCAGGTCGGACGCTTCTCCATCCTGCATGGCAGGACAGCTCCAAGGTAAGCCAGAGCACTGTGGAGTCACCTCTGTCTTTAACTCGCTATAAACTGTACAATTGCATTGTACACGTCAACCTCACTCAGGCCCTTTGTGCTTACAGAAGAAAAAAGGGTGCAGACCAGAGCAAGGCATATGCCTCTTGTGGTCACCATTTTTTTCCTGAGTGGAAAAAGCTACTATGCCAAAAAAGCATACGCAAAATGGTGGATAAGGAATCGCAAGGCTTCCTTAAGGACATGCTTAACTCCTTCAAAAAGGAAATTAACAGCACTATTGGGCCAACACTCTCAGCAGTAGAGAATCTGGAAGTGTCAGCAAGCTCTAGCCAAACCAGTACCCCATCTACCAGCAACGTATATATCCCCTTGGGTAGCAGGGAAGAGGCGGATCAGCCAGAACAGGAGGTTGATTTGGATAACTCCGAACAAGACTCAGAGGACCACTTATTCTGGGATTCCCGAGGAGGATGACCCAGCAGCAGAGGGCCCCCTTTTTCTCTCAGAAGACACAGATAATCTTCTAAGGCTCAGTCTCCTCTAGTGCGACTTGTCATGCGACTTGGGACTGCAAAGTCGCATGACTAGTAATACCCCATGATTTCAATGAAGTACCATTCATATCTGTGTGACTTCAAAGTGGTCCCTGCACAACTTTGGTCCCACTTTGATGTGACTTGAGGCCCGTAGACCTCAAGAATACAAAGGCATAGTTTCAAGTTGCATCAAAATCGCGGCAAAAAATAGCTGCAAAATCATGCAACTTTCAGGTCGCAATAGTGGAAACCTAACCTAAAGGCTATAGCAGACACACTGGGTATCAAAGAGCAAAAAGCCACAGGGCTTTCCTTGCACGACAAAATATGAGTTTGCAGCCCAGAAATCCCAGAACGTTTCCGGTGCTTCAAACTCTCAAAAGCATAGTCAAGAGGGAGTGGGATAAGCCAGAAGAGAAGCTCTTCATACCAGCTGCGGTCAAGCGCAGGTATCCATTTGCAGAGGGAGACACCAAGACTTGGGCGAAATGTCCCAAAGTGGATGCCTCCCTCGTGAGAGTTGCAAACAAACTTGACTTGGCGTTTGATAAAGCGGAGCATGGGAAACGGGCTGCGATTTTAAATCCTGCAATAGCTTCTACCTGCACAGCTCGCACCCTGTTAGCTGGCTGTCTCAACTGCAAGAGTTGCTAGGAGACACACCAAGGGAAGAGTTAGTGAGGACCATTCCCACACTATCCAGAGTGGCAGCTTTCCTAGCAGATGCCTCGGCTGAAATAGTAAGATATCTTCTAGGGCAAGAAGCAGGGGAAGGCGCCCTTTTGTCATTCCAGGAGATTAAACAAGGAATCCCTCAACAGTAGAGCAGGGGTATGCATGGCCACAAAAGACTTGGAAGAACGCATACCTACATGTACCCATAAAGAAAAGTCATCAAAGATGCATAAGGTTCACGGTCCAGAGGCCCAGTGGCCATCCTGAATCTGCGGTACACATCTTTGCCTTTCGGCATTTCTTCTGCGCCCAGAATCTTCTCAAAGATTTTGTCAGAAGTGCTAAAGGGCCTGAAACAGCAAGGCATAGGCGTAATACCATACCTAGACAATCTGCTGTTCTTTGCAGATACAGTGAAGAACCTAGAAAACAACCCCTGCGCAAGTATTTATTATCCACAAAACCTGGAGTAGATGGTAAATACAGAAAAATCGCAGCTGACCCCAAGCCAGAGGTGGTATACTTGGATTATGTGCTAGACACCAGAGTAACCAAAGCCTTCCCGACGGAAGAAAAGAATGAGGCAGTGCTAGGACTGATGACATCCTCAATCCCAGCAATCACCTGGGCACAGCTCCACATGAGGCCTCTACAGAATCACATTTTGACCCAGTGGGATCCAGTGATCCATCATCCTTAGAGATGTCCATTCCTGTCCCTCGGTTGGTCAAACAATCTCTAAATTGGTGGCTCAATACACTCTGTTACACTGAGGGGCGCAGATGGATGCAAGCCAACCCTGTGAGGATCACCACAGACGCAAGTACCCTAGAATGGGGGGCGCACATGGGGGATCTCTGTACACAGGGGAGATGTAACTCCAGATGGTCTCGAGCCTCCCAGTATATGAGGGAATTGAAGGCCGTAGAGAAATCGTGGAGAGCATTGCAACCAGCTATCCAGGGCAGAGATTTCTGGATTCAGTTAGACAACGCCACGATGGTGGCATACTTGAGCAGGCAAGGGGACAAAATCCCCTCGTTTGAGCCTGACCGAAGCAATTCTGTCATAGGCCGTGACAAACATCAGATCAATTTCGGCAATCTACCTGAAGAGAGACAGACCACACGCTGGCAGACTTTCTAAGTCGAAAGACCATAAAACAGACAGAGCGGTCTCTAAACCAAGCAACCTTCTTGTGGATCACGCAAACCTGGAGAATGCCAGAGCTGGATCTGTTTGCCTCAAAGACAAATACGAAACTGCCAAGCTTCATTTCGCTGGATCCCACAGATGGCAACATCGGAGTGGAAACGTTCAATCAAAGCTGGGTACACCAGCTGTGTTATGCATTTCCTCTGACCGCTCTAATACCAAAGGTGAGCCAAAGAATCAGGGAAGAAAGGGCAACGGTGATGCACATGGCACCTCACTGGCCCCAGGGAACATGATTCAGTCACTTGAAGAAACTGTCTCCAGCCGCACCTGATATAGCAAGACCTACCGAACCTCCTATCACGAGGGCCAGTCAACCACCCAAATCACAAACTCATGAAGCTTTCGGCTTGGTTCCAGAGAGGATGAGGCCACAAAAGAAAACTGTCGTCGGACGGAGTGATCAACCCCCTTCTCGCCAGCAGAAAACCCATAGTGAGAAGGAAGATCATCCCGGCGATGGATTGTGTATTTCCTGCAGGTAGGCGCAGAGAAGAACCTCTCTCAGAGCACACTGAAGGTACAAGTGGCAGCACTCTCCCCTGTCTGGACACCAGATTAGCAGTGGACCTGCTCATAAAAGGATCCCTGATCTTGTTAAATAGAGCCAGACCTGGCAGAAGTCCGACATGAGACCTCTCCATGGTGCTCAGGATTCCTCTCTGACATTCAAACCACTGGAGTGCTCAAATAAAAATCTTACACTAAAAAATGCACTCTTGGTGGCCCTAGCATCGGCCAGGGGAGTGGGTGAAAGTCAAGGTTTTTTTACATGATGGAACCCTACTGACTGATCCAGACAGATAAAATGGTCCTCTCGCCAAACCAAGTTTTTCTGCTAAAAGTCTCTTCAACAGGACGCAGAATGTGGTTATCCCATCTCTTCCTAAGTCAATGGATAGCAGAAAAGAGACATACGACAAGCTAGACATAATACTCATAACTTATCTTGAGTGAACGAAGGGCTGGAAAAGAACTACCACGTCATTTTGTTCTCCATGCAGGAGTCAATAAGCATGATGGCCAGATGGATAAACCTTGCCATACAGATGGCCTATCGAGCACAAAACCTTGCCCCCCAAGTGGGGTCGAAGACCACTCGACCAGAGCCTGGGCAACCTTGGTCACAAAAAAGGCAGTGGCAACACCGGAGCAGGTCTGCAGGGCAGCAACATGGTCGAGCTTCAGTACCTTTTGTGAGGCACTACCGCATGGACTAGCTGTCCAGTCAAGATCAGACATTGGTCACAAGGTGCTCCAAGCCTTATCCCCATCCTAGTAAGTATTGATACATCCTCTTGGATGCTGCCCTGGAAGACGATTGGAGAAAACAGAGTTGTGTACCTGGTGACTCTTTTTTTTTTCTAAGAAGTCTTCCAGGGCAGCACTAGTTCACAGCCAAACGATGATACCAGGTATTGTGGGGAGGCATTGGCTTACTGAGAGTTCCTTTGGTGCTTTAATACTACTGAGGCACACAGGTGAGACTAACAAATGTATAATGATGGACTAATGTGTTTCCTGTTGCAGGAAGGAGCAGCCTATCTCTCGGATGCTGCCCTGGAAGACTTCTTAGAGTTACCAGGTACCTAACTTTTTTTTTTTTTTTTTTTATTTGACAGAGGAATTTACAATGGTAAATTAATTTAAGTAAAACCTTTTATACCAAATGGAAAAACATTTTGGTAGTAATTGCCTAAAAAAGTGTGTAGCTTTTAGGAAATCAGCTTTAACTACTTCCCCTCTCTAGGACGTATCTGTACGTCCTAAAGGACAAGTGGTTATACCAGGATCATGGCTGCATCAAATGCGAATATGCACATAGGTCCCGTACGCATATGTAAATGGTAAGTGCATTGCACATGTGAGGTAAAAGTTCAAGTTAAAATTCTAGCACTAGAATTCATGTTGAACTCTAAACTTTTTAGGCAAGTTTGTCACCATTTCTCGGTCATGGAAAATTTTAAATCTTGATATGTGTGTGGTTATGTATTTACTCAACACAACATCATCTCTTATATTTTATCAAAATTTGGGTATTGTGTATGTGTGCACTAAAATGCATTTAAAGTGTAATTTCACTGGAGTTAACCTGGAGTCTAGCGATCCCCCGCACTGACAGATAGTATCGCCGTTGTATCGGTCCGGGGGTTTCAAATCCCCCACGGCTTTCTCTCCTCTTCACTTGTGGTGACAGGATGAGCTTCGCGGGGTTCTGATAGTTCGGTGCTGCCCATGTGATGGCGCCCACCAATTAGAATGCTCCTAAATGTACCTCCTGACGAGGTACATTTTGCAGATTAAGCTGCGGGGGATTTCTAAGCCCCGGACAGTGAGGCGGCGACCCTATGTCTCCTAGCGGGTGATCGCCATGCTCCAGGTCAGCGAGACGGGGGGGGGTGAGGTAAGGGGGTCTTGTGTAAGTTCACCTTACAGATTTTTCTGTAAAGGTGTACTTACCCTTTTAATTTTTTTTTCCTGAAAATTTGGCTTTTGACAAATTATTATGTGACCACCTCCATTTTTATTTTACAGGGCGTCTGCTTCCAAAAAAATATATCCTGTTTGAGTTCTAAGTAATTTTTTAGCAAAAAGTGATGATTTTAATGTGTGTGTGAAAGTCAGAATTGGCCTGGACTGGAAGTTATTAACCACTTGCTTACCGGGCTCCTAAACCCCCCACCTGCCCAGACCACTTTTGTACGACAATTGCGCGGTCATACAACACTTTACCCAAATGAATGAAATTAACTATTTCCCTACAAATAGAGCTTTCTTTTTGTGGTATTTGATCACCTCTGGGTTTTTTCTTTTTTGTTAAATTAAAAAAAAGATTTTTATTTCTTTATTTTTTTTATACAAAATTGTTTTATATTTTGTTAATACATTTTGAAAACTGGTAATTTTTCCTCCATTGATGTACGCTGATGAGGTGACACTGGTGGGCACTGATGAGGCGGCACTGGTGGGCATTGATAGGTGGCACTGATTGCTGGCACTTACTACTGTGGGCTCTGATTGGTGGCACTGGCAGGTGGTACTTGGGGGCACATATGAGGCAGCTCCTCCTCTTCCTCTTCAGGACCGATGTCCCTTCAAAGAGAAGCTGTCAGCGTGAGAAGAAAAAAAAAAGATTACCGATCCTCTGTTTACATCATGTGATCAGCTGTCATTGGCTGACAGCTGATCACGTGGTACGGGGGCCGGGATCGACCCCTTACTCGGATCTGATCACCCGAGTCTCATTGACTCGGGTGATCACAGTGCGCGCCTTCAGGGGGACGTGGCCAGCTTGCAAAGGCAAGGACATGTATTGACGTCCTCCCGGCAAAACAGATCCACGCTGTAGCCGTCATTCGGCTATAGCACGGATCTGAAGCAGTTAATTTGTAAAGTTCATCTACCCTCTAACACTACCCTCTCCCCAGAATGACAGTGATGCTGTCCAAGGTGTCTCTGTTGCTTCTTTTTTGCAAAAAGACTCCTTAAGACAGTGTCGCCATGTGTAAATAAAGGGCGTAAAAAGGAAACGAATGAGCCTCCGCATTAAAGGATCAGTAAGCTGCAATATATTAACTGTCACATTTGGGGTCAATGCCCATGGGGGGGGATTCCTCCAAATTCTGTTTGGTAATGTCGTAGTGGCACCCCCAATTATATCACTGTCGATCTGAGCCAGTCGAACTTGGGCCTAGCTTTCTTTCCCCATCCCTGGCTACCCCTGCTGGACCTCTTTTAGTGGCCTTAATGAATACCTGCCTGCATGGATTGTCCTGGGGCCCCATGGGTGGGAAAGCCAAAATGCTACATCTGTCACTAGAACAGGAAAAGTAATCTTCAAATGGGGACAGATATTCAGTGACAAGTGTCTAATGGTGACCATACACACTTTGATAAATGAACGATTTATTTTCTGCCACACAGGAGTGGTTTTCGGTCAATGGTTAAGATGGTAACGTACAATTTCAAGATATGGAACATATTTCTGTTTCCACCATGTGATCTAATAATCTGATCAATTGAAATATGATCGTATTCCTGGACAAAGTATCTCAGTGTTGCCAATCAATTCAAAAAGATAAATAATTTTCTGTCCTGACTGATCGACTGGTTTCATTGAATCCGATTGTAACTGACTTAATCAGAAGTAAACTTATGGCTATTCAATTTTTTTGTGTGGATTTGATCGAATTGCCAAACAAAAGTCAGTGTGTATGGGCACCATTAAAGAGGAATTTCTCCTACATTGAAAAGGTTTCACTCACTCTCTAGTCTGTAGGAGAAATTTACTTTCTGGGTCAAAAACCCCCAAAAAAATGATCTCAGAGGTTCTAACCCCTCATCATTCTATCCAAAACGAAATAATCTGTCTCCAGATAAACGTTAACATTTTCATTTTTTTTTTCTTTTAATAAATCATGGTTAGCTCTTGAATCATTCTATACGTGGGAGATTTTCTTCCCTCCAAGTTTTTAGTGCAATGCAGGTTTTATCATTGGTGGATTGCAATTATTTTACATTCTTAATGCAATGGCCAATATAACACAATCCTGTATTCTTCACATATCATGACTGTGCAGTTGGGGAAAACGTGCAAGCAACAACCACTTGTACAGAAATAAATTATGGTAACCTCATTGCTCAGATTTCTCCAATATTGATGGCAATAATACCAGTCATAGGTAAATAACAGTGCAGTGCTAAGAATATATACAGAAACAAAATTGCAAAATAACAGATTGCTCATAGCCATAGCATAAAATGTTAAAAAGTCCCCTGGTATAAAAGTTGACAGATAAGATCTCCTCAGCGGGGATAAGGGTGTTCATAGACATTCTTGTGGTATCTCCTAATCAGTGATTCCTCCATCACTGGACCCCTGAGCTAACAGATGGGTCAAACAGGCGTTCACCACTTAAAGTGGTCACAGATGGAAGCTTGAATGTACAGATGAATAAGATACAATGTCCAACCACTTTTAACAACCGCACGTTGTCACTCTTAAATTCCAACCATAGTACCATGAAAAAAACAATGAAAAAATATATAGTGTACACTGTGTGGCTAAAATACTCTTTTTATTCATAAAAATTAGGTACTCACATAAAAAGCACTGTAACCCCAGTGCTAGGATGAATGGCATGTAGTATTGTCGGTATACATAGGTGGATGAGGTGGCTGCAGTGACGTCACAAAGTCCCTTCGCATGCGTATCGTCCCTAAGCGAGACTTCCTCAGCGACGTCAATACCAGTCAATATTATTTCTTTTGCTAATTCAAATTTAGTATTGAATTACTCACCCCTGTTAGTAATTGTTTGCACATTATTTTTTCTTTATTGCGTTGTATATTTAAAGCCTAATCTTTTTGCCTACTAACAGATTACATCCGAACATTCACATGGGACAAGAAACTTGAAATGGTTGTGAAATCTACTGGCATCCTGGGTGGCCAAGGTTAGTTAACCATTGTTGTAGATTTTTGCTTTGTGGCTTTTAGCATCAATTACTAAAAAATGTGTTGCCTTGCTTCATGACTTGGCAATATCATCTTTCTATGTTACATTCAATAGCTCTGCTCAATTTTTCCAGTGACAGATGGCAGCTAAGATAAAGGCATTCAACTACAGCTGTAAGGGAACTAATGAGTAGTGTAAAAACCTACAAAGTGTATGTGGGAATGTTCTATTCTTCCAGGTAATTGTAGGTTAGTGGCCTTATTCTGTATGCAGTACCTTTTTGTGTTTGCTTTTAAGTAGCTGGAAATATGTATAAATAAGCTTTTTGTGAATAGATAGCTTTGCTAAGCACTACTTGACAGCTTATTAGGCATCTATAAGATCAGTATGACCGCACTCTGGATAGTAGAACTGACTACTCAATGTACATTAGACATATAATTGGCAGACCTGCTGAGTGCCTGCATAGTAAAGTGTGGTCGTATGTGACCGCTTGCAAACTTTGTAGTGTTCCTAAACCCACAGCAGTAAAATCAGGGTCCACTGTATATGCAGTAAAGCATGCGTGTTATGCTCACTGTGGAACCTAAGGGGTTTGTACTGCACATTGTGTTGTGTAAAATGGCTGTGTGATCCTCCCCTTCTTCCACTATCCCTAATCCATCTCCTGATAGATAGGGGGAGGGTGCATGTAATTGGCACAGGGTCAATTGGCTCTGTCCAGACAGAGGGTCAGGGATCATGCAGCCTCACAGGACAAGTCAAAGGAGAATAAAATCTCCTCCAACAAGCTTTTACCAGTGCTCAGCCGGACACTGATGGAAGTCACAAGACGGCTATATACGGCTGGTGAGAATGTATTTAGAAGTTTATATTTACTAAAATAGTTGCTTTTCCATGTTCTGTGTACTGTTGGAGACCAGATATAGTCCTGGGTTTAGTAACACTTTAGGGGCCAATTTAAATCTATGCTTTGCACCAACGACCATATTACCACAGCACACATTATATGATGATGCATTCCAATGCCATTCATTTTGAATAGCACCCCCAACACATAATGCCCTGTACACATGGTCGGATATTCCGATGGAAAAAGTCTGATCGGATTATATTGTCGGAAAATCTAGCTCTATCTGACTTTTTCCATCGGAAATTCCGCCGTAAAAAATTTGAGAGCAGGATCTAAAATTTTCCGACAAAAAAATCAGATCGGACTTTTTCTGATCGTTTGTAGAGAATTACGACGGACAAAGTGCCACGCATGCTCAGATCAAATTACGAGACCAAAGCTATTGGCTACTAGCCTCTACGTAGTTCTGTCGTACGTAACAAACGTCACCACGTTCCAAACGATCGGATTTTCCGAACAACTTTGTCCGACCGTGTGTATGCAACACAAGTTTCGGACAAAATCCGTCAGAAAAAATCAGACGGATTTTGTGGTCGGAATGTCCGACCGTGTGTACAAGGCATAAGGCAGTGCACAGCAAAAATTGAGCCATGCCTTTTTTATTTCATGCATCAGAAGGCATGTATCAGAAGAGGTTGCATAATCATAATACTTGGAATTAAAATATTTAACATTGTTGTTGTTTAGAAAATGATACTTCATGCTTTATATCTGAGGGCAGGGTGCAAAAATGGCTGTGAACATTTCCAATACAAGTAACCATAACCTGTGCGCTCATTAAAGTGGATCTATACTCCAAAAGTGTAGATTTGCTTTCATACAGGAAATAAATTGAAATGGTAATTTTGCAGTACCCAGAAAATCTACCTTTTTGCTTGAACTACTCATTAAAATATCAGTGGACCTCTGACACATGAGTGTGCCTAGGCACTGCTGTAGCCAGGTGGATATCTGCATTGCGAGACCTAAGACTCTGACCGCTAATCTTAAAAGGTTTGGAGTTATATACTGTATATTTGGTTATGTTACTACTGTGCTGCTTGCTGGAGAAGAATTTGTGCTTAAAGTGGATGTAAACCCGAAAAATGTGTTCTTTTTTTTTTTCTGGCACAATATAGAAAATGGGATTTCAGATCAGCTGTGCCCAGTCTTGCCACAAAGAGTTAATCCAGCTCTAAGCAATCCTCATCTTTTTTCAGTGAAATAAAACGGACAAACTGTGAAAACTTTGTCCGTTCTTCCCCCTTGCTGTGATTGACAGGTGATTTACATATCTCGTGCACTAGCCTAAGACGTGCATTATTTTTTAATTCCCACCCCCACTCCTTTCTTCAGCAGCTCTGCAAGGATTGGCTGTTCCACACCTCGGCACGATTTTGTATGCTGAAGTCATGTGGGGACTTTTCTGGGTTTTGACTGGATGTTAGTGATCATAGCAGAAGTTCAGTGTAAGAAATACACAGGAGAAAATGCATGTTGTTAAGGGGAGTGTAGAGGTGGGCGGGGAGTCTACGGACATCACGATTCCACCCCCTGAGCCCTGGAAAACAGACCCACCCACAAAATCTGCAGTTTTTCGGGTCTCATAGCAGACAGAGGGGAGACATTTGACAAATAAGTATACATGCAGGAGGCATGTATATCCTTCTAGATAACCAATATTGCAGTAGTTTAGAAAGGATGAGAGTGGGTTTACATCCACTTTAAGGACTTGCAGTGAAAGGATCTCTCTGCTTCCACATCATTCATACCATGGTTATGTGCGTTCTGCTAATCGCTGCTTTTGGAATATTCCCCATCCAGTCATCAGATAATCGGTTATTGGTGGGGCAACTCTGTCATATGAAGCAAAGTTCCGCTTCTAAACTAAGATGGCAGCCTCCACACAGATACATTGCAGAAAAAGGTAAAAGATCAGCAATAGAAGGACCACAAGGCAGTTCTGCTAAATAGTCATTTGCCCTCTGCTTGCCTTTTCTGGCAAGCAGAATAAGAGAAATTATTACTTAGGATGTTACGTCAATCAATAAATGTACTCTCTTCCTAGGTAACTACCATAAGCCCCAGGTCACACCAGTGTGACTAATCATGTGATTTGATCAAAGTTTCAAACCTCATGACAAGTCGCACTCTACAATTGGGGTCGCAATGATTTTTTAAGCAGTTCTTGCACTACTACTACTACGTGAAGTTTCATGATTTCAAAGCAGTGTGACCAAAAAGTACCATAAGTTCTTGTTCACACCAGCAAGTCGCTAGTGTGTGTTAATTGCAATAGTGCAGATGTGCCTATCCCAAATCATCACATGGTTTCTTTAAAAAAAAAAAAAACATTAAATTTTACAAGTTATGTTTCATTCCATTCTATTCTCTACAGCGGCTTGTGACGAAGGTTTGCTTTGCACAACGTGCTGTAAAAGGGAGTGCAAGCAGTACTTTTCGGTCCACAGCACTGCAACATGATGTGAATAGAATTCATAGAAAACTAGGCAAATTGCCTTGTCCTTGCATTGGATCTAATAATGTAGAGGAATAGGAAACAAGCAGGCTGAAAATATGCTGGGCATAAAATTGGCAGCATTTTCTGCTCCCCGTATTTTATGTGCTAGACCAACACAAAGTGGCACATAATTGTGAAGTGGAAGTCGGTGTATATATCATTCAATTATATGATCCACTCAGTGATGCCATTTTTTTGAAGAGTTGGTACCTGTTAAAATCTAACTCACTTTTCCACTTTGCAGATTAGGCTTCAAAAAGTCATCCGACACATGACTATTCTATGCTCTGGTAAATTCCCTTTCTTCTCAAGACCCTCAGTAGCATAGTTATAGTGAGCTTGTATTCCAAGAGCAAATTCATTTGCTATAAAATATGGAATTTATTATCCAATTTTTGCATTGTATCCATGAAGGAAAAACACAAAAGAGGGCATATTTAAATGTGTTTTTCAATAAAATACAATTTAACTATAAATTGTGCGATTTTATTTGCGTTTTTGTTTCATTTATGTGTCTTGTTTCCTTAATACGTAGGTAAGATGCCAACTGTAGTATCTCCAGAGCTGTATCGCACTCGATTCTGTGAAGCGATGGATAAGTATTTTCTGATGGTACCTGACCACTGGACTGGTCTTGGAGGAAACTGCTAGAATTCAGAAGAGCAGGAAGTTAATCTTCACAGCACAAAAAAACTTTACTCCACATTCTCTACTTTGGTTTTATCTATATCTTTACATCTTTTTAATTACAATTATAGATTGTTGATGGAATGTTTAAAAACCAAATTTTACTGTTTGTACATAAAGAAAATTGTCACTTGTAAATCCAGGGATTGTATGTAATCGAGACCTGTTTTAGCACGAGGAGTAAATGCTATTCTGTTTTAGGAGAACTTTTCTCGAAAAACAGAAAATGTCAATATGGTGACTGCTGTGCAGCCAGTATCTTCAGACTTTGTATAGTTTCAAGATAGTCTCATGTATAGTTGTCTGGGACATTTTCAGCTGTCTGAGTTACTAGGTTATTGTAAGCATCCAAATATCTGTTGATGACTTTACATCTCTTCATATATTCATCTTAGTACTAGTTTTGCTGCTCCAGGGCTTTATTGGAAAATCTATTTCTGTCTTTAAATGTCTATTCGTTATGTTTATACAACAGTGCCAGGGTTATTTGCTGCCATAAATGTGATGAATGTTACATTTTTTCAGTTTTGATATTTACTGTTGCTTCTTGGAAGCTGATGTAGATAGCATTCTGATATTGGCGAACTTGGCGAGCTTGAGAACAATTTCAATTATTAGTCAGAATTACAGATAGTTTCATGTATTGTTGGCATTGCACTCATTCTTTCCTATAAAGGACTTTATCCAACATTTCATATCTATTGGGGTTAAGCTAGCTAATATTGTAATTTTAACACAGCTCAGTGCCTCTGCTCTAGTAGTGCTCTATTCTAAAGGCCTTAATACCTCAGACTAAAGAATTTGTATTATGTGCTTCTGCCTTCAGCAGAAGTGCCATGCACCTCTGGTTCCACTGCCTGTATATGTCAAAGACCCTTAGAATGACCAGTTGAGCACTTCAATATGTAGAGATGGGGCTGGCGTGGAAATTCCAGAATTAAATGCATCTATATCTGTACACATCAGAATGTTAAACTTTGCCAAGCTCAGTGGATCAGTGATGTTTTAAAGGTGCCTGTTAGTATACAAGTATGGAGGCTGCCCCCAGTGACTTTTTTCAGTTTACGAACATCAGGGCTGTTCTCTTTGCTTCAGTAATTTGTGAGTCCCTGAATTGTGAAATGGCAAGTTACTGAACATTTCACAACACCTGACATGCAAAATGCTTGTTCCAGTGGCTTACTGAACAGTAAAGGGGAAGGATGGAAGTCCCAAGGCATTCTTTCCACAAAAGTAAAGCAACCATGACTCCTGTAATAAGACCAGATGCTAAATGTGTGCTGACAACAATGATTTTTTTCCTTTTTTTTTTTTTCTTTACTTCTTTTTTTAACCAGGAATATTTGAGTTTAAGCGGTCTATACTAACACACACGGGCCCACAAATAATTCTCAAGCACTCCAGCCCTTCTGGTAAATTCCACAGCTGTTATATTGCCATGCCAGGGCTAGAGATCAGTCAGATTTCATATTTAGGTTTTTGCTTAAAATGTGTGTTCTTTCATAAGGGAGCATTTCCGTGAAGTTCTAAATACAGTTAACATGTAAATGAACCTTTCATCAGTACTGTAGTAGTTTTAAAAATAGGTTGACACATGCATTATTCCTTCTTGCAAAAGCTTCTTTACAAGGCTTCTCTATCAAGAGTGCAAAAACCTTTATAATATGTTCCTTTTTATTTTTGTTTTATATTGCCGTAGAAAGTTTTTTTCCTTTTTTCTTTTTTCCAGAGAAGAGTTTATGTAGTGTATGAGATCAAAATCTGTCTTGCTTTATTTGCACACTTGCATCTATATGATTGCTTATTGGACAGGATACTTGTACAGTTATTAAAATAGTTTAATGACATTTTGTATTTTTATTTTATTATGTTACTAAAAAGGTAGGTCTTAAAATGTGTGTAGTTGCTTTAAATGCTTAGAAAAGGGTTTTTTTAATAAAAAAGGATGACCAAAATGTGTGTGAAGGATCAGAGTAAATATCACACAGGGATACCGGGCATAAAGTAACAATACATGCAGTTAAATACATACACAAAATGAGGTGACATAAGGTTTGAATACTGATGCCGTAAAGATGAATACGGCTTTATATACTTACTGTGCTGTAAATTCATTTACAAACAGAATATTTCTAGCCATGCATAAGATCTTTAAAGTGATTGTAAAGGCAGAAGGTTTTTTAACTTAAAGGGTAAGTTCACCTTTGTTCACTTTTTTTTTTTTTCTAAAAAAGCTCCAGCTCCCCTATGTACCAATATAGCATTCATGTACTTTTTTTGTGCAAAAATAAAACCGCTTTCCATTAAATCTACACTTACTTTACTTGTCCTCATCCATGTTTACAGACGTTTCCATTAGTAATGTCTAATGTCTTGAAGCATTTTTACTCATCACACACAGGGCAGCAAATCCACCTGAATGGGCTGCCCTGCACACAGCAATCGCCCCAAAGAAGCTTCAAAACTTTTTTTTTTTTTTTTTTAGAGTGGAGCTTGGTGAGTTTTTACTGCGATTTTTGGTGCAGTGCATTTCTGAAATGCAAGGAAACGTACAGATGTGAATGGAGCCGCATTGTTCCTGTGTTAAGGCACCAATTTCCCTTTCAGGCCCCATTTACATATAGTATAGTGAGAGCGCACATTTTGCACACTTTTTTCCTGTGACACGCATAGGGCAGTCCGTTGATTTCAATGGACTGCACTACATGTGGTTAATGGGACATTTTGGCGTTTTGTGGGTTGTTTTTTTTTTTTTACTGTGCGTTTTGCAGCATTTGCCCCTCGTTTTTTCACATGGCAAAATGTGTGCTTTGGTGTGCCGTTAACAATTAATGCAACTGAAAGTGGATGAGGACAAGTGTCTGTAGATTTAATGGAAAGCATTGATAGTTTTGCAAAAAAAAGTATATAGGGGAGCTGGAATTTAGAAAAAAAAAGTGAACAAAGGTGAACTTACCCTTTTAATGCATTCTATGCAATAAGATAAAAACAACTTCTGTGTGCAGCAGCCCCTATAATACTTGCCTGAGCCCCATCTAGTTCCAGCAATGTTGTAGGAATGTCTCGGCTGCCCGGGTCTCCTCTCATTGGCTGAGACAGCAGCGCTGTGCCATTGGCTCCCGCTGCTGTCAAAGTCAGTTAGCCAAAAGGGGGGAGCAAAAGGGGATGGGGCCAGGCCGCGGATCCATGTCTGAATGGACACAGGGAGCTGTGGCTGGGCTTGAGTGCCCTCATAGCAAGCTGCTTGCTGTGGGGGCACTCAACAGGAGCGAGGGGCCAGGAGCACTGAAGAGGGACCCGAGAAGAAAAGGATCAGGACTGCTCTGTGCAAAACATACTGCGCAAAGAAGGCAAGTATAACACGTTTGTTATTTTAACTGAAAAAAATACTTTACAATAACTTTAAAGATACAATAAGGTTGTATATAATAAAGGATTTAAAGATGTAAGGTAATGACCGCTTCAAGATGCACTATTATTTTCCTAGAAGTCTGGGCTTTTATGTTTAAAGCAGAAACAGCAGAGAGTTGTACCATTGGTTAAAGTCTTGGTTTTATCTGGGAAAAGAAAACTTTAAAGAAAAAATCCGAGGACCTTCAACCAGTCATAACTTAATTTTGATGGTAGAGGCCAGGTGTCTGTGTGTAAACTGCAGAACCACTGTTTATATACAGTACTTACAGTTCTTTCAATGATCTCAGTCTTCACCAAGCTGCTTCTCCTCAATGGATTAATACAAGGTGTCCGTCCATCATTAGGACAGGTAGAAGTGGCACCATAGTCAGTAAGTAGGTTAAACTGGTAGAGGGCTTTATAGAAAGTGGACCTGAACACAGGGGTTTTATTAATGAACGTATCCATGTCCCATAAATCTCAAACCAGAACAACATTTATAGTTTGGGTGAGATTATTTAACATTGAAAAAAGCTACACATAAGCTAATACATAACAGCAACTTAATAATAAGCTATAGATTCTGATGTATATCGCATACTGTATAAGCTTGGCCTGCAAAATGATGTCATGTAGCAATTTTCAGTTGTGGGGGCACCGACTTAATGGTAGAGACACCAGTGATCTGATTGCTGGACTGGGGAGAGGATTCTGCATGTGTATAGCATTGCTCATCAAAAACAATGTTGTAATAAAATAATTTTTAAAATAACTGTGATTGAGATGTTTGGTAATGGGTATACCCTATAGACATCAATGCTGTATCAACTCTATGGCCTAATAGATATTTATAGCCCACACTATAAGAATGCTAAAAATAATTTTGTTTAGGTATACTTGACTAATGTATGTATTGCAGTTTCAATTCCTCAGGATAGTGTGTTCTAGAACATTTAACCTTTATTTCATCTGTAGCAGGGTGGTGCATTCTGTAAATTTTGATTCGTACAGACATTGTTGTGTTTTTTGAATTGTGGCCT
Organism: Lithobates sylvaticus; assembly: GCA_028564925.1. NCBI lineage: Eukaryota > Metazoa > Chordata > Amphibia > Anura > Ranidae > Lithobates > Lithobates sylvaticus. The sequence goes on along the minus strand of CM053031.1, from coordinate 109,718,528 downwards.
TTTGCATATGTGGTATAGGCATATTTTGGTCAAACTTTTTCACAACTTTTTTTTCCGTTAAAGATTTTTTAGCACTTTAGCTTTCCCACTGTACCACACTTGTCAATCCATCACAGTGTGTACACTCCATTAAAACATATTTTTTTTTCTCACAGGTATTTTCAACAAATGAGCAAATACCCCTATTATTTATTTTGCAGAATCAGCTTGTATTTACAAATTTATTCATAGATTTTTACACTTTTTGAGCTTCACTGTCTTCTATGTAACACTTGCATTATGGCATCTCAGTGGCTATTGGGGGTGGTTTATACATTTTTTTTTTTTTTTTTTCTTTCGATTAGCCTAGTGAGTCTATATTAAACACTCAGTCAGGTACAGCAAGTCTAGGGGGGAAAAAAAGTTACCCTGCATTTGACTGGAAGTTTAAAGTAAACTCCACTGCACTGCAATAAGTGTATCACGCCAACTAGGTTGCTTTGTTTTACAAGCCTCCTGGCCATTCACATAGTAAACTCTTCCCTGTAAACACACGCATGCAGCATGACATCACTGTGAACTGCAGCCAAAGACTGGTTGAGCCTTAGGAAAAAAAACTTTGACACTAATAGCTTCTGTATGATGGTGGATTGTTGTGAGATTACACAAATATATATTGCTGGCACTTTTACCAACAGTATTTGCAAACGGATGTAGTCATTTTAAATTCATACATAAAGGACCAAAGTTTTTTTTATTTTTTATAATCGACTAGAGACTAGTTTTGCTTTAAATATTAATAAACCATCAATACTTGTATTTTGTTCTGTGTATTCTGATTGTTTTGTCCAGTATGGACCTTCAGTTTTCAAAATAATTAGTAGTAGTAGTGGCTATGGTAATGTTAATTTTGTTTCCGTTATCCAGTTTGATTTTAAGGTATAATTGGTCTTCTAGACACTGAAAAGACACTTACCCGATCTGTTGTTTCCCCAGTGATGTGTTTCAGCTTATTTCAGCTCTGAGCATAAAACAGTGTTGTGTCTTTTAACTATAGGAGCTTTATGTAAACTGCCTGACCATTTGTACACATGTTCATGCACTTATCTCAACAAAGCATTTGCTTCCAGCTGTTTTCTCTTTTAAAGGGCATCCCCTGTGCAAAACATATTACACACCTATAGCACAATGAAACAGCTGTGGCTTATAAACCTTATGTATATGTACATTGCCTCTCGTTTGACTACTGAAAGATTGTGTGACATTATGATTACCCCCTGGTATTAAATGTAGATAATTCATGTTAAAAATATTTTCTAGATGCCCTGTAAAGCTTTGATTGCATTATAATTTTTTTTCATAATCTAACTGTGGTAAATGAATATGCTTCTAAGGCTTCATGTACATGGGACGTTGTTTAACCCCCCCCCCCCCCCTGAACGATTTAACTTGACAGCTAGAAACCGGCATCTAAAAATGTCCGTTTAGCCGCGTTTACATGCCGCATTTGCATCTAGAAGCCTTTGTAAAAATGATAACCGTCTGTAAAAAAAAAAACGCTGCTAAACGCGAGTTACTGCGTTTAGCAGCGTTTACAGGCATTTGGTGTTTGAAATGCCTCTGAACATCCATCTGAACCCATTTTTTTTGTGTTCCAAAAAATGCTTCTAAACTCGACTGCCTAGAAACGACTATAAATGACCCTGTGTAAAATAACAGAGGAGAATTCAGGGGAGGCTGAAAAAAATGCCCAACTGCTCCTAAACATCAGTTTACCAGCAGCAGTGTACATGAGGCCTAAATTGATGAATACGATGTAGCATATTCAATATGCTTTGCTTTATGTAGATTCACTGCATGTCCATTTATTTTTAACTTTGTGCCACCTGTTATTAAACAGGTGTATGTAAAGTGTTTGTACAGATTATTATTGTAGATATTGGGTTCAAAATCTGTTTTAATTCTATTTTATACAACTGACTTCTTAAAGTATTTAATTGTAACAATGTATAATTCTCTAGAAAATGTACTGTTTATAATAGGTATTCCAATAAACTAGTGAACTATCAACCCGACGAGTGTATTTTTTTCATGTGATGCAAATATTCCACCATGAAGGGAAGTTTTTAAAAGAGCCGTAACAAAACAAATTTGATTTTGAACAAAATGGAACATATGCATACTCGAAGGGTACTTTCACACTGAGGCGCTTTTCATGAATTTTATGGCTCTAAAAATAGTGCCTGTAAAGCACCTAAAAAGCACCTCCCATGCCTCCCCAGTGTGAAAGCCCGATAGCTTTCACACTGGGGTGGGGTGCGCTTGCAGGACGGGAAGAAAGGTCCTGCAAGCAGCATCTTTGGGGCGGTGTATACACCTTTCCAAAAAAGCCCTGCCTATAGAAATGAATAGGCAGTGCTGCCGAAGCGCGGCAACACTGGTGCTTTTAACCCTTTACTCGGCCGCTAGCGGGGGATTAAAAGCCCCCCGCTTGCAGCTGAAAAGCACCAGTATAACAGCGGTAAAGCAGTTTTAGCGGCACTTTACCGCTAACAGCAACACCGCCCCTGTGTGAAAGTACACCACATATCAGAAAACAAAGAAAAATTCCCATCTCCCAACCCAACCAGCCTGCAACAAACCGAATTGTCCTGTCTGTCAGTTCACGTTAAAACCAGGGGTGTGGCTTGCACATTTGCAAATCAATGCGCAAGTTGCAGGGCTACTTCACAGCACCCTAGCGTACTGCAGTCCTAATTATACATTGAGAGTCTCCAAAGTTGGAGCACATATATAATGATTGAGGGTAGGTATGCCTGGAGAGTGCCCACCTCTCCTTTAAAGGTATAGGGACTCACAGGTCACCCAGCCATAGCATAATGGCAGTGCAGGTATCCAGACAAGTATTTGAATCTCTGTCCATGCTATCCAAAATATAAAAAGTACGTTTTTTTTCTTTAGTTATACTTTTATTCCCTGGCATATCAACCAGCCAACGTGCATAAAAAGCCATAAAATGAAAGGGGCTGTGAAGGCTGTTGTATTTTAATAAAAAAATAAAAAAGTTATACTTACCTGGTGAGTTAATTAGTACAGTATTGCACAGAGCAGCCCCTTTACCTTCTTTTCTGGAGTCCATAACCGCACTTTCCACTTTTCCTGTCCTGCGTGTGCCCCCCTAGCAAGCCATGTGGGAGCGCTCCCAAGACATACACGGTTCGGCCCTGCCCCCCGCTCCCTCACATGGTTTGACTGACGACAGTAGGATCGCTGGATCGAGAGAGGACCAAGGAAAGTGGGAGAGGCACAAGTAGTAAAATGTTCTTTTAACCTAATGCATTCAGGCCCCGTTCACACTTGGGGCGGTGGGTGCATCGGTGGTAAAGTGCCGCTATTTTTAGCGGCACTTTACCGTCAATTTCAAGGCACTATTCGGTCGCTAGCAGGGCACTTTTACCCCCCCGCTAGTGGCCGAGAAAGGGTTAAAACCACCCGCAAAGCACTGTTGCAGCAAGGCACTTTGCCGGCGGTATAGCCACGCTGCCCATTGATTTCTCTCTTTCACATTGGAGAGACAGAAGCGGCTCTTTCAGGGCGCTTTGCCGGCGCTATTTTTAGCACCGTGGCGCCTGCAAAGTGCCCCAGTGTGAACGGGGTCTCAAGCTGGACTCGAGCTTTTGTTACACTTTGGCAAAGCTGGCCCAAACAAATCGAAACAAACAAAACGTCTCTCACTAACCTGTGAGACTGTTGGATGTGCTGTATAATTTGTATGTAGCTGCGGATAAGTGTCTGGCATGGATTTTAGGGGGGCCCCCTACGCTATTTTTAAAAACATTTCTTCCCCTTAAAATCCATACCAGACCCAAAGGGTTTTTCTGCATTTTTTTTATTGCTGCCATTCTTTTGTTTACATTCATCTGTCAGTAGGAGAAGCCCTCTGACAGCTGATGAGTCACCGGTTGTTAAAGCGGAGCTCCACCCTAAAGTGGAACTTCCGCTTATCGGTTTCCTCCCCCCCTCCGGTGCCACAATTGGCACCTTAAGGGGGAGGGGGGTGCAGATACCTGTATAATACAGGTATCTGCACCCACTAACGGGACTAGCTAGCCGGAGCTGGCCCGCCCATATCCGAAGATGCCCCGTTGTGTCTTGGGAAACCGTTCAACAGGGGACCAATAAAGACGCGCAGCGCGACTCACACATGCGCAATAGGGAACCGGGCAGTGAAGCCGCAAGCTTCACTTCCTGATTCCCTGAAGAGTATGTCGGCGGGGGCAGCTGAGAGACGAGCGGTCGCTCGTCGTCTTCTGCCGACATCGCTGGAACCTGGAACAGGTAAGTGTCCTATTAATAAAAGTCAGCAGCTGCAGTATTTGTAGCTGCTGACTTTAAAAAAAAAAAATTCAGGTGGACCTCCTCTTTAACCACTTCATTACCCACCCATTCTAATATGTCGTCCACAAGGTGGATCTACCATCCTGGGTGGACGTCATATGACGTCCTACCATTCCCGGCCGCCTAGGGGGCGCGTGCGCGGCGTCGCTCGGGACCCGGTGCGCGTGCCCGGCGGCTGCGATGTCCGCCAGGCACCCGCGATTGCCCGGGAAAACAGCAGGACCGTGGAGCTGTGTTTGTAAACACAAAGCTCCACGTCCTGTCAGTGGGAAGGAGACCGATCGGTGTTCCTCCGTACTGGGAGCACACCATCGTTCTCCTCTCCACTGACAGGACGTGGAGCTTTGTGAGTCCCCTCCCCCCACAGTTAGAATCACTCACATAGGGAACATATTAACCCCTGCCCCCTAGTGTTAACCCCTTTCCTGCCAGTCACATTTACACAGTAATCACTGCAATTTTATAGCAACGATCGCTGTGTAAATGTGAATGGTCCCAAAAATGTGTCCGAAGTGTCTGCCGCAATGTCGCAGTCACGAAAAAAAAAATCGCACATCGCCACCATTACTAGTAAAAAAAAAAAATTCAATAAATCTATCCCCTATTTTGTTGCCGCTATAACTTTTGCGCAACCCTTATCGCGATTTTATTTTTACCAAAAATATGTAGAATACTTATCGACCTAAACTGAGGAAAAAAATGTTTTTTAAAAAAAAAGATGGGATATTTATTATAGCAAAAAGTAAAAAATATTGTGTTTTTTTTTTTTTTTTTTTTTTTTTCAAAATTACCGCTCTTTTGTTTATAGCGCAAAAAATAAAAACCGCAGAGGTGATCAAATACCACCAAAAGAAAGCTCCATTTGTGGGCAAAAACGGACGTCAATTTTGTTTGGGTGCAACGTCGCACGACTGCGCAATTGTCAGTTAAAGCCACGCAGTGCCAAATCGCAAAAAGTGCTCTGGTAAGGAAGGGGGTAAAATCGCCCGGTGCTGAAGTGGTTAAGGACACCATGGCCGGCTTCCCGGTCTGCTGCATAACCAATATGTATCGTTCGGAGAATATGGAATTTGTTAGAAAATGAATATACAAAACGAAATTACATGAATTTTAACAAAACAAATTTATATTTGGACCAAAACGAATTGCCCATTTCTATAATTAGGGTACCCACCCCAATCCCTTGTACAAATGATGAACCCCTATCTATCTCGAGGGGTTTTATCTTAAGGGCAAATAACCGTGTGGATACTGGACGCCCCTGTCTGGTGCCCCTGAACGCTGGGCATGACTCAGACACACAGCCATTGATTCGAAGAGCAGCCACCGGACGGTCGTACAAAATGGAGATCTGTTTGAGAAATGACAGACCAAATCCCATATGAGGGCCGAGTGTGTGTGTATACCCTGCGCAGCTTGATTTCTGAGTTCATTGATGGACACATTGCCTCCTTAATCTTGACCATTGGGTTATATCGCCTCTGCAGGAGTAGGACTAGGCAGAACATAAAACTTGGCTACGGGCCGTACTCAGTCAGTATATAACCCCCCTCCCTGCTCTATATATTCTGTTTGGATTTTTTCTGTCTAGCCAGGTGTAAGGACCTAGCTCCTTGCTGGAATCTCTTGTCCTAGCAATTTATTTTTTTCTCCTTCCATACATCTTTTCTCCCGGCAGATCTACATTCAACTGCCGGGCTGGATAATCTAGATCCAGTAGTCTCCCCAGTCTAGCGAGCACATGCAGACCGCAGTTATGCGCTAGATCAGCCATGACATTAGTTAAATGTCTTAAACCTCTCGCAGGGTCGCATACAACCGGGCTTTGGTCCAAGTCGTAGCGCTCCCCTGGCCGACAGCCCCCACTTCGGTGGAGAGGGTCCTGTCTGGAGCATTACCCGCAGCTGTGGAAGAGTAAGTACAGTCTTCCCTCCTTCTGTGCGGGGGTAGGGTGGATGGGGGTACTCTCCAGGGATGGTCGGACCTACCTGCAGGATCCCCCCTCCCATCCCTCAGTTAAGCTGGGTTTCCCCCTATCTCCCCTCCATCCCCCGCTCCTGAGTGTTCCCTGAGTTGGGGGAGGGTGGATACGTGCTGCTGTGTATACTGCCCTGCTAGGTGGGGCTGCAGTGCCTGGAGCCATGGGGGTCCCAGTGCAGGGTTTTCCCCCATCCCCCCTCTGTGTGTTCCCTGGGAATGGCGCTCGTGTGCCAGTGTGGGTACAGTACCTGATGGGGGGTCTCAATGCAGGGGGCGCATCAGGCTTCTGTGGACTTTGGGAACAATCTGACAGCATTTGGCAGCATTCAGCGGCCATTTTTCCTTAGTCTGGCTTGGTCTTCCGTCTGTGGCCATGTTAGTCTGTAACGTCACAGCCGGCCTCCATTTTCCCTTAGTCTGGCACGATGCTGGAGACAAAAAGAGCTGTGCAGAGACAGGCTGAGCTGGTCGTGTGATCTGTAGAGCTTCCGTATACTTAGAGACACATGGCATTCCAATCTGGCTTTCTCCAGTCTGGTGGTGGTGAGTCCCTGGGGGTCCCTTCCGTTACCAGTAAGCACCTTTAGGGGGGGTCCATAGCAGTGCCAAAACGTATTTCTCTTATATTCACCGACCGACACAGCTCCTCTCTTAGCCATTGGGTTGTTATGCCACCTTTAGGAGAATACTATGCATTACTTGTTATGTAACACACAGAACTTTCCAGTTCCGCCCAGGGGGCGGTCCCTTGGGTAACAACCCCCCAGCCTGCCCTGCAGCCATCAGTTTTTTTTTACCTAGTAAGGAGAAAAGACATAGGAACCCTGGCGGGCCCATCAGTCCGTCTATTTTTCCGCAGAAGCTTGGTTTTTGCGCAAGATGATAGATCCTGTGATCTACTATCAACAGCCAGCTGGGTGACAGGCTGGATACCCTTATCCTTGTAGTCTCCCCAGTCCGGCCATCGCGCGTGTGCAGGTTGCAGCTACAGCTCGGCAGGCCACGACGAAACCTCAGCTCCAGAGGTGGTCGGTGAGCTTTTATGCTCTGGGGCATACATATGACCGGGCTACTGATGTCTGTGTCACAGTTTTCCGAGGCCAGCAGCTATCCTGTACTGATCAGTGAATAGATCTGCAGTAGAATGTCTCCCAGCTCTTCAGGACTGGTAAGTACAGCTCTCCCTGCCTTGGTGGGGCTGAGCAGCTGGGCATTCCCTGGGAGGTCGATTCGGGGGCCCTCTCTCCCCCCTCTCCTCTCTCCCTGTCCCCCTCTCCCTCCCTGTATGCTGCTATGGGGTGTGTGTGTCTGTGCAGGGCTCTCACCTGGGGGTTTTTAGCGCTGGTTGTGTCCTGGGTCCTGTTCTCCATGTCCCTGGAGGTGCCTGTGAAGTGTTTGTCTCCTCATGGTTTCACATTCGGCGGCCATCTTGGGTGTGGGCATGGACTTCGGCGGCCATTTTCCCTGTGTTTTTGTCGGCGGCCATTTTCCAGAAGCCTGAAACACGTTTTTCACTGTGCTCTAGCAGCAGCATGTGCTCCTGTGTTCTGGCGGCCATTTTCCCTGGGTTTTAGGTCCTTGGACAGGACGCCCGGCGGCCATTTTCTTTGAGCCTGAGCACACTACAGGACGGTTTCAGTGCCATTAGCAGCTGCTTCACCGACACAGAGCTGTTTCCTCTGCACCTGGGAGCCAACAGAGACTACAGGCACTACCTTCTGAATAGCGCAGAACCCTTCAGGGTGGTGAGTTCTGCAGGAAAGGGCCCCTCAGCCGGCAGCAGTAAGGAGGGTGGGACTGTCACTGTCCTAAGTCCCCTTTGGGTGGCAGACAGGGTAGGGTCAGCATGACTTCAGAAACTGGTGTTTCTTCCCCCGAAATCCAGGCAATTGCAACCAGGTCGCCTGAGGACTGCGCAGTACCCTTGGACACCTTGTTGGCAGTCCTCAATTCGTTGGTTGCCAAGATGGAGGCGGTGCGTGGGCGCAAAGGTGCTAAAAAGCGGCCCATGCCCCCCCCGCCCTCTGGGGAGAGGACGCAGACTCGGGACCCACTGAGGCAGGTGGCCCCTGCTCTGTCATGTCAGAGGACGCTGACCAGGACCTTTCGGACAGCGAGGATGAGTCTCCGTCCGGGTCCATGCGCGACAAAGCGCTGGTTGGAGCTCTTATCACGGCTGTGCGTGATACCCTGAAGATTCAGGAGCCAGCAGATTCCTCTGCTGAGGTAGCAGTCCCTTTTGGGTCCCGTAAGCCAGCCCATTCACCTAGGGTGTTCCCGTATCTGACTTATTTTGACAAGTTCATTTACAAGGAATGGGGTCGACCGCAACGAACCTTTTTGGTCCCCAAATACATGGCGGTGCGTTACCTTTTCGAGGAGAGCCTTTTCAAAAAGTGGTCGGCTCCTCCGGTCGTGGACCCCCCAGTATCCAGGTTAAACAAAGTAACCACGATCCCTGTAGAAGGGACTCCTGCCTTTAAGGATCCCACAGACAGGAAGGCCGAGGCAGTAGCTTGTTCCTTGTTTATGGTGGTGGAATCCGCACTGGTGTCGCAGACACTAACTGAGTGGGCGAAACTGTTGCACCGCGAATTGGGTGAACAACAGGCTTCTCCGGTCTGCGTGGAACTAGCAGACCAACTAGTGCAAGGCCTTAAATACGTTTGACGCGGCCCTGGATACTCTCCCCCTGTTATCCAGGGCTTCAGTGTCAGCAGTGGTGCTGAGGCACTTGATTTGGTTAACATGCTGGTCGGCTGACCAGGCATCCAAGAAAGCCCTGACGGATCTTCCCTTCCTTGGCGACCGGCTCTTTGGAGCCTCTTTGGATGACATTATTAAGAATGCCACAGGTGGTAAGAGTACTCTACTCCCACAGGCCAGGAAGACTAAGGAGCCACGCCGTAGGCAGGGGCCCTCTTTTTCCGCTCATAAACGGCTTTTTCGTCCGCCCGGAGCTTCGGCCAAACGTCCCCAGTTCGACAGGATGACCACGGAAGGACAGAAACGTCCCTGGAACCGCAAGCCTAACAAGCCTGCGAACAAAAGTGCTACCGCATGAAGGTTTTCCCCCACCCATGTCTCGGGTGGGGGGACGCCTTCGGGAGTTTGCAGCCCGGTGGTCTTCCCGACTATCCGATCAATGGGTCTGCTACAAAATAGAGTTCCTCTCTTGGCCGCAGAACAGATTCTTCCCCTCCAGCATACCCGTTTCCCCAGTTCGCCGGGAGGCCCTCTTGGGGGCAGTAAGGGACCTGCTGAATCGCGGGGTGATTGTGCCTGTTCCGGAATTGGAACATTTCCAGGGGTTCTACTCAAATCTGTTTGTAGTTCCCAAGAGGGGAGGGGTACGTCCAATATTGGACCTGAAAGCTCTCAACCACTTTGTGAAGGTGCAGAGGTTCAGAATGGAATCCGTTCGCTCGGTAGTCGCGACACTCCATCAAGGGGACTTTCTGGCGTCCTTGGACATCCAGGATGCGTATCTGCACATACCCATATGCCTCCGGCATTAAAAGTTTCTGCGGTTTGCGGTCGGGGAAGCCCACTATCAGTTCGTGGCTCTCCCTTTTGGTTTGGCTTCAGCCCCCAAAGTCTTTACCAAAGTATTGGCTCCAGTTTTGGCGTTGCTGCGGCAACGTGGGATCGCGATCGTGGGATACTTAGACAATCTCCTCCTGAGAGCATCTTCCGCCTCAGAGTTAGAGGAGGATGTTGCGATCACCGTGCAGACCCTGCAAGAGTTTGGGTGGTTGTTAAACCTAAAGAAGTCAGTGGTTGTACCGATCCAGCGTTTGGAGTACCTAGACTTGCTGCTGGACTCCAGGGAAGCGAGAGTTTTTCTCCCTTCAGACAAGCTGCAGACTCTCAGAGCTGCGGTAAATCGGCTGATGGACCACAAGCGGCCGTCGCTTCGCTTCTGTATGCGAGTCCTGGGTCTCATGGTGGCCTCTTTCGAGGCAGTGCCGTATGCCCAGTTCCACACCAGAGTTCTACAGAGGGAGATTTTATCACAATGGGACAAATCTCAGTTGACCCTGGATCGACAGATCCAGGTGAGCCAGCTAGTCAGAAATTCACTGGTCTGGTGGCTGAGGTCCTCGGTGCTTTAATCCGGGAAGTCGTTCCTTCCTCTGAAATGGACGGTGATCACTATGGATGCCAGTCTATCCGGCTGGGGTGGAGTGATGGGGGTTCAGTCGGCTCAGGGCCTCTGGTCGACGGAGGAATCCAAATTGCCGATCAATCTGCTCGAGCTGAGAGCGATAAGGCTATGCCTCTCCACATGGTCAGTGAGACTGCAGGGGCGTCCGATCAGGATCCAGTCGGACAACGCCACTGCGGTGGCATATGTGAATCACCAAGGAGGAACAAAAAGCTCAGCCGCTGCACAGGAGGTCGCTCAGATACTTCGGTGGGCAGAGCGACATGTACCAGCCCTGTCGGCCATTTACATCCCAGGAGTGGAGAACTGGCAGGCGGACTTTCTGAGTCGCCAGATGCTGGACCCAGGAGAATGGGCGTTGCATCCGGAGGTGTTCAGGCTACTGTGCCTGCGGTGGGGCACACCAGACGTAGATCTTCTGGCCTCCCATCTCAATCGGAAGGTGCCAAGATTCATGTCAAGGACAAGAGATCCTTGGGCAGACGCATCAGACGCGCTGGTAGCTCCGTGGGGTCAGTATCAGCTGATCTATGCTTTTCCTCCGTGAAGCTGCTACCACGCCTGCTCCGCAGAGTAGGAGTCGAGGGGATTCCAGTGATTCTGGTCGCCCCAGATTGGCCTCAGCGGCCTTGGTACGCAGACCTAGTGCGCCTGGTGGCAGACGCCCTGTGGCGAATGCCATTAAGAGAGGATCTTCTGTCTCAAGGTCCGATTCTCCATCCTGCTTTACCATCGCTGGCTTTAACGGCATGGCTGTTGCGAGCCAGGTACTGAGGGACCGGGGGCTGTCGGACTCGGAGCACGGAAATCTTCTTCTCGGAAGATATATCATCGCACCTGGAAGGCTTACATCTCCATGTGTGAAGAGAAAGGATGGCATCCGCGCTCCTTTTCTATATCCAGAATCCTGCTTTTTCTTCAGCAAGGAGTAGACCAGAGGTTGGCATTAAGCACCATTAAAGGACAAATATCAGCCCTGGCTGTCTTTTTTCAGCGACCCCTGGCGTCTAACTCATTAGTGAGTACCTTTTGTTCAAGGGGTGCGACATGTGGTCCCTCCGGTGCGTCCACCGTTGCCTCCATGGGATCTGAACCTGGTGTATTAGGCGCTTCAGAAACCGCTGTTTGAAAATATCAGGGAGATTCCTCTGTTGACTCTTTCCCAGAAAGTGGTCTTTCTAGTGGCTATCACATCAGCCAGGAGGGTTTCGGAACTGGCGGCCTTGTCCTGCAAGTCTCCCCATCTGGTTATTCACAAGGATAAGGTGTGGTGCGTCCGGAACCATCTTTTCTGCCGAAGGTGGTCTCAGCGTTTCACATCAATGAGGACATTGTGTTACCATCCCTGTGTCCTAAGCCGACACATCCTAAGGAGGTGGCCCTTCATGCGTTGGACGTGGTTCGGGCTCTGAAGGCGTATTTGTCTGCCACAGCTCCCTGCCGGAAGTCAGACTCACTGTTTGTTTCGGTGGCTGGTCCAAAGAAAGGCATGGCGGTCTCGTCGGCCACCATTTCTAGGTGGATCAGACAGATCATGGTACAAGCCTACGCTTTGAAGGGGCAGGTGCCCCCCCTTTCCGGTCACGGCCCACTCCACGAGAGCAATCGGAACGTCTTGGGCTTTCCGACACCAAGCGCCTGTCGCTCAAGTGTGTAAAGCGGCGACCTGGTCGTCTGTCCACACGCTTACCAAGTTCTACAAGGTAGACGTCAGTGCATCAGCTGATGCCTGTTTTGGGCGCAAAGTTTTGCAGGCGGCCGTATAGTTGCAATTGAGTATGCAATATTTTTATTTTTTCCTGGTTTTCCGATAAACACAGTACCGTTAAGTTAATGCACTGTTGCATTACATTCCGCAGTTTTGGTGCGGTTGTGGGTAGTCACTCCTGTTGAGGGTACCCTGTTTTTGTGGTGGTTTATCCACGCACTGTGGTTTTTTTGTGGGTGAAGTTTCACTAGTTCCCACTGGCCTGGTGGATGAAGTTTTTTTTATGCTGTTTTTCCCACCCCTCGTTTGGCACTGCTTGGGGACGTCCCAATGGGTAAGAGAGGAGCTGTGTCGGTCGGTGAATATAAGAGAAAATAGGATTTTTTGTACTCACCGTAAAATCCTTTTCTCTGTAATTCACCGACCGACACAGCACCCGGCCCTTCTATTTTTTCTTTACGTTATACTGCTTGTTGACCTACTGATGGCTGCAGGGCAGGCTGGGGGGTTGTTACCCAAGGGACCGCCCCCTGGGCGGAACTGGAAAGTTCTGTGTGTTACATAACAAGTAATGCCTAGTATTCTCCTAAAGGTGGCATAACAACCCAATGGCTAAGAGAGGAGCTGTGACGGTCGGTAAATTACAGAGAAAAGGAGTTTACGGTGAGTACAAAAAATCCTATTTTTGTGCTGCAGGGTCTACCTTATTTCATGGAGCCTCAGGGTCGCATCTTCCCAACTGATCCCCTTTTGGGGGCGCCTGGTCCCTCAGAACTCAAGCTCCCTGTTAATGCACTGACGGGCCTATAGTCCCTAGGATACCGGGTGGAAGTGGCATGTGGGCGTGGCGTGTGGGCAAAGTCCAGGCAGGAAGCGTCCTCTGCCTCCTTCTGTCAATCTGACTGAGTCTGATACTGCCGTGGATGTGGCCCGTCCAGTTGAAATTGATACCACGCTCCCTGATCCGTCCGATAGTGACAATAACTCCTCCACAGTCACAGCAGCAAAGGAAAAAACGCTGGTGGAGGCACTTGTTACTGCGGTGATTGAGACTTTAAAAATGGAGGATGTGGCTAATGTGGCCACTGACGTAGCTGTCCCTTTTTTGTACACACAAGGTGTGCAGCTAAGGTGTTTCTTTATCTGCCATATTTTGACAAGTTTGTCTACAAGGAGTGGGGGCAACCTTTTGTAGTACCTAAACGCTATACGGTATGTTACCCTTTTTGAGAAATCGCTTTAAAAAGGTGGACCAGTCCACAAGTGGTAGACCCTCCAGTTTCCAGGTTAAATAAAGCAACCATGATCCAGTAGAGGATTCCCCGTCCTTTAAAGACCCGGCCCATAGGAAAGCGTATTCTGTGGCGCGCAGCATGTTTACTTTGGTATGTTCGGCAATGCAACTGGTCCTGGCCTCTTCAGTAGGTTTAGTTCAACAGGAAGTTACTTAGACTTGTGGCAATCTTGTGGTTCCTCTAGTAGCCACTGCGGGGCCAACACCTTTCTCTTTTCTGGTGCCTGCGAAGGACCGAGAGCGAAAGTCTTCTGGTCTCTACCTCTCAGAGGACCAGTTGTTCCAAGGGCTGATTTACCATCCTGCTTTACAGTTGCTGGTTTTTATGGTCTAGTCATTGAAAGCCATGTACTGAGAGATGGAGGTTTGTCGGGATCAATGATTCCTACTATTTTGAAGGCCAGGAAGTCGACTTCTAGTAAGATATACTATTGTACGTGGAAAGCGTACATTTCTTGGTGTGAGTCGATTGGCGCTCACCCTCGCTCCTTTTCTATAGGTCGGATCATGGCCTTCCTGTAATGGGGTGTCGAGCAGAGGTTGGCCTTGAGTATCAAGGGCCAGGTGTCTGCCTTGGCAATCTTCTTTCAGCGACCCCCTAGCTACTCACTCTTTAGTTCGTACCTTCATTCAAGGAGTCTGGTGTGTGGCTCCGCCTGTACGGTCTCTTTTGCCACCATGGGATTTAAACTTGGTACTATCAGTTCTCCAGAAACCTCCATTCGAGAATATTCAGGAGATTCCCTCACCTACATTTTCCCAGAAGGTGGCATTCTTGGGGGCTATTACTTCGGCCTGCAGGGTTTCGGAGTTGGTGGCATTATCCTGTCGTAGTCCCTATTTAGTACTCCATAGGGATAAAGTGGTTCTCTGCCAAAGGTTGTCTCTGACTTTCATTTGAATAAGAACATTGTGTTGCCGTCCTTGTGTCCCAAGCCGGCCCATCCCAAATAATTTACTTTGCATACCTTGGATGGGGTTTGTGCAATTCGGGTATATCTGGCAGCACAAAGTCCTTTCGGAGGTCAGACTCGCTTTTTGTGGTTGCATAAGGACCAAGGAAAGGGCTGGCTGCTTCTTTGGCTACCATCTCCAGATGAATCAGACAGACGGTGACTCAGGCCTATTCTTTTAAAGGTCGGGTTCCTCCTTTCCCCGTCACGGCGCATTCTACTTGGGCCCTTAGTACTTCTCGGGCCTTCCGTCATCAAACGTAAATATCACAGGTTTGCAAGGCGGCCACTTGGTCGTCGGTACATACCTTCACTAAATTCTATAAAGTAGATATATTGACATCTGCGGATGCTTCTTTTGGCCACAAGGTTTTGCAGGCTACTGTTTAAAGAAGAGGGGTTCCCTATGTTTTTCTTGGGGGTGTATTTCTTCCATTGTTTTTTTTTTTTTCAGATGGGGCTCCTGTGTGCTTTTTTGGGGCTCTTGTGGTTAGCCTTGGGTTATTTTCCCCACCCCTCATTTTTCTTTGGCACTGTTTTTGGACGTCCCAATGGTCTAGATTAAGGAGACGCTGTGTCCATCGAATGAAGGAGAAAATGGGATTTTTGTACTCACTGTAAAATCCATTTCTCAGAGTTCGACGGACACAGCACCCACCCCCTATGGTGTTTTTGATACTGCTTTGTACGAAACAGAAAACCCCCTCCCTGCTCTAGGTGTTCTGTTTAGTACAAAGCAGTATCAAAAACGCCATAGAGGGGTGGGTGCTGTGTCGCTTAACTTGGAGAAATGGATTTTACAGTGAGTACAAAAATCCCATTATCCTTCGCTTTCTAAGGCATGATGCTCATCTGATCCGGAGAGATCAAATGATGCAGCACCTTGGTAAGTCTGGTGGATAACATTTTAGTAAGCATTTTAAAGTCTAGATTAGGTGTTAAGTGGTACACAGAGCAAAACAAGGGATCCTTTTCTGGTTTGAACAATAGGATTATTTGAGCTTCATAAAAGGATTTTTGGCAAAGTCCCAGTCTCCAGGCATTCTCTGTAGAGCTGCATCAATGTGGGAATAACTGCTCACTGACTGAAGCATGTAGCGCAGGGAGCTGGGGCGAGACAACAAATCAACGAGCGTACTCTCCTCATTTGGCGGGGGGAGGGAATAGGGGATTAAAGTGAGGAGTAGTAAGTCACGAAAGCCTGCATAATTTCATCCCAATCCTTAAACGGAGAACCCTCTGGGGAGTAAATACAGGAAATGACTATATGTGGCTTAATGTCTGCAGTCAAGGTAAGCAATTTACCATTCTTGGCATCCTTTTTGAAAAAAATTTCCACCCTTTGTTTGAAGACCCAATGAGTGAGATTCTGATAATGTACCAGAAGGGCTCCTCTAGCCATCTGCAACTCTACTAACGAAGCAGTAGATGAAGATTCTGCATTGATGGCGGAACACCTCTGCTCGTCCTGCAATTCTTTTGTGGCCTGATTATGCTCAACCCTGGTGGCCTTGATAGCCGAGATGTAAGTTCCCCTGATGGTAGCTTTTAAAGCATCCCACACCACTGGCTTGGCAACAGAACCCTCATTGCGCTCCTAGAACTCCGTTAAACTAGAGGAGCCCAAAGATTCCACCAAGGGCTCCACAACCCAACCCAAATGCAACTGCCAAACCCCGAAGGCTGAGGCATTATGAGTGACAATGTTCCCTTTAGAGGTGTGTGGTCAAAGCCTGTCCGCCAAATACATGGCATCCTACATTGGGGGCAATAACGTTGAATTGGCAAAGGCCAAATCAATACGTGAAGAAGAGGCAGAGACGGGGAAATAAATATCTCCTCAAGTAGTGATTTTTACAGCGCCTATTTTCAGTGAGGTCTGCAGTCCTTGCCCCATGAGTGAGATCTAAATTTTGTGCTCTGGAGGGATTTGATGTGTCAAGATCATAATCTTATCTAATTTTTCCAAGACCGTATACAAAACTGCACTCTGAAAAGGGGAAGGGACATAAACTTTTCTGCACTGCTAATTTCTATTTTAAAGGATATCTACAGCCCCAGCATACGATGACTAAGTAGTGTATGGATCTCCTGAATCCCACTTCTATGGAGGGAAAGTATACAGTTTCCAAAAGGTGCGTCCCCTGAAGGAGAACAATGAGAATGTTGAGAACGCAGATATTGCAGGACCAAGTATTGTTTAAACCTAGCATTTAGACCCCCTTTTAAGATTCAGGAGAAATTTTTTTATTTTTTTTTGTCAATCATGTCTTTATTAGGATTTTACAATACAAGGAATGACCGCTGCATACAAACCAAGTTACAGCAATAGAAACAAGCCATGTGTAGATTCATAGAATGAATCGAAAGCCATGACTTAGGAGAGGCCCTGCCAAACGAGCTCAGGCTGGACTTCTCTTTTAAGGGTCACATTAAGTGCAATTAATTTGCTGTGACCCGTTTTCAGCAGAGAGCGGTCTGAAGTCTGCTCTCTGCTGACGTCACACAGATCAGTCCAGGCACCGCTTCATTCCGACTCTGGGAGTCTGGATCCGCCAGGTGCCTGGTCTGATGGCCCTCTCAGCGAGCCGCTGAGGCGGCCGCTCCCCACCCCTCTACAGCTCAGCACTCCAGTGAGCATCAGAGCACAGCAGGAGAGTAGCTGACTGACAGGCAGCAGCTTTCCTCTCGGGGAGCTGAGAGAACTGAGCCATTGGTGATGTTCGATCGCTCAGTTCTTAGTGCAGAGGCGCCAGGGGACAGATGCAGCATCGGATCGATGCTGCATCCACCTAGGTAAGTATGATTCTACAATAACCCCCAAACCCATACTTCTATTTTAACTACTTAAAGCTCATTCCAGGGGGAACAGTTATACATCATATCAAGAGATATCAAACAACATTTTCAGCATGCATTACCACGTCTATATAAAAACCAAGGTTCCCAACACTGCTGAAACTTAAACTGATTACCATCTTGGAACGCAGGTAACTGCTCCTAACCTAGAATTACATCAAGGTGACCTTTGATTTTGGAAATATTGGGCATCAGGGAAGATTACATTTTTTTGACTAGCATAAGGCGTGCCACTGCCAATATATTCACAGCTGTAGCTCTAACTTGGGTTGGGATTCTGTCAATATGTATATTAAGGATTGTCTGTTCCATATTGACTTTGGTGAGAAACCCAGTTACTCTGGAAAGGAGTCTAAAGACTGAGTTCCAGTAGCTCTGGATATTGATGCAGGACCATAGCACATCCTCACCTGACCACAACTCCTCCAACAAAGGATATCACCCATAGTAGAGAACTTGGCAATGGAATACGGTGTTCAATACCATGTAAGGTGTAACTTGTGCTGCAATTCCCAGTGGTTAACTCACTTAGAGAAGGAGTAGTTATACAGGATGGCTTTTTGCCATTGCGCCTCTGTTAAGATGGGAATCTGAATTTCAAGTCTCTTACACAAAGGAGGATTTTTGGTGAAGATCACCTTAAAATTAAGTTTGTGATAGAATAGTGAAATACTGCTGGAAGATTTGGAAGACTGCGTCCAGAAGGACCAAACTAATTTCAGATGGGGTAGAGGATGGTTTTGAAGATGTGAAGCTGCTCGGGCATAGAGTAAATAGTCCGTAGGTGGGATAGAGAACCTTTGCTGCAAAAGCCGTAAAAGGTATCAAATTCGCAAACTCTAAAAGATTGTTTGTGGTATGGATGCCTTTACACTCCCAATTTTGGAGGGAGGTATCTGACATTAAAATTTGAAGAGTTTTAAGAGGTATACAGACAGTAGTCTCCTTATTGGACAGACTGCTGACTTTAATATAATAGTTGAACTCTTTTTTTAGCGAAGCCAAAATGGATGCAGTATAGTGAACTCGATATCTGATGAGGGCAGCCCACACTAACGACTGTAAGCTGCCCAAAGGAAACGCTGCTTGCTCTAACGTGCGCCACATTTTAGCATTTTGAATGCAGCAAGGAGAGATGGTACTTTTTCATTCTCTCCATTTCCCATTGTATAGACTCCATAAGGGGTGGAAAAGTGGAAAGTTAGCTGTGAAGAGATCTGACAAAGGGGTGGTGACATTATTGCCTAAGTACTTGGGAGATCCTTTGGCCCAGGGGAAAAGAAGGATGTTCTAAAGGAGCGTTTGGGTGGCTGGATCAACACCTAAAACACTAGATTTGGTGGCATTCATTTTGTAATACAACATTTTGTGGAAATGTGGTATTTCATACTCCCTTGGCAGAGAAAGAGCCTGACTGGAAAGAGTCAAAATAATATCATCCACAAACAAAGTGATGGTACGTGGAGATCGGTTAACTGTCAAGCCTTCTATCGGACAGTCAGTTTGAAACTTCTCAGATAGGGGTTCTATAAGGAGTGCAAATATTAAGGGAGAGAGGGGACACCCCTGCCTAGTGCCAATGGTGATAGGGAAGTGGTTAGAAAACAGTCCCTCGGTGAAGGCCAAGGCTGAGGGTTGGGTATACAATGCAGATAGTCAAAAGGAATTTTTGACCAGTCTTCTTTTCAAAACTAGTTCAGCTCAGACACGTTTGTAGGATCTCTGGTATAAACAACTCCCTAGAGGTCATTCCATAGCAGCTCTATAGGGTTAAGGTCTGGGCTGTGACTGAGCCACTCCAAAATGCACATTTTCATTTTATGAAGCCAGTCTAGGGTGTATTTACTTAGATGCTTAGGGTCATTGTCCTACTAGGCACAGCCACCCTGAAATTTTGTAAACCTGGTCATTCAGTTACCCTTTTGATAATGGCAAGTGGTCCAGGGCCTAAAACAATGAAGCAAGCCCAAATCATGATGCCCCCCCCCCCAACCACCATACTTCACCTGTAACTATGATGTTTTGACATTGTGAAGCTGTCCCCTTTTTGCTCTATACATAGTGCTGAAACTTATTCATGTACTGTACAATTCAACTTTTGTTTCGTCAGTCCAAAAACCTTTTACCAAGTAGAGTTTCCAAGGTGTTTGGCAAACTTCAGGCATGTAACTTTTTTTTTTTTTTTTTGGAGAGCAGTGGCTTCCTCTGTCATTTTTTGCCATGGACACCCAGCCTGCTCAAAGACTTATTTATGGTAGACTTATGAAAAGGCATGTTTACCAGTTCCTGTGATTTCTTCAAGTCTTTAGCTCTTACTCATGGGTTCTTCTATACCTCATTGAGGATTCTGCCTTATGCCATGGGAGTCATCTTGGCTGGGCTCCTACATCTAGGAACAGTAGTCACAGTACTAAACTGTTTTCATTTATAGTCAATGGGGGTTATTTACGAAAGGCAAATCGCCTATATAGCACATTTTCTGTTAAGCCAATAAACCTCATTTCACTACTGACATATTACTGTGTCCTTCAGTTATTTGATAGATCAAAATGAAATTACTGATCCAAACACCCAAATATTTATAAATGACAATCATAGAAATTGTCAGGGGTTGCTAAACTTTTGCATACAACTGTATGTACTGTCCTCTTGTATAGGCCTTGAAGGCAACCTATGTTATTGCTGAGGTGGAGGACCCTACATTAAATTCCCAGTACTCTACTAAAAGGGATGGAATTTTATTAACCACATCTGGATGTGAAATCCAGTGGGTTCCCAATCTCCAGTGGGCTGCATCTGGAGAGTAATGAAGACTAAATGTAAGTATTAGCGGAGCATGGTCAGATAAACCGCTAGGCAAATATTTAGCATCTACCATGTCCGCTGATATTGTCGCATTGGCGAAAGCTAGATCTATGCGGGAGGCCTTTTTATAAGAAGTTGAAAAACAAGAATATGCTCTAGTTCATGTGTGTTTTTTTTTTTTCCATCGCCAAGCTTCTACCAGGCCTACCGTCTGGTCCCAAGTAAAGATCTCACCAGAGAAATGTTTGGGAGGGCTTTGTCTATCCAGAACAGGATCAAGTATAGCTTTTAATTCTCCCATTATCAATAACTTAGCTGGACTATACAATAAATTTTTTTCTATGAGACTATATAAAAGGGTCCCAACAAAAGGAGGTGGTATATACACGCTAACAACTATGGCCCCACAAAAAGAACACAGCCAAAACATATTTACCCTGGGGGTCCGAAAATACATCTTCCAGGGTGCAATGTAAAGATTTGCTGATCAACATTGAGACCCTTCTAGAGCATGTAGAATATGTAGCATGGTAAGCCTTTTGTACCCAAGGCTTCTTAAGTGCTAAAAGCTTGCTGCCCGTAAGATGGGTTTCTTGAAGTAACACTATATGTGGAGAATACATTTTCAAATCTCTTGGTCACGTAAAGTCATCTAGAAGGTGAAAATCATTATACTTGAATGATAAATTACATTGCAAAGTGATGGAGCCTAAGAGCAGCAAACATTTTGAATAAACAAATAAAGGCAAAGGGAATTTACTAAAGGCAAATTCACTTTGCACTACAGGTGCACTTGGAAGTGCAGTCGCTGTAGATCTGAGGGGGACATGCAAGGTAAACAAACAGCATTTTTGCTTGCACATGATTGGATAATAAAATCAGCAGAGCTTCCCTTCATTTCATAGCTTCCCCTCAGATCTACAGCGACTGCACTACTAAGTGCACTTGTAGTGCAAAGTGGATTTGCATTTAGTAAATCAACCCCAGTATGTATAAACAGATAACAAAAACACACCCCTCGGGTGTTTAAACGCCTGCCTTGCCTTTCACTAACCCCATCCAGAAAAAGCAAGGAGGCGTAGAGAAGGCCTTATCCCAAAATTTACCAAAAATGGGCAACGAATGAATGAATTATTTGTATAGCGCTGCAAATGCGAACTGAATCGCCTCAAGGCGCTTGGTCTGCCCTTGTTGTCTTGCTTTATTAGAAGAGGTGGGTCTTGAGCTTTTTCCTGAAGGCCCGATGGTTTTCTTCCAAGCGGATGTTGTTTGGTAGAGCGTTCCATAGCTGAGGTCCCTGTACTGTGAATCTTCGTTCTCCCTTAGATTTGTAGCATGCTTTGGGGATGAGAAGGCAGTTTTGGTTTGCTGATCGATGGCTGCGATTTGGTATGTATTTTTCTGTTTGTTTTTTTTCCCCAAGGCCGTAGTTGGAATTTGGGGTCTCTCAGTAAATCCAAGGGAGTAAATCCGAGGCAGCAGCCGGAGTATCAAAAAAGTATGTGTCCACCATCTATAATATGCAATCTGATGGAATAGAGGAGGCTAAACTGTATACTCTTTTCTCGTAGTCTCTTGCGGATCTACGTATAGGACTTGCGGCATTGCTGAGCAGCTTGAGAATATTCTAGAAAAAATAATAACTTAGTGTTTTTAATGACATATCTGGTTTAGCCCTAGCAGCCGCCAGGACCCTGTCTCTATCTCGATAATTCAGTAGTCGTAATAGAAGAGGTCGGGGAGGGGGCCCAGGTTTAGGTGTTTTTTGATGGAATTCTATGTGCCCGCTCTACCACAAAGGTGGGTGGCACACACTCCAAGCCCAAAACAGTAATAAGTGATTGCTCAACAAATTCTGTTGGTTTGGTCCCCTTTCAGGTAGGCCCAGGATATGAATATTATTCCGTCTAAGACGATTTTCTGTGGCAATAGCCCGTTCCTGCAACCGTCTAACTTGTAGCTGTAGAGCCCGCAGATCTTTAGAATCTGATTTGGGTTGAGTCTTCCAATGCGGAGACCCTGCTTTCCACCTCATAGACCCTAGCTTTGAACCCATCCAGGTCCTGACGGATCTGAGAGACATCCAAAGCTATAAGATCCATTTGCCCCTTAAAAGTCTCTTTGCACTCCATAATGGCTGCTAAGATGACTGCAGCTGAAGAGGAATCCTCCACAGAAGTGACCGGTACTTCAATGGATGGCTGTGAGATGGCAGTCATATCCGTTTTTGCTATTTTACGATATTGATACTGACTTGTTGTCACTGAGCGAGTTTGAGGCTGAGACAGCTAACCGATTTACTGGGCTTGAGGGTATTATTCTGAATGAGTGATCCAAGAGCACTGTCCCTGTGACAGAATCAGTAATTGGGAATGGAGGTGTTTTGAAAAGTTTTAGTTGGTATCCCATTAATTCCCATTGAAGGCTCAGCATCCATTCTCTCACCTCTATACATCTCCTCGGATATGGTCGATTTTGTTTCCCTTTTATCCAGGAGATATAGGAGGATCCTACCATTAACCTCCAAAGGGATAATGGGAGATTCGTTGTAATCAGTGAGAAGAAGTGGAAATGCTGGGACACCACCTTCTGGGCCTCCCTATGTTTGTTAAAGTTGGTTCCAGGCTAGGGGATATCTGACATTTGGCGTGTATTGTATGATAGGAGCCCCTTGGGGGTCAGTTTATGCTAGGGGTGGTTGTTCACCATAAATGGGAGAGCGGGGACGAGGACATTGACTCCTCCAATGCCCTTCCTGTCCACAATTGAAACAACGGGTACGTCTTTGGGGTCCAGAGCGGTTGTTAAAATGACCCCGTGCTGCTCGGCCTCTACCTCTCCCCCCACCACCCCAATGTCTAAATTCACCTGTATCATCCCGGGGTCTAGCATCCAAGGGGTTACAGTGTTGTAGAGAGAGAGATATCACCGCTCCAGGTAGGTCAAGCGAAAGTGGAAAACCTTACAGTGTTGTAATAAAAAGAGAGATTTGGGACTTTATATGAGGCCCACTGCTACATAAAATAATTGGAGCTAATCAATGTAAACATTATTTAATTAGTACACATGGCATACATAACATTGTAACATAGTATAAATAAATTTAAATAGAATAATCAATAATAGGTCACATATAGAACTTGTATGTAAAATCGGTAAATATTACATATTAAACTCAAGACAATAAACATAATAATGGACCTAGGGTATGTAAACCAGATTGTGATAGTAACATATGCATATATAAACAATGATAAATTGGTTCATAATGGTATTGTGATGGTAAAACATGGGAAACTGTGACGTCGCATTATAGGAAAGCTCTACACGTTTTGTGGTTATTATACCACTCGTCAGGAGCAGATGCAGGGTTTGGGAATGTCTAGAAAAAATTACCTAAAATGATATAGTAAGACACAAAATATAAAACATAAGAGGAAGAGGGGGAGCAAAAAGGATCCCAAACACTCTTACCTAGTTGTAGTATATGGGTAAAAATATTGTAAATGGTGACCATAATGGAATATTGCTAGATATAACGTCATCCCCAGAGTTACACCAGAGTTGGTTTGTTTTTGTCATAATTCAGTAACTTGATGAGATATCTTGAGATATCTGAGATATCTTCTACTCTTAGCATAAGGGTTTCCAACATCTTCCTTTCAACAATTATTTCTGATCCTGCCATGCTTTCATCAGAGTCTAAAACTTCCTAGACTTGCTCCACCACAGGTATCTATTGTTGGAGTGCCTGTGGAGGTGGAGCCATTGTCACCAAAGGAGGGGGGGGGGGGGTTTACTGGGTTGCCTATAGCCAGGGTGGCTATTTGGATCAACTCGTCATCCCCTGAAGCCTTGCACACAGGTATGCTGGGATACAGAGGTGTGTAGGCAAGTGGTGGGGGTTGAGGGGGTGCATCAGGCAGTATGGCAAGGAACAGGTTAGCGGACAAAAGGACCAGGGTGGCTGGATGTATGTGGGGGTCGCTTTACCTTTGCTTCCAATAAGTGCAATTATTCTGCCGTAAAAGGCAGAGAGAGGTTTTTAGACACAGTAGAGTTAAGGGTCAGTGGCGCTACCTATAGCATGAACACGTGGGTTAACTGTCAAAACCGCATACCATATAAGTATGCCTAGGAGTCTAAATATAAAAATAAAAAATAAAAAACACCTAGGTACTTTGGAGAAGAAACTACCCTCAATTGGGGACAACACCCCAAAGCATTCGCAGTGGCAGAAGTATGAAGTGAACCCACTAAAACAAACCAGTGCCTCCCAGCTGTCTCGTTTTGAATATGTGAAAATGACAATAGTATTATAATATAAATCATATAATATTAAGATGTGAAACAACCTGAGTAATAAAAAACCCAAAGGTGTGTGTGAACCTTAGGAAGTTCCTATCAACACATAAATACACATAACCAATGTCCAGTGTCCATAAAATCTTCCAGAGCAAAACCAAGATTATATTTATATATAGTGGTATACTCCAATGCAAAAAAGGGGAAAAAACAAAAATTCAAAAACACAGAAAACCAGGAGCCACTATGTGTGGCATAGGCTATATATGATATAGCAAGAGTAGTTCCACTCCCTCTGACCAATCCGACCCAGCTACCACGGCTCCAGACTCCAAATCTTCAGGGATTCTAAAGCATGCATGCATGCATGGTTTAGGTACAGGTGTACACAGATCTAATCCTCATAGAGAAAGAAGGATGGCTCCCATAGTGTAATATGATCAAAAACTTCTTCCATTTATTAAAAAAATTTTTTTTTTTAAAAACAAATGCATAAAAAGTCTGTCCGGTTAGGTGTGTCCACAGGACACTGTACTACCCGGTAAAATAAGTCAGCAGAGTTAGTAGCTTAGAGA
Source organism: Lithobates sylvaticus (assembly GCA_028564925.1). Classification (NCBI taxonomy): domain Eukaryota; kingdom Metazoa; phylum Chordata; class Amphibia; order Anura; family Ranidae; genus Lithobates; species Lithobates sylvaticus. The sequence continues at coordinate 109,693,504 of CM053031.1, read as the reverse complement.
ACCCGAGCTGTGAATGAGCGGCGTGTGCTCCAGCTGCATTCTACTCACTCGAGTTCCTGGAAGTGACGTAGTATGCATGGCTCAGTCGTACGCGTTTCATCATAGATGTCTTCAGCGGCCTTGCCACTGCGTCATATATGGGAGAGCGCCCAAGTGTGTCCCACCCCTTAAAAATTGGAGCAACCCCAGAGACAGGCCTCGGACTTGATGCACAGTAAACCCATGCAAGAGGCTGGTATCCAATATAAGACTGGGCATAATAGTTAGAGATATCTATACAGTGCCGATTTATTTATTTTAATTGTACATCATGGTATCGCTCTCCTGTTTATAAGGGAAACAGAGTTTACAATATATTTAAAAGTATGATAGAAAAAACCCATATAACATATATTATACAAGCCCTACCATAGGCTAACAGTATAAATCCTAAAGCACCCATTGCTCACAGGCTCCCCCTAGCCGTAGCCAGTGAAAACCTGCTTAGGAGCAGAGCGCATCTTTGTAATTAAGAAGCACACATCCCGGTTATTACCAGGTAAAACGAAATCCAAGCAAAATTACAAATTAGGGCGTGCAACAAAAATATGTAGGTGGAAAGAAAGTTATGTATATGTAAATATGAAATTATACTTATATTAGAAGTTATACATACATAGAAATCCGACTGAGCTCAACCCATGCTTTAAATGGAACCATGAGTAACAATGGTAGGCTAAATGAAATAATGGTAAATCTCATATCACCCATGTGTCCGCATAAACCCATACAGGGGAAATTACTATAAGAACCTTTTGTCGGATTTAACTAAGAAGGCCTTAATCTATGAGCATACCCTAAGTGGATGGCTCAAAAAATCATTCCCCCAAAAAAGGGACATATGATCCAAAAACAGGCTGGGCTGTGTAAAGAGGTACAAGTCCCCGGCAGGGATAAGTCACAAACCCTGCATGAAGGAAATGTATATAAAGCACAGATTCATAACAATTCTAATTTACCCTAATATTATAGAGATGGGGGGGGGGGGTTTGTAAAAAAAATGTTGCCCCCACTTATCCTTTTTACTCTCTTCTGGCTGCGTATCGAGCCAATAAAGGGGCTTAATTTACCCAGTTCTCCCCTGCCTCTCTCATGTTCTTTATGTCCCCCTCTTGGTCCCCCATATACCATGGGAAAGCCTTTTTGTCCCCTAGGGACCATATCCATATGGAATTCATCGTTGGCACCCGCCCGTGGGAAAAGGGAACTGCTATGCATACTCTGTCCATGCTGCCAGTTCATCTACAAAAGGATTTATTAAAGAATAATCCGTTCCACATAGTCTTTGCATGTTTCCCTGTGATTGGGTGGGGGGGGGGATGGATGTCTGTACTGTTTGCCACTCGTTTCTCGTTATACTAATTAGACCAAAAACAATCTGTGGGCAGTAGCCGTTGTCTTACCGTACAAGGCTCCACCAATCAATTTAAATATCATGCAACTTATACTCTACTACTTATACAGGCATACCCCACTTTTAAGTACACAATGGGGTTTATTTAATAAAGCTGGAAAGTGCAAAATCAGGCTCACTTCTGCATAGAAACCAATGAGCTTCTAACCTCGGCTTGTTCAATTAAGCTTTGGTAATAAAACCTGGAAGCTCATTGGTTTCTATGCAGAAGGGAGCCTGATTTTGCACTTTCCAGGTTTAATAAATAAACCCCATTGTGTACTTAAAAGTGGGGTATGCCTTTAACTCTATTCAAACGTATGCTCTATTATTCAGCATGCAGCGATAGAAAGAAAAGAAGCAAAAGAATGGTAGGGAACAACTGGTCATCCACAAGTCCTTCCCAAAAGGACTTCTACAATATAAGTCTACCAGAGACAAATTTACGGTGCTTACCAAAAGCACAATGATCCTGCAAGAATTTCCCCTTATAAACACAGTGTACACATACAGTTTTTTGTCAGAGCGGGGCAAAGAGAAAAGCGTTAGTAAAATAAACACAATCCACTCACCTTGGATGGACACTGTATCCCGCAAGCTGCCCCTATTAACTCAAAGGGTTATTCTGCCAGGTTCATTAGAATGACCAGTGGATTCCTCTGCAGAGCTCTGGGAGCAAACAAATGAAGAAGACCCAAAATGGTCTCCAAAGTATGCTCAGCTTTAATGGTAGCTTGACTATAAATTATTTTATAAAAACTCAGAACAAAAGGAGTCACGTACCACAAGGGGGGAGGAACAAGACATCAAGCATATGCATGTATATAGTATGACATTTTAGACATCTAGTTTAAACTAACAACATTCTGTCACAGGATGTTGATGGTCAGCCTGTCCGGGGACACTTTGTTTCTCAAGCATTTATTGTTACAGTTCATTACCTCTTTCTAACCCTTCAGCCCGGTGTCAAGGGCAACAAAGAAGCCACTTCTCTCCAGGAAAAAAAAACATCAGGCACAGATAATGAATGATGATGAATCTCCCTTCCGATTGTTTGGGGCATCAACAAAAAAAAACTGTCCGGAGAAGAAAACGTGAGTAATTAAAAAAAAATTCTATTTAGCAACTTCGCTATTTACATTGCAGTTTCTTATAAATTATATTTTGTGAGTGCCAACGTAACGTTGGATCAACTATTGACCAGTTGAGTTGCACAGCCTTGCATTACACTTTATCTACAGCACATGTTGTTGACATTTGTGAGTCATGTTGGAGGTCTCCTCAGCTTGATTCAGTTGCAATCATGGATATAAACAGTGTGCTGCAAGGAAGGTAATATAAATAACAAAACAAAAATAGTAGCCTTGTCAAAAATGAATGTAAACAGGAGATAAAGTAACTTTTAATATAAATTGAAATTATTATAATATATGTGACATAAAATGATAACGTAATAATTTTAGGTGCATCAAAAACATAAATATTAATATTTTTTTAACAACTTAAAAAAAAAAAAAAAAAAATTGTGTGTGTGTATATATATATATATATATATATATATATATATATATACAATCTGAAACAGTACACACAGTTCCACTCTATTCCATGACCATACTCACAGCACTATAGTCATTAGGCCATTTAAATCCTGTGTATTCTCCAGGTCTGGATAGGCATCACAAATACGCCATACTACACAGGAGGGAATACGGTAGGTATTCTTTGTTTTTTTGGCCAGAAGTCCATGCAGCATACGTGTGAATGACCGATTTTATACATCACGTTGAAGGCATGTGAAAAAATAAATGTACAGTAAATATATACACACATCATTTTAAAATCTTTATAATATTTTGCATTTTAAAAAGGAATGCATGAAAGGCCTTTCCCTTTTTTCTCTGCCTCTCCACCTCAGCCAATCAAAGGAAGTGATGTATTTTTCCTTTAAAAAAAATGTTTTCCTTTGGCTGAGAGCACTCAGCCTAACTAAATTTTGTTCCTGCAAAGGGATGGGAAGTCTCCGTCCTACTGACGGAAAGCAGCTCTGTACACTGTACTGCATACGTTTTTAATTTAGCATTCACAGAGCGCACATGGATCATCATTTGTTTGTAAACCTTGGTCAACACAAAATATTTTTGAGTAGAATTCCAAAGCAAAAAAATCTTATAAATGCCCCCCCACCCCATCTCCTATGCCGACTAACCTGTGTAAGAAAGATGTATATATTATATTTTCAAGCTGCTCGGATACAGTCACGTGACCTCACCTATGTCAGCCAGAAGTGACTGCAGGGGAGAGGAGGAAGGGCTGACAACAGATGGGCCATGGAGGCCTAGGTGTGTCATGCGCTCCCCATTCCCTTTCTACCAGCACTGATTGACACCCACCAAGGGAGATTGCGTGTTGGGTCTGGAGCAATCAGCAGCTAGTTCAGTATATACATCTTTCTTACACAGGTTAGTCAGCATAAATGTTATGATGGGGTACGGGAAATTTTTACGATTATTTAGCATTATTCTGTAATTCTACTGTAAGTAAAGTAGTAACATAAATATTACAATACTAGATGGGTATATCTAATTAGCATCATGAATAAAGGCTGCTTGGGTTGTTACGGAATCAGCATCTACAGTAATTGATACTACATGATTGTTTGTGTGATGCATCTTTCTTTAAATTTCTCTACCAAAGATATGCACTAAACACTTTCATTTAAACAAGGATGAACTTGATCCATTTGATGGCAGCAAATACTCTCTTCCACTGTAGGCATTGCTCTGCAATAAATGCATGAACACCATTGGGTATGTCAAATGAGAGATGTCACAGCTGATGCTTCTAGAGGTGAATCTTCAGTTTTTGTTGGTAATATAATTTTTATTAAGTTTTTTCCACAGTACCAGTCACATCTCTTAAATTACAAATCCTATATCAATTATAAACAGTTATTATGCTAACAATATATACATATACAAATCATACTGTATATTTGTCGGTTTATAACTTATTTTTTCCAAAGTTCGATATGATTACTACATGCCTTAGTACATTCAAAGAGGAAAAGAAGAATTTAAAAAAAAATCCACACCGGGGAAGTACATTCTCATCGCACCATGCCCTCTGCTAAACCGCTATATCTTATGCCAGGTACCCCCATTGGAAAGCAGATCTCTAAATTTACAGATTGTTCAAAAATATCCCCAGGGGAACACACTTCTAAAATTTTTTGCATAATTATGATACAGAATGATGGTTAATTCTTCCATTCTTTGCAAGCTACTACATTTCATACATTTCCCCAAGTTTGGTGGAGAAAAAGACTTCCAATGACTTGGTATAATTGATCAACCATTCAACAGAAAAATCTTTAGCATCTTTTAAAGAGCCTAAAAAATAGTTGACCAAATGATGTATTAATTAGACATGACCACCATAGCTGAAGCAACGAACCTGGATGATGTCAACACTGCCAACATGTTCGATCACATACCACATTTCCTCATTTGTCTAACAAGATATTGATACCATCTAGATAATAACCTAAAATTCCACTCTTGTATTCTGGCAATAGACATTTTATGAGTTAGCATAAAGGCTTTAATAAAACATTTTTGGGATCTTGTGTACTGTAATTCTTTTTCAGCAATATAATATGGAAGATTTGCAGTTAAAGAGGAACTGCAGTCTGCTCACATAATTTGTAATAAAAACATCTTTGCCATTCTGAAGCTTCCTTCCAACCACTTTGCATATTATTTTATATATACCGTGATTCTGTACTTGCCAAATATTCTTCAGAAATCTCCATCCACTGAATCTGGCTGCATCCATTTTATATATACTGTGATTCTGTACTTGCCAAATATGCTGCAGAAATCCCCCTCCACCAAGTCTGACTGAAACCATTTTAACTGTAGGCAGCTGAAGCTGCTGCCTGTTTACTACCTGAATTTACACAGACACACCGAGGCATACCTCCAGCTCTGAAGCTCTCATTGGCCCTCTTATGACTCACCCCACCTCCCTTCCTGGCAAACTCTCAGGAGTGAGAGCGAGAAAGAGAGATGTGCATGTCATAAGCCTAGGCTAATGACCAGACACGAAAGAGGAAGTGGACTATATAAGGTATTTTACTGGCAGAAAAAAAATGTTTTACTATCCAAAGTTAAAACAACAAGGTGTCAGAAACCATGAAATCAGACCGAGACAGAAGTACAGTTAAATCACAAAAAAAAAAAAAATCACACTTGTTTTTGTTTTGTTAAATTTTTGGTCTATGGATTACATAAAATATAAAGACATTTTTTAAGGCAATAGCATCATACAAAAAGCTTGTTTGCATCAACAAAAACAAAATATGTATTACTGTCAGAAACCATAAAATCAGACCGAGACAGAAGTACAGTTAAATCACACTTGTTTAATAATAAAAGTAAAAAGAACAAACGTAGTCAAAACATAGCCAAAGTTCAGTACCTGAAACAGATAGTCAGCCAAGCCAGAAGTCAGGGATCAATGTAGTGGAACAGCAAGCAGGATCTAGAGCCAGAAGGGATGTCAGCAAAGATAGTCTTGAACATGATCACAGGAGATAGTTTCTGTGATGTTGACCAAGGCAAAGGCAGAGATGCACTGGGCTGAATGGATTAAGTAAGCAGGACTGACGAGCAGGATATCATCAACAGCTGAGTAACTGTGGAGAGATAAGAGCTGGCAATTAGCCGACAGCTGAGCGGCCAGCTCTGAGAAGGAAGGGCGGAGCCCAGCCCTGACAATTACTTCATTACTTTAAAATGTAAACCTCCAACATGAAAAATCAACAAAGCATTTCCTTCTATAGTGTGTGCGTGCCTCAATCCAAAGCACCCAGTGTAATTTCTCTCTTTCCTCTGCTATCTGTATGAGTCACTTCTAATAGTCTATGCTGACACAACAGAATCCCAGGCGACAACTTCAGCTGAGTATATTTTCCTATGATTCTGTGTAAAGGGGTGTGTCTCCATCCTCTCCACTCAGCTCTCTGGTTACACTAGGCTCTGTGCTCTACCTATGTAGTGTGTGATGTGTGATCCCTGCCCTGCCTTCTACTGCTGAGAAAAATCCTTAGATCTGTGTACTTTGAATGATCTGGAGGCAACAGGGTTGCAGATAAACAGGTAAACTTTATGTAGGAGGGTTTGTTTCAGCTCTGTGTATCACCTGAGGCTTATCACTTCAGTATGGATTTACAACAACTTTAACCTCTTTAGGACCGCCCACCTGTATTGTACTCCGGACAAGTGTTTCCTACAGGCAAAGCGAAGTACCCGCACTCTTCTGGGTACAGGAGGTGCAGGGGAAGGAACAAATAGATTTTTAGTAAAAAAACACTGCATAATATACACATTAACACTTGTTATGCCGCGTACACACGAGCGGACTATCCCGCGGGATTGTCCGCCGGACAATCCGACCGCGTGTGGGCTCCAGCGGACTTTTTCTTCCCAAAAGTCCGGCAGACAATCCGGCCGTCTGTGTGCTAGTCTGCGGGAATTTTGAAATGGACTTGCCCCACACACGGAGTAAAGTCCGTTCATTTAGAACGTGACTCCAGGTAGACGGGACTAGCGAAGGAAGTCAATGCCGCCGCCTCGATGGGCGAGATTGACACCTCGCTAGCCTCCTCACCTGGTATGGATTTAAAGGGGAATCCCTACGCCGAAAAAACTGCGTGGGGGCCCCCCCCCAAATCCATATCAAACCCTTATCCGAGCACGCAGCCCAGCCGGTCAGGAAAGGAGGGGGGGACGAGCAAGCGCGCCCCCTCCTGTGCCGTACTAGGCCGCGTGCCCTAAACATGGGGGGTGGGTGCTTTGGCGGAAGGGGGATGCCCTGCGGCCCCCCCACCCCAAAGCACCTTGTCCCCATGCTGATGAGGACAAGGGCCTCTTCCCGACAACCCTGGGCGTTGGTTGTCGGGGTCTGCGGGCGGGGGGCTTATCGGAATCCGGGAGCCCCCTTTAAAAAGAGTACAAGATTACACAGCTCTGGGGGTCTTCTTCCGTCTTGGGGGGGTCTTCTCGCCGGACTCCTCCGCTATCTTCTGCTAGCTCTTTTACTAGCGGAGGAGCCCTGGGACTGTGACATCAGCCCAGCCATTCAGCCCAGTGGATCTCTGCCTTTGCCTTGGTCAACATCACAGAAACTATCTCCTGCGATCATGTTCAAGACTATCTTTGCTGACATCCCTTCTGGCTTTAGATCCTGCTTGCTGTTCCACTACATTGATCCCTGACTTCTGGCTTGGCTGACTATCTGTTCCAGGTACTGAACATTGGCTATGTTTTGACTACGTTTGTTCTTTTTACTTTTATTATTAAACAAGTGTGATTTAACTGTACTTCTGTCTCGGTCTGATTTCATGGTTTCTGACAGTAATACATATTTTGTTTTTGTTGATGCAAACAAGCTTTTTGTATGATGCTATTGCCTTAAAAAATGTCTTTATATTTTATGTAATCCATAGACCAAAAATTTAACAAAACAAAAAACAACTTTTTTCCTACTTTGATAACTGTTAATTTGAAAAAAAATAGTGTTAATGAAGATGAAAGGTATAAATTGTACGGCATAATTTGTCATGATTAAAATTAGACTAAAATGAAAATTCTGTTACAAAGCATTGCGCGGTTATTTATACATGAAAAGGCTTTTTTCAGCTTTAACTTTGAGCTTTTTTTTAATGCTACACAAAAAATAAAAAATAAAAATAAAATAATAAACACAAATAAAAATGGAAAAAAAAGTTTAAATATAATGGTTAGTAAAATATTTAACCACTTTTCGCCTGGCCTATAGACAAATGATGGCCGGGCGGTGGCTTTCACATCCTGACTGGATGTCATATGATGTCCTGTCAGGATGTGTCGATCCACACAGCCGATGACTGATCAGAGTACTGGCTCGCTGCTAGTATCATGTGACCGTCGTGACGCATCACAGCAGGTCATATGACAGTTGTACACAATGGATTGCTTCCTTTCAAGACATCCAATGTGTACAAATGTGTTGCTAGCTGTAATTGGTTAATTTCATCACATGGTACAGACAGGACCAATCACAGCCCATCTGTACAATGTGATTAGCTTTGACCAATCGCAGCTTATCACAACAAAACAGACTGATTCAGTTTCATTCAGTAAAAGGCTTCCTTATAGCAATGTAATTCACTGTTATAAGCAAACATAATGTGTAAAATCCTAATCATTTCCCCAGATCAGTACAATGTTACTATGGTAACATTGTATTGCTCTGGTCAGTGTGTTAACCACTTCAGCCCCGGAAGGATTTACCCCCTTCCTGACCAGAGCGTTTTTTGCGATTCAGCACTGCGTCGCTTTAACTGACAATTGCGCGGTCGTGCGACGTGGCTCCCAAACAAAATTGACGTCCTTTTTTTCCCACAAATTTTTGGTGGTATTTGATCACACCTGCGGTTTTTATTTTTTGCGCTATAAACAAAAAAAGAGTGTCAATTTTGAAAAAAACACATTATTTTTTAATTTTTGCTATAATAAATATCCCCCAAAAATATATATATATAAAAAAATGTTTTTCCTCAGTTTAGGCCGATACGTATTCTACATATTTTTGGGGAAAAAAAAAAAGCAATAAGCGTTTATTGATTGGTTTGCGCAAAAGTTACAGCGTTTACAAAATAGGGGATAGTTTTATGGCATTTTTATTAATAATTTATTTTTTACTAGTAATAGCGGCAATCAGCGATTTTTATCGTGACTGCGAATTTATGGCGGACACATCGGACAATTTTGACACATTTTTGGGACCATTGGCATTAATACAGCGATCTATGCTATAAAATTGCATTGATTACAGTAAAAATTTCACTGGCAGTAAAGGTGTTAAGCACTAGGGGGCGGGGATGGGTTAAGTGTTCCTAAGGGCGTGTTTCTAACTGACTGGGGGTGTGGCTGTGTGTGACACCACACTGATCGCTGTTCCCGATGACAGGGAGCAGACGATCAGTGTGCTGTCATTAGAACGGGGAGATGCTGTTTACATCAGCATCTCCCAGTTCTTGAGATCCGTGACACGATCGCGGGTTTCCCAGCGGGACCCGCGGGCCTGGCGAGAAACTCAAAGTAACGCACCGGTACGTTACTTTGCCCAGCCATGCCATTCTGGCGATGTATGTGCAGGAGTCGGTCGGGAACCGGTTAAAAAGAAATCATTGAAAAAAATATAACCCTGTCCCTGATCAGCTCCACACCAGTTATATGATGACGCTCTGCTGCACTGGTGACAGTATGTAAAAAACAAACAAAAAAATTATGTTTTATTTCTTTATTAAATATTTGTAGACCATACAGGTTAGCAATACAAGTATACATCGCAACTGAACAAGCATATGTAAAATGGTACATCTAACTAATGCCGCATACACACGGTCAGAATTTACGATGCAAACAGTCTGATGGGAGCTTTTCATCGGATTTTCCGACCGTGTGTATGCCCATCTGTCTTTTTCTGTCGGCATTTCCGACGGACTTTGGATTGAGAGCCTGTTCTTAATTTTTCGACCGTGTGTATGCAATTCCGACACGCAAAATTACGACAAATGCTTTGGAAGCATTAAACTTCCCTTTTATAGTGCCGTCGAACGTGTTGTATGTCGTGGTGTTATTGACCGTCTGAATTTGGTGTGACCGTGTGTAGGCAAGACAGTTTGAGCAAAATTCCGTCGGAACTCCAATGGGAAAACCATCAGAGTTTTCCGACGAGAATTTCCGATGTACGCAACATTAGAGTCAGTAACAAACCACATATAACAGAATATAAACCAGAAAAAAGGTTTCAGAAAAAGAAAAAAACTAGCAAGTACATGACACTAGAATTGGGGATATGCCCCAAGAGGAGTACCTTACAGTAATATAATTTTTGCTAAGAACTATATCAGGTTTAGCAGGTAATGCAGTGAGACCAGTTTTCAGTGAACTTGTACAGAAAAAAAATGGAATCAAATGTAATACCAAAAAAAAAAGTAAAGAGGGGAAGGGGTGAAAAAGAAAGGAAGGGGGGAGGGATACCATGGGACGAACCCGGACAGAACAGGGATCTCAGACGTTAGTGGAGATAAAGGAGTCAAAATCAGAAGAATATCTGAAATGGGACCAAATTCGTCCACATAAGTTTGTGATTCAGATTTATACTCATCCCATGCAGTCATACGTTCCATGAGCTCAGTCCTATCCAACTTACAAGCCAAGACAGTCATTGATGGAGCCTCTGCCAGGCTCCAACACCTGGCTATCACAGAACTAGCCGCAAAACAAAAAATTATGACAAAATTTACAACTTCAAAAAACCCGCCGTGCCTCTTACTAAATACCTTGGACTTGGTCTACTTTCCAAAAAGGGATCATTTGTGAGATATCTGTACTGTCTTGATATTTTAGGGCCTCAGGAAATGAGATGGGCCATCAGTTTAGCATGATTGATCAATTTTCAGATATATATACCATAGTTTGTGGACTCTAACTTTCACACAAACTAAATAATATACACAAATTTGGGTTATTTTCACCAAAGCAATGTAGCAGAATACAGTTTGGGCTACATTTATGAAAAAAGTTTATTTATGTGCAACATTTTATAACAGAAACAAAGAAAAATGGAAAATTGTATACTCACCTTTCCGTAATTTTTCTTTCCTGACGCATCTTCATGGCAGCACACACTGGGTTGTGGCTCCGCCCCCACAACCTGACAGGATTGGTCTAACTATAAATTTGAAGGGGAGACCCCCCGCTGAATTCTCTGTGTATATCATCACAAAAACGCGGTGGGAACCTGTGTGCTGCCATGAAGATGCGTCAGGAAAGGAAAATTACAGAAAGGCGAGTATAACATTTTCCATTTTCCCAACGCCTTCATGGCAGCACACACTGGGAAATAACTCGCCAGTCGGGTGGGTGCAAGAAAATAATATTTATTCCTTATAATGCGGAAGAATTGGCTCTAACAACGGATCTACCGAAGTCTGCCATGGCTAAGTGAGCAGAATCCACTCTATAGTGGGAAATGAAAGTGTGTCTGGAAGACCACGTTGCCGCCCTGCAAATCCTCTCTGGTGAGACTCTGCAATATGCTGCCCAGGAGGTAACCACTGCCCTGGTCGAATGAGCCCTGATGTTCTCGGGAATCGCCAGAATGGAATAAAACTTCTTAATGGATCTTATTAACCATGCGGCAATGGTACGAGAAGTAGCCGCTTGCACGCGTCTGCTTCCATGTGGAATTACAATGAGGGAATCCGTCTTCCTAAAAGAAGTTGTAGCTGTCAGGTAGCTAATGATGGTTGTTTTAACATCCAGTGGATGAGGTTCACCTTGATCATTATTGAAGGATGGAAGGACGATGTCCTGGTTATAATGGAAGTAAGTTGCTACTTTTGGTATGAAGCGGTCTGAAGGTCTTAGAACCACTTTATCAGGAAAGAATACCAAGTAGGGCTCTGATGACATTAGTGCTTGGATCTCAGATACTCTCCTCGCCGATGTTATCGCGATGAGGAAGGATAGTTTCAGAGTTAGATCCCACAGTGAGATAGATTCCGGTGGAGTAAAAGGAGGATTGGAGAAGGTGTTGAGGACTACTGAGAGATCCCATGATGGGAAGACTGGTTTCTTGGGAGGCTTAATCTTAAGACAGGCTCTCAGGAACTGAATTACCAGAGGGTGGAATGCCCATCTGGTGCTTGTTTTTGCAGACAGGGCGGATACTTGTACTTGTAGGGTATTTGAGCTTAGGCCCCTATCAACTCCTGACTGGAGGAACTCTAGAATCTGAGGAGGCTCTGGAGAAATGGGATTCCATCCCTTCTGCTGGGCCATGGAGAGGAACTTCCTCCAAATTCTTGTATAAATGGCATTGGTAGTGGTTTTCCTGGCTTGCATCAGGGTTAATATTACTTCCTGAGAACAACCCTGCTCCCTTAGCCTAGTCCTTTCAATTTCCAGGCCGTCAAATGCAACTTCTCTGGAGCTGGGTGTAAGAATTGGCCTTGGGATAGCAAATCCGGGGTTATTGGAAGAGGAATTGGAGGTTGAAGGCTGAGCTGTAATAGGGTCGTGAACCATGGTCTTCTCGGCCAAAGTGGAATTACCGCAATTACTGTAACTGAGGAACTCCGGAGCCTGGACAGGAACCTTGCGATTAGTGGAGTTGGAGGGAATATGTACCCCAACCTGAAGTTCCACAGGTGAATTAGACAGTCCACCCCCTCGGCTGATGGAAACGAAGCTCTCGACAGGAACCTTCGACATTTGGCATTCGCAGGTGTGGCTGCTAAGTCGACTTCCGGCATTCCCCAAGCCTTTGTAAGAAGGGAGAAAGCCTGGGGGCTCAAGGACCACTCGTTGTTCGATAGAGTCTCTCGACTCAGTCAGCTAACATGTTCTGTGCCGCCGGGACATATATTGCCCGCAAGTCTGCTAGGTGAATCTGTGCCCATTCCAAGATAGGACGGACTTCCTCCATCAGTGTGACACTCCTGGTACATCCCTGCTTCTGAACATAGGATACTGCCACCCTGTTGTCCATCCGGATAAGTACATTCTTCCCCCTCAGATTTGGTGTAAATGACATAAAAGCATGGAATGCCGCCCTGAGCTCTAGTATATTTGATACTACACCTTGAGCCTGGAAGTGCCATTGACCCTGAGCTGCTTGATTTTGAAAGTGGGCTCCCGTTCTCTTGGGGAAGTTGTACCCTATTCAATTTGGTGTTCAGATCTTCTCCCAGAAATACCATATTTTGAGTGGGTTGCAAACTGCTCTTTTTCCAGTTGACCAGCCACCCAAAGTTTTGGAGAGTTGCAAGTAGAATTTTTCGATGATGGATCAGCGTTTCCCGACTTTCTGCTAAAAGTAGGATATCGTCCAGATAATGGTGGATGGGAGGCATCAAAACTGGAAGTGACACTGGTTGATGGTGAATCTGAGAAACTTTTGAAAGGCAGGATGAATTGGTATATGAAGATATGCGTCCGATAAATCTCCTAAAGGCATCCAGTCGCCCAGATTTATTGCCAGGAGTATAGATTGGAGACTTTCCATTTTGAAAGCCTCTATTTTGATGCACTTGTTGAGTTTTTTCAAATCCAATACAGGTCGTAAGTCTCCTGTCTTCTTCTTTACTAGAAACAAGCTTTTGATCTGATGGGACTTCCAGAATTGCTCCCTTTTTGTCTCAACTCTGCTACGTATTTTATTAGTAGTCTTCTTCTGGTTAGCGAGGATGGCAGTCTGGTTTGCTGGAAGTGATTGTTTGGGATTCTGTCCATGAATTTTCATTTGTGTCCAAATTTGATTGTGGATAGTGTCCATAGATCTTTTATATGTTTTGACCAGATTTGTATGGAATTTTTGAGCCTGGCGCCCACCTGCCTCCCTGCTGCCGGGTGGGCGGGCGAATTCTCAAAAGGACTTCTGCTGTTCCCCTACCGGGGTAGTCTTGGATTTCTGCATCCTCAGGAAGGAAGGTCTTGCATTTTTCCAGTCCCTTCTAAATTCCCTACCAGGACGGTAGGATTTAGATTCCCTGTATTTATCAGGGAGGTTGCGTCTGTAGGATGGCCCCTTCTGGACCTTGGGTCTCCTGTCGGAGGGAATCAGTCCTGACTTCCCTCCCGTTACCTTGGAGATGGCGGAGTCTAATTTAGCCCTGAACAGATTTGAGCCATCGTATGGAATTCTGTACCAGTTTGTTTTGGATGCAGTATCAGCCATCCACGGTTTAAGCCATAAGGCCCTTCTTGCTGTGACTGAGGCTAGCATTGCTCTAGCCGAGGATCTTATAATATCAACTGAGGCCTCTGCTACGAAGTCGCCAGCCAGTTTAATTCCCTGAAGAGAGGAAGTTATCTTTTCCAATTCAATGCAGTCTTGAAGGTCTTTTTCTATCCTGGTTGCCCACCCTGAGAGGGCTTTAGCTACTGCCGCCGTGGTAATTGCTGGCCTACAGGCTCCTCCGGCCGTGGAATATGCTTTCTTCAGCTCTAGGTCCATTTTCCGATCGAGAACGTCCCGGAAGGAGACCGCATCCTCAATTGGCAGAGTGACATGCCGGGCGAGGCGCATCAAGGAGGAATCGACGATGGGGGCATTAATCGGAGATTCTACTTTTGCCTCTTTTAAAGGGTACATTTTGGCCAGTCTGTTGGTAAGGCTGGACCGCTTATCAGATCTCTCCCATTCGTCCTTAATCAAATCCTCAAGCTCCCCTATAAAAGGGAAGGATTCAGGGTCCCTCTTTAAATTTGGGAAATATTTCCGAACTTTCTGTGGCTCCGTCTTATCTTCTTCCCAGCCGATTGCTTCCTTACCTGATTTCGCAAAAGGCTCAACTAGAGAAAAATCGAACCCTGCAGACATTTCCTGATCCTTATTTTCGGAGGAGGATTCTGACACTTGGGTGCAATGGATGTACTGGGTGCCGATCTATCCATTATCGGTGCTGTTGACTCCAGTATGGTTTCCCGCACTGATTCTCTTATGAGATCTGTAGCCATCCTTGCGTCTGATTCTTTCTCTTTCGTAGCTTCATAGAAGCATGAGCGGCAGGCTAGTTTATCTGGCAGGGCTGGTGCGCCGCATACCCAGCAAGCGTTGGCTGCAGGTCGGGTATGGCGGCTCTGGCGATGTGGTGAAGGAGACCGCCTGCGGTATGACCGACTATGACGGGAGCCGCTGTGGCGTAAATGGCTGTGACGTGAGTGGCTATGTCTTCGGTGGCGAGTGGGAGACCTTGAGCGGCTTATGCGGGACCTCCTGCTTGAAGCATGACTGGATCTTCTCCCATGACTAGAACTTACGGCTCTTGACCTGATAGGGCTGCCAAAAAAACGCAGCATTTAGTGGTCTGGCTCTCTTTTTTTCTCCCCTTCTTTAATACTTACCTATGACGGTACGGCCTCTTACCTAGTTTGCTGATGGTGGTCTGCGTGGGCAGTGGACAGCATAGGAAAAAAAAGGCAGCCTGAAGGAACATATACGGAAAAAAATAGGATAGATTGTTTCCCCTTTTTTTTATCTATTTATTTAATATTATTTATTTACATAATTAAATACATACATATTTATTATTTTTTTTTATATAAAAAGGCTGTAAGAGAGATCTGGAGAAGGAGGCTTACCTTTGCAGTCTGAACCGATTCTAATGTGCAGGAGCGAATAAAGCTTCTACTTGTGCAGAATCAGCAATACAGAGAGAAAAAACTCTTTATTTAATAATGGCGCCATTACGGCGGCCAAATGACGCTCTCGTGCATGCGCAGAAGCCTCCCGAGCGTCCCGGCGCCATCTTGGGAAAGGGCACAGTGATAGCCTGCAATTACCTGGCTTTGCACGTGCGCAGAGCGGAGCAGAAACGTACGGCGGCCATGACGGCTAGGGCGGAGGACAGCAAGGACCAGCAGACCAAGTAGGGAGTAAAAGGAAATATTTAAGAAAAACAGAGAAATAGAAAAAAATTACAGAGGAGTCCACTGCAAAATATGAAGCTTCTTTAAAGCTTACTGTGCCAGCATCCAGATGCCCCCTGAGACCACCAGAACGGGGGTTCCCTCCATAGCAGCTCCTTTAGAGACTGTACAGGAGGGACTTCCAAACAGGAGAGGCTTGAACCTGCTGGGGCGATTGCGGTAAGAGGCTTTTTCATAGCATTTTTGTAATAGGAGAAACTGTTCACCCAACCTGTCAGGTGAGGATAAAAAAGAGAATGCAGCGGGGGTCTCCACTTCAAATTTATAGTTAGACCAATCCTGTCAGGTTGTGGGGCAGAGCCACAACCCAGTGTGTGCTGCCATGAAGGCGTTTCTTCACAAATTTTTTTGGTCTTTTTTTTTTTTTTTAGCAAAAATGTAAAAACCCAGTGGTGATTAAATACCACCAAAAGAAAGCTCTATTTGTGTAAACAAAATGTAGCATGACCGCGTAGTTGTCATTCAAAGTGTGACCGCGCTAAAAGCTGAAAATTGGCCTGGATAGGAAGAGGGTAACTGCACCGCTTTAACTGGTAGTTGCGTGGTAATGCGATGCTATACCCAAACGAAATTTGCGTCCTTTTTTCCCCATAAATAGAGCTTTCTTTTGGTGGTATTTGATCACCCCTGAGTTTTTTTCTTGGCGCTATAAACAAAAAAACAGCGACAATTAAAAAAAAAATTAAAAAATTATTTTTTTAACTTTTTTCTATAATAAATATCCCTAAATATGTTTTTAAAAAACTAATTTCTTCATCAGTTTAGGCCAATATATATTCTGCTACATATTCTTGGTAACAAAAAAATTGCAATAAGCGTATATTGATTGGTTTGCGCAAAAGTTATAGCGTCTACAAACCATGAGAAAGATTTACTGCATTTTTATGGCATTTGTACTATTTTTTTTTTTTTACTAGTAATGGCGACGGTCTGCATTTTTTATCGGGATTGCGGCGGACAGATCGGACACGTTTGACACATTTTTGGGATCATTGACATTTATACAGCGATCAGTGCTATAAAAATACACTGATTACTGTGTAAATGTCACTGGTAGGGACAGGGTTAAAACTAGGGGGTGATCAAGGGGTTAAATGTGTTCTCTCAGTGTGTTCTAACTGTATGGGGATAGGACTGAGTAAGAGAGGAAACATATCATTGTTCCTATTTACTAGGAACAAACAACATGTCTCCTCTCCCCTGACAGCACAGGGATTTGTGTGTTTACACACACAAATCTCTGTGCTGGCGATCGTGCACGTGGGCAGTGGTGATAGCGAGCTCGTGCCTCCAGCGGTGCGCGCCCCTTGGCAGCTCTTAAAGGGCCGATGTACCCATACAGGGTTTTGCGCACCCGTGCCACTTTGCCGATGTATATCGGCGTGAGCCAGTCGGCAAGTGGTTAAGGTAAACTTAACACTGGTCTGCATGGTAAAACGCAGTGTTTTACCAATCAGGCTAATGCAGGGTTGGCTCTGCAGGGAGCAGTACAATGCACATTTCAGCACATCATACTGCTTGTTTTCTTTTTTCTCAACTTTATCTGAAGTGTCACATTCATGCCATTGCACAGTAGTGTGGTGTCTTGCACTGCTCTGCAGTGACATGTGGTGCCATCAAGTGTGCTGTCAAAATAGCAGACATGCTACACTTTTCTACACTGCAACCAGTGTTGGTCATCTTACTTTAAAAAAGTAATTAGTTAAGTTACAAATTACTTCTCCCAAAAAGTAATTGCGTTAGTAACTCAGTTACTACATTGGAAAAGTAATTAGTTACGCAGCAAAGTAACTGACTTTTTTTTTAAATATTCTATACGTGTAACTTAGGGCCAGGTCTAGTATTACTGTAACCAAGGGGCGCATTTATTATTATTGTTATATATCGTGTAACCAAGGGGCTGCTCTATTATTACTCTAACCAAGGGGCAGATCTGTTATAGCGTGTAAGCAAGTGGCGGGTCTATTGTTATTATATCGTGTAAGGGGCGAATGGCTACAGAAAAGGGCGAATGTTAAATTAATGGGGCGGTCAAAAAACTTATATGCCTAAAGATATCGTAAGGGAATTCAGAGAATTTTATAGGGCATTATATAATTTACCAATCCCTCCTGTACCCTCCCAGTTGATGGAAGAATATTTGACCTCCTCACAATTAACCAGACTGTCACCTTCAGCTCGCTCAGAGATGGAGTTGCCAATCACAACAGAGGAAGTGATATTGGCAATAAAGACGATGAAGAATGGGAAGGCACCTGGCCCGGATGGGTTCTCTTCACAATACTTCAAAAGCTTTTTTCCAATATTAAGCCCATATTTATCTAAGACCTTTAATACATGGGGTCAAACATCTACCCCACCAGTAGAGGCGTTGAAGGCACATATTGTAGTAATACCCAAAGAAGGGAAAGACCAGTCAGTGTGCAGTAGCTTCCGTCCAATATCCCTATTAAATGTGGACATGAAAATATTCACGAAGATACTTGCATCCCGTATACAACCGTACTTGATACAATTAGTACATCTGGATCAAGTGGGGTTCGTCCCCACACGAGAAGCTAGAGACAGTACTATTAAAGTGTTAAATCTGCTCCAATATGTAAATCAGAAAGAGATGTCATGTGTCTTCGTGAATACAGATGCCGAAAAGGCCTTTGATAGGGTTAACTGGACTTTTATGAGGGGAGTGTTAAAACATATGGATTTTGGAGATAAAATGTTACATTGGATTGAAGGGATATATTCTACACCACAAGCCTTGGTAAAGGCTAATGGAGTTCACTCAGAGTATTTTCCTATATCAAATGGGACGCGCCAGGGATGCCCCCTATCGCCTCTATTATTTGTTTTGACTTTGGAGCCTTTATTAAATAAAATTCGTCAGAATCCGGATATTAGTGGCATCTGTGTTGGAAAATACGAGTACAAAGTCTCTGCTTATGCGGACGACCTACTCTTTTCAATTACAAACCCACAGATATCACTTCCAAACCTTATAAAGGAGGTGGAAGACTATGGCGCCCAGTCGAATTTTAAAATAAACTACAGTAAATCGGAGGCGATGGGGATGTCTCTGGAGCGCCCCCTAAGTAAGAACTTAATAAATAGTTTCAAGTTCAGATGGACATCAAGTGCATTAAAATATTTAGGAATTCATATCCCACCGAAGCTAACAGATATTTATACTTTAAATTATCCACCTTTAATTAAAGAAGTAACAGTATTACTGGAAAAATGGAGTAAAGCTCGCCATTCCTGGTTTGGGAGAAGTAATATTTTAAAAATGAGCATTGTACCGAAATTCCTGTATCTTTTTCAGGCTTTACCTGTGTTTGTCCCCTTGGCCTTCTTTAATCGAGTGAGAGGCGTTTTTACAAAATTTATTTGGGCAAGTAGGCGCCCTAGGATAAATAGAAAACTGTTGACCCTATCGAAAACTGCGGGAGGAATAACAGCGCCAGATCTATATAAATATTACCAAGCATCCCATTTGGGTAGAATAATAGACTGGGGTCGACATGAAGGGAGTAAATTATGGATTAATATTGAGCAACATGCCAGTATGATCCCACTTAATATGGCAATATGGTGCTACGCTGCTATCCCTACTGCAGTAAAAACACACCCTTTGATAGGGCCCACACTTCGGATAGGAGCAAAGGTCATCCAGAATCCTAAATTCTCTTCAATGAAATCTCCACTGTTTCCTATCTTGGGGAACCCCGATTTTCCCCCGGGCCTTGAGCCAGGGGAGTTCAAAAAATTGAAAGATAGAGGCATCTTCCAAGCCTCGCATTTCTTTAATCTCAATAACTGGTCAACAATAGATCTACTAATAAATATGGGAGGTCAGTTTAAATTACCTTTTTGGCAAGCACGACAGATTGGACACTATCTGGAATCTCTGGGGTCCCAGGAAAGCTATAATCGCCCAAGAACAAACTTCGAGAGATACTGTGAGGAGAAAGGGCCCTTCTCCCACGGTGTTTCTAAGATATACGCTTTGTTGACTGCCCCTCCAGAGCACTTTAAGATGTTAAGTCTGGGAAAGTGGGAGAGAGACTTGGAACAAAGTTTCACAACAGACCAACAACAGAAGATAATACATTTAACCTTAAACTCTTCCAGATGTACCAAGATTCAGGAATTGAACTATAAAATTCTAACGCGATGGTACTATACACCCTCATTAATGAATAAATTCTCTCAAATGGCTTCGGACAGGTGCTGGAGGGGTTGCCAAGAAAGAGGCACTATAGCACATATCTTCTGGACATGTCCAATAATTAAAAACTTTTGTCAGGAAGTCCAGAGAATTACTCAACTATTTACGGAATATCAGATTCCCTGGGACCCGGCATTCTTTCTCTTACAATCCTCACAAATTCCCATGGAGAAATACAAAAACTCACTGCTGAGTCACATGGTGAATGCTGCTAAAAGTTCTATAACTGCATGCTGGAAGAGCCCAAGTGCACCTCGGATCTCCATGTGGCTCAGCAAAGTGAGAAATATAGGGATTGTGGAAAATATGATACCTACATCTATGAGTAAAAAAGAACAAATATCCCAAATATGGGCTCCATGGGAGCTCTTTTTGCAAACTGAGGAAGGTAAGAGACAGATTGGAGAGGAAGGTTGTGATTAATCTAAATAGAACTCAGGAGGTATACCTAGAGTGGACTGGACGGGCTGGGAGAGGGGGGGGGGATGGGGGAAATTTATTTTTATTTTATTTGTTGTTTTTTTTTTCCTTTTTTATTTATTTATTTATTTATTTTTTTTGGGGGGGGGGGGGGGGGGGTGTAGGTTTAAGTATAGCAGATAAAATAGGGGGTAATTAAGAGGGAAATGTAAAGAAAATACAGGTCTACAGATTTAGAATATAGAAAGGCAGAAGCATATAGGTAACATGAAGATAATGTGAAACAATACGTAAATGCTATGCCATACTTTTCTTTTACGCTTAAGTTGTATACTTCTGTTTCCCTGTAAAGAAATAAAGAATTAAAAAAAAAAAAATAAATTAATGGGCAGAGCTCGATATATAACAATAATAATAAATGCGCCCCTTGGTTACAGTAATACTAGACCCGCCCCTTACTTACAAGATAGACGCCCCTTGCAGAGTAGCACGAGCATCAGGAGCGTGCGGCATCGCCTCGTACAATTACATATTAACTGCACCTGCGCGGTGTAGAGTTCACTCAGAGCTGTTTAGGTTCGGCAATTTTCGGAAGCTCCGTAGTCCTTCGTACTGTGCAAGCCCTGCGCCTGCCCAGTACAGGGGTTCCTTATCCCGCGGGGGAACTTTTTCGTCAGGACACCGGAATTACACTACTGCCATCTAGTGGCAGTAGATGTAATTGGGGTAACTAAGCCAAAGTAATGGGAACTGAGTTACCATGAGGGGAAAAGTAATCAGTTAGATTACTCGTTACCCTCTAAAGTAACTGCGTTAGGTAACTCAGTTTATTTTAACTCAGTTACTTACATCACTGACTGCAACACACTGCACATCACATCAAAGTTGTGATATGACTGGGACACATAGAAAACATTTGTTCTCTATGTGACCTGTGTTTATCCAGAGTGTAAAAACACGTCACCACACATAGTGCCTTAAAAAAAAATGTGTGTGTGTGTGTATATATATATATATATATACAGTATGTACTGTGTGTGTACATACACATATATATATATATATATATATATATATATATATATATATATATATATATACACAGTATCTCACAAAAGTGAGTATAGCGCTCACATTTTTGTAAATATTTTATTATATCTTTTCATGTGACAACACTGAAGAAATGACACTTTACTACAATGTAAAGTAGTGAGTGTACAGCTTGTATAACAGTGTTAAACATTTATTGAAATAAGGTCCCCAGTTATTAGTTGTGATATATAGTTAGTGCTGTATATAGTTCCAAGGCGCTTCTGTGAAAATGAATGATATATCAATGAGGTGATTGCATAACTGATAAACTAAGAGGAAGGAGAATTGTAACCAAAAGAAGTATGTTCCAGTGGCAAGGAAGCCAGGTGAAAGGAAAAAGAATGTGCATCTCACCAAAGAAAAAGTGATAAGAAAAAAGATAACCGTATAAAGGCTAGTGAGTGGGCATACTGGGCAATATAAACCACATAGTACCTTGAACTTGGAATAGAGGGGTTACTCCAGAATGGTGCAAAGTGTCTCAGGAGTGAAAAAAGCAAATGACGTGTGAGCTCCATCAGGGTGTGGTATAAGTACCAGCAATCAGCAGTGTTGCCAACCGTCAGTAATTTTACTGGCAGCCAGTAAAAATCAGGCACTTTTCTCCTGCCAGTAAATGCCAGTAAGAGTAAAATGTTGCCAGTAAAAAAATATGACCGTGGCGCTTGGCTCGGAACTGGGGAAGCACAGCTTGGGTCCGGAGCCGACCAGGACCATTCCAGTACCTGCTACAGTGTGTTTGGGTGGTACCGGAGGGGGGCGGGTCTGGCGAAGATGGTGCCTGAGCATGTTGTGTGATGTCATGGTGCAAGGGAGCCAAGCGGAGTGGCCAGAGCCTCGTGTGCAGGTCTGTGGGATGGGAGCAAGGCAAGCCGGGAGCGGGTCTGTCAATACTGTTTGGACTGGAGGGGATTGAGAGGACTACCTGGCATGGATAGAGACTGTCACTGTGACTCAGGATGGGACATGTCGGTGTCACTGTGAGAGTCTATTTCATGTGCGTGTGTCGCCCATTCTAATTTCCTGTCCCTGAGCCACTTACTTACTATATTTAAAATAAAATAAGAAATATGCTTTTTTCCTTAATATCTACCTTGAATCACATTGATAATTGCATATTGTACTTGTTTGTAGCCTAAATACTGCAATTTGCACTTACAACTGTAATTTTGTACCTTTTGGAAATGCCAGTAAAAACTTGTCTGTGCCAGTAAATTTTGGGTGTTGCGTCAGTAAATTTGAATCTGGTAGGTTGGCAACACTGGCAATCAGCCATCGGTCACCACCAACGTCACGCTGTGTAGTCAATGGGAAGGCGGCACCAGTGTCTAAGCAACGATTGATGCTTGGCAATTGGCGCTCAAACCCTCCCTCGTGGTGTACACTGGATAAACAACATGTCAGATTTTTATACCTTACTATAATGAATCGTTCCTATACATTTTATCATGTTTATATGTGATTATGCCTATATTGACTTCTGGGTATACATACCAAGTGTCCATTACATTATGTATCATGTTGGAATACTTGTGTGTGTAAATATTTATGAATTAGTTAGATGATATTTATTGATTTATTATCTTTTTTTACTGTCAAGGTGTATGTATACAATTATGCATCATAAAATATATATTATATATCTATTGGTTCGTTCATTTTCAGTTGTGCTTCATACAAAGTCCCAAAGTCCCCCCCCCCCCCCTCTTTTCATGTAACAGGGATGGCGGTATATGAACTTATTTAGTCATTGCCTCATATAAAGTCCCAATTTTCCTTTCTCCTCCTTTTTATTGTGTAGCAAAATAGATACAGATAGATACAATGATTGAAACATCAAATATTGAATGATAGTTAAATCAAGTCCGTAAATAACGATTCACCATCTGTGCATAAACAGCTCATGTGTACACAGTCAAGAGCCAGCCAAGAATCAATATTGAAATACATGAAAAAAGTGACTTCCTCCCCAGCAGCTAGCTGCTCCCCCCTTGCATTTGACAACCATGTGTATTACTATTGCTATTACAGCAACTGGCATTAAAAAAATGACCTTCTGAAATAATTTTCCCATGCGATTCTGAGATACAAAGAACATTGTTACCTTTGCATTTCATTTGTTCCATTCATCTGCAGATAAAAGGGATGACCTTCCAGCTGCATATGATGTTAGTTGAAGCAACCTGTTACATACCAGTTAGTTATAGCAAGTAAAAAAAACTAAATATTAATATATATAGCTCACAAAAGTGAGTACACCCCTCACATTTTTGTAAATATTTTATTATTATTATTATTATACAGGATATAGCGCCGACAGTTTGCGCAGCGCTTTACAACATTAGTTCAGACAGTACAATTACAATACAATTCAATACAGGGGTGAATCAGAGAGCCCTGCTCATTAGAGCTTACAATCTAGGAGGGAGGGTCAACTTATACAAAAGAGGTAATAGCTGCGGGGGATGAGCTAATGGCGAAAATAGTGCAGTTGTTAGATGGAGGCAGGATAGGCTTCTCTGAAGAGGAATGTTTTCAGGGATCGCCTAAAAGTGGATAAATTGGGAGACAGTCTGACAGATTGGGGTAGGGAATTCCACAGGATTGATGAGGCTTGGGAGAAGTCCTGGGGGTGGAAATTGGAGGAGGTGATGATTTTATTAAAATGTACTATCGGACAAAGTTGTCGGAAATTCCGACCGTGTGTAGGCTCCATCTGACTTTTTCCGTCGGATTTTTATCTCCTGCTCTCCTGTTCTCAAATTTTCCGACAACAAAGTCCGATCGGACTTTTTTCCGATCGTGTGTAGCGAATTCCGACGGACAAAGTGCCACGCATGCTCAGATCAAATTACAAGACCAAAGCTATTGGCTACTAGCCTCTACGTAGTTCCGTCATACACAACGAACGTCACCACGTTCAGAATGATCGGATTTTCTGACAACTTTGTCCGACCGTGTGTATGCAACACCAGTGTCGGACAAAATCCGTCGGAAAAAATCCGACGGATTTTGTGGTCGGAATTTCCGACCGTGTGTATGGGGCATAACAGTGTAAATTTGCTGTCCCCTCAAAATAACTCAACACACAGCCAATAATGTCTAAACCGCTGGCAACAAAAGTGAGTACACCCCTAAGTGAAAATATCCAAATTGGACCCAAAGTGGCAATATTTTGTGTGGCCACCATTATTTTCCAGCACTGCCTTAACCCTCTTGGGCATGGAGTTCACCAGAGCTTCACAGGTTGCCACTGGAGTCCTCTTCCACTCCTCCATGATGACATCACAGAGCTGGTGGATGTTAGAGACCTTGCGCGCCTCCACCTTCCACTTGAGGATGCCCCACAGATGCTCAATAGGATTTAGGTCTGAAGACATGCTTGGCCAGTCCATCACCTTTAACCTCAGCTTCTTTGGCAAGGCAGTGTTTTGGAGGTGTTTTTGGGGTCGTTATGTTGGAATACTGCCCTGCGGCCCAGTTGCCGAAGGGAGGGGATCATGCTCTGCTTCAGTATGTCGCAGTACATGTTGGCATTCATGTTTCCCTCAATGAACTGTAGCTCCCCAGTGCCGGCAGCACTCATGCAGCCCCAGACCATGACACTCCCACCACCATGCTTGACTTGTAGGCAAGACACACTTGTCTTTGTACTCCTTACCTGGTTGCCGTCACACAAGCTTGACACCATCTGAACCAAATAAGTTTATCTTGGTCTCGTCAGACCACAGGACATGGTTCCAGTAATCCATGTCCTTGTCTTCAGCAAACTGCGTGCTTTCTTGTGCATCATCTTTAGAAGAGGCTTCCTTCTGGGGCGACAGCCATGCAGACCAATTTGATGCAGTGTGCGGTGTATGGTCTTTCATAATATTTTGCTACACAGGCTAGCCTTAATTTACACCTCAGCAAAAATCCCATTTTTCTAAATTGTACTTGTTCACATAAGAGCACTCAGATGTCGTAACTGGACACCTGGAGCTCAGAAGGGCACGTGACAGGGGCGGCCCGTCCATTAAGGGCGCCGCCTTACCTATCCATACTGCCGCCAGCCCCTATCCATGCGTCTGGCCCTTCTCAGGATGCCGGGCGCATGAATTACAGTGGCAGGGTGTTTTTTTGAAGCACCTCCGGGACTCCGGGTGCAGAGCATTGCGCTCAGAGCCCACCCAGGTGTGTTAGAATAGCAAATGAATATTCACTATTCTCACACTGAATCGCCTTTCCGCCAATCAGGAAGCGCAGCTCTGAGACACATTTCCAGATTGGCTGAAAGGACAAGCATTATGATTGACCGCCGAGGAGGCATGAGACGGAAGCCACCAAGCAGGAGAAAGAGAAGCTACTCGTGGTGCCCACGGAGGAGAATCGGGGAAGCCGCCCGCGATTGCCCGCCAAAGATGCGGTAAAAGCACTGACCGACCACCCCGACCATGGGGATGGCGAGTGCACTGTTTGCCACCCCCCCCCCCCCCAAAAAAATTACCACCAACTGCCACTGGTACGTGAGCTACTTTTAAAGCAGTATTGGGCATTTTTGGCACCATAGATTTCAATAGGAGCATCTGAAAATGATCAACTTTCAAGCCTAAAAGCCTTTTAAGCCTAGTAAAAAGCTTTCCATTGGCTTAAACAAAAACACTCATGATTGAATTTGCTTGAAGTATTACCAAAATTGCCTCAAAACGCTCATGCTCAGCCGTACTCAGAATTGACACATTCTGTAACGCTAAGTAAGGGAGGAAAGGCTTGTACTGGGGCACTCAGAAGGACCAGTTTCAGGGATCAAGAATAGACGAGTTCAGCTCTCAGCCTAAAATAAATCCTTTCCTGGGAGAAACATGGAGGCTACCATCACTGCTTCTCATTTTGGCAGTAGTAGAGTCCTTTACCATGTTGGCTATCAATTAATAAAGGAAGTTTGGAGTTTAACCACTGGAAGACTTGCCCCCCTTCATGACCAGGCCATTTTTTGTGATACAGCATTGCGTTATTTTAACTGACAATTGCGCTGTCATGCAACATTGTACCCAAATAAAATGTATCTCATTTTCTTTCCCCAAACAGAGCATTCTTTTAGTGGTATTAGATCACCACTACGTTTTTTTTTATTGTTTGCGCTATTAACAAAAAAAAAGGCCGACAATTTTGAAAAAAATATATATTTTTTACTTTCTGCTATAAAACACATCCAATAAAAAAATCAAATTTCTTCATAAATTTAGGTCAATATGTATTCTGCTACTTGTTTCTTGGTTAAAAAAATCCCATTAAGCGTATATTGATTGGTTTACGTGAACATTATAGCATCTGCAAACTATAGTATACATTTATGGATTTTTTTTTTTTAATACTAGTAATGAGCCACTTATAGCGGGACTGCGATATTGTGGTGGACAATCGGACATTAACTAACACTTTTGACACTTTGCAGGAACCAGTGACACTAAAACAGTGATCAGTGCTAAAAATATGCCTGTCACTGTACTAATGACACTGGCTGGGAAGGGGTTAAACATCTAGGGCAATCAAAGGTTTAACTGTGTGCCTAGCCAGTGTTTTTGTGAACTGTGTTAGCAGAGGGAAGGGAAGAGATGGATTTTATTCCCTGCTTTGCAGGAACAGATAATCTATCCCTTCCCCCCTGTCAGAACAGAGATCTGCCTTATTTACATAGGCAGATCCCCGTCCTGTGTATTTTACTGAGGATTAGTGGGTGCTGATACCTTTTGTGTAGATGCCTTTTCAGTAACTTCACAGCGAACAGGAACTTTAGTTTAAGGGCATGGTAGCCCACTTTTATTGAAAAGGAACAAAATAAAAGGAAAGTTCATGCACTTGGATGTTCACACAGGGGTTCTTCTCCCGAAAAACAATAACAAATGGAAAATGCCAAGCCACCTGGCTCTCTTCAGAAGTATTGCCACTTAGGCTTTACACTTCAGCCCTCTTGGCCATATAACAGGGTTCCCGTACAACTACTGTACCTCTTTTCAGCTTCCTTGCTGCTCAGGCCTTCCACTTCAGGCTCTCATTTGTTTCCTTAGATGCACACAGCTTCAACGCACACAGCGTCTATCTAGAAAGCAGCCCCTCACTGCTCTGAGCCTCAGACTTGGGTCTTTGGCTTTCACTAGTGCACACCTGCACTCTCTGGAGACCTCCTGTCTCTCTGGGTGGAGCCCAGAACCCTAATCCTGACTCTGCTATAAGCCCAGGATCCACCTGCTCAATCAACCAGCCAGACTCCTGGCTGTTCCCAAAACCCGGTCCCAGGATTGGAGATTCCGTCCCACCCATAACGCTATGGAATCTCCAAGCTCCAGGTCCCCAACTGGATTTTACAAACTTTGGAGGAAACTGATAAAACAGATTCCTCCACATTAAATACCCCTGGAGCCCCTCAACCTGCATATTTGAGAACCCTGGGCGACATTTACTAGGACAAGGAACTGTACTGTCACAATATATTAGCTAAATTAAAGTGACACTAAACTCGGATTTAAAAAAATCTGTTCAAGTATGTATTCTTAACGCAAAAAATTCCCTTCTATTGCTCTGTCTCCTCCAAATCTCCCAATTATCTTTTTTTGTTGCTGTGGTACAACTTCCTGTTAGACGGTGGCAATGTTCATTCTCCATTGTTCCACTGAATGCAGGAACGTAGCCACCCTCTCTTGCTTGCTCTTGACGATGGTGAGGGGTAGGAAAGGATACTGGAGAAATGTGCTGCTTGTTATGTAGCTCTCTTAGTGAGCATTTTACCTCTTGGGTTTCCTGATGGACCTTTGCACTTAGTGTGCAGCCTGCTGTGCTCCAGCCCTGAACTGAGGCTAGAAGCTCATGGCGCCACCACATGGCGTCCTCCTCCCAAAATGTAAACGCTGTGCCCCGGGAAGCTGCCTCTCCTGTCCACTCCATTGTCCTGGTTCTGCCTGTCTATTTTTCTGATAATTATACTTGTTCTAGGTCAGTGACTTAAAGCCTGACTCCAGGTTTGCTATGACTTGAAATAGTTAGTTTGGGCCAAGCTGGCCCAAATGAACAATTTATTTTTATTAACAGATGTGCCCGTTTGGAGCTACACACAGTATTGTGTGGTACAGGGACATCCTGTCATGTTCCTGAAAGAAAATCAAGTTTGGCTGAGTACTGTTCAGTCATTCACAGGAAGACTTTCATTTTATGAATGAATACAAGGCTTCCTCTGTTTGGCTGAGGTGGCGAAGCAGGTGGATGGCAATTTCTAAATCAGGCAATCAGAGGAAGCCTTGTATTTATTCCTAAAACACAAGACGTCCTATGAATGATTAAGCAGTGCTCAGCCTGACTCCATTTCGTACTGGGAATGGGTTAGGAGGTCCCTGTACCGCTGCTAGAACACCACGTTGACAGCGGGTGCATCTGTCGGTAAAGAAAATAGTCATAGTAACTCTTGCGTTATCCTTTAAATGTTACTTAACCCAATGGGTGTCAGAAACCATGAATCAGACAGACACAGAAGTACAGTTAAATAACACTTGTTTAATAAAAGTAAATAGAACATACATAGTCAAAACATAGCCAAAGTTTGGTAACCAGAACGGATAGCCAGACAAGCCAGAAAGTCAGGAAGCCAGGAATCGGCATAATGGAACAGCAAGCAGAATCTGGAGCCAGAAAGAATGTCAGCCAAGCTAATTTTAACAGGAGCGCAGGAGAAAATCTCTGTTATGTTGACCAAGGCGAAGGCAGAGATCATCTGGGATGGGTGGCTTAAGTAAGCAGGACTGACAAGCAGGATATCATCAACAGGTGAGTCACTGTGGAGAGATAGGATCTGGCAATTAGCCGACAGCTGAGCGGCCAGCTCAGATAAAGAAGGGCTGAGCCCAGCCCTGACAATGGGTCAATGTCATTGCTAGAGAACTAACATCATAAACGGATTGGCAGTTGGTGCCCCCAAACATCTCTCAGGAAAGGTTTCCTTGAAATTCTCCAGAGGCAGTGTATAATTAAGGTCATGCATCTACTGGCAGCCAATAGATGGAGCTGTAAACCTACATCGCCAAATTACATGTTGTTTCACCATGCAGTCTGACATAAATTGTCAAATAATGAACATAAAAGTTTAAATCAAAATGTAGCTTCCTATTTAATACAGTACATGTTTTCAGTGAATGTGTAAAGGGAGTGTTATGGACACAATTAACCCAGCGTGATAGCTATAATTTTATCTCTTCCTCGGCTCTATACAAACATCTGATTTCTAGCTATTTCACAGAATTAATTTCACAATGTTCTGTGTGCTGTCCTTTGCTCAGTGAGCAATTTGAATCAGAAAAGCTATCGGGAGTGTGAATATATTACACTGATGAGAGACCAGAAAACAAGTACAATTATACATGGTCTATCAATATTGTACCCTAATATACATTTAAATTCATGCTTTGGTAAAGAAAACCTGTAGATATACAGATGGTGCAATTTCTGACATCCTTCTGAAAATATAAATTTCTTGATCAATTTAGGCCGATATATATTCTTCTACATATTTTTGGTAAAAAAATTTGCAATAAGCGTATATTGATTGGCTTACGCAAAAGTTATAGCATCTACAAAATAGGGGAAAGATTTATGGCATTTTTATTATTATTTTTTTTCTTTTACTAGTAATGGCGGAGATCTGCGATTTTTATTGGGACTGAGACATTGCAGCGGACAAATCGGGAACCTTTGACACTTTTTTGGGACTATTGACATTTATACAGCGATCAGTGCTATAAATAGCCACTGATTACTGTATAAATGTCACTGGCAGGGAAGGGGTTAACACTAGGGGGGCGATCAAGGGGTTAAATGGTTGTGTGTTCTAACTGTGGGGGGAATGAGGCTAACTAGAGGAGGAGATCTGTCTCCTCTCCCCTGACAGAACCGGGATTTGTGTGTCTAAACACACAGATCCCAGTTCTCGCTCTGTCACGAGCGATCGAGGGTGTCCAGGGGTCATCGCGCCGCCGGGCATGCACATCGGCTCCGGGGACACGCCACGCACGCCTGCTACAGCGTCTTAAAGAGCCGACGTACAGCTACAACGGCTTGTGCAGGGGAGCCAACCTGCCGCAGTATAACTGCGGCGGCAAAGGGGAAGGGGTTAAAGTGGTTGTAAATACTCACATATACCCAGTGAAGTCAACATTCTCAGATGATTAACAGCGATGAAACAAATCCCCCTACATATGTTTTACATGCATATCTGCTGTCTGCACTTCTGAAAGGGTGTAGAGAGGGGAAGATTGTGTTAAAAATCGTTCATCTATCAGCAGCACATAGGGGTGGGTGGAGAGACTGCAGTTACACTGTATGAGAGCTGATTGGAGGAAAGGGACACCCCCCTCCTCTACAAGGAACGAAGGAACATCCAGAGGTGTAGTCTGACTAGGCAAGCTCTGTGCTCATCTCCCTCTAAGCACCCTCACTGACACAAATTTTAGCTCATGTTATCTCATGTGTCAGAGAACTTCTCAGAAGTGACTCATGCTGATAACAGAGGAACGAAGCACCAGAGAGACATGACATATAGATCTTTGGAGAGAGATAAGTAAACACTACAGATAGATGTGCTTTGCTCAAATTCTATGACAGGGGTTTACAACCACTTTAAGATTTCAGTGCAGTAGTGTCAGAGTGCAAGTTGCACGCTTACTGGATTTCTAGCAGAATTCACATTTTTTTTGCACTCTTATGCCGCGTACACACGGTCGGAATTCTCGTCGGAAAAAGCTCTGATGGTTTTCCCGTTGGAATTCCACGGAATTTCGCTAAAACTGTCTTGCCTACACACGGTCACACAAAATTCCGATGGTCAATAACACCACGGCATACAACACGCTTAACTGCACTATAAAAGGGAAGTTTAATGCTTCTGAGCATGCGTCGAATTGTTTCCGAGCATGCGTCGGAATTTTGCGTGTCGGAATTGCATACACACGATCGGAAAATCCGATAGAAAGGTTTTCCGTCGGAAAAATTAAGAACAGGTTCTCAATCCAAAGTCAGTCGGAAATTCCGACAGAAAAAGACTGATGGGCATACACACAGTCGGAAAATCCGATGAAAAGCTCCCATTGGACTGTTTCCATCGGAAATTCCGACCATGTGTACGCGGCATAACACTTTAAATTCTAAGTTCACTTGTTTTTTTTTCTAAAATCCAGCTCCCCTATGTACCGACATACCATGAATGTACCTCGGTTTCAGAAAAATACAAGCTTTCTTTGATTTTGAGAACAAGGCCTTACCTAAACTCTTTCTATATTTCTTAGAATGCTTCAGAGACTCCCTGGTATACAGAGACAGAGGAACCAGTAAGGCCCCTTTCACACATGCAGACTGTTTGTCGGTTTTTCATCCATCCGTTGATGGATGAAAAAAATGACATCAATGCATCTATATGGAAAAAGGATGTAAATGGCTGATCATCCATTTACATCAGGGGTGCCCAACCAGTGGCCCGGGGGCCACATGTGGCTCGCGGAGTCCTCTGATGTGGCCCGCGACCTCCTGCTCTGGGATGGAATAGAATAGAATACTGTTATTAAAGGTCAGTTTATTACCAAAATCAGTGTATATATAGGCATATCTTTTCTGCAGTGGTTACTGGGCTGCTTTAAATCTGATTCGCAGGAGCAGAGCAGTTTACCTGCGGGGTTACCTGCACTGAGCCATAGACTTCTGTTATTAACTGCGAGTTTGGTGAGCTTTCTGAAAGTGCACCAAACCTGCAGAAACTAATAAAAGTCTATTGCAAAGTGCAGAAAAGCCAAAGGTAAACTGCGTTGCACCTGTGGTGCAGGTAAACCGAAGTGCATCAGTGTGAAAGCAGCCTTGGGCCCCTTTCACATGGTCAGTCCGACCAATTGGACCCTCCATTCACCTCCTAAGAAGTGGCAGACATGAACCACCGACTTGTGGCCTGCCGCCAATATGATCCGCTAAAAAGTATAGTGGGCTGTGTCAGTGTCCACTCTGCATATGCAGAGCAGACATGGACATGCTATCCACCCGCTCCACTCATTGTGGCCCGCGACCGGTTACCAAGTCACTTAAGTGGCCCTCGCTCTTCAATAGGTTGGACACCCCTGATTTACATCATTGTACATCCGCATCCGTCATCATCCGTTTTTTAAAAATGGATCAGATGAAACAGTCTGTTTTTCCATCCGTTTTCGCATTGGTAGTGGATGTAAAAAAACTGAGGCGAAACTGATGAGCAGCTCATGAAAAACTGATGTAAACGTCATCTGTTTTTTCTTTGAAAAGACGTGACTGAACTGATGAATGAATAAATGATTTGTATAGCGCTGCAAATGTGAACTGAATCGCCTCAAGGCGCTTGTCTGCTCTTGTTGTCCTGCGATATTAGAAGAGGTGGGTCTTGAGTTTTTTCCTGAAGGCCTGATGGTTTTCTTCCAAGCGGATGTTGTTCGGTAGAGCATTCCATAGCCGAGGTCCCTGTCTGATGAACTGAACGTGTGTGAAAGGGACCTAAGACACAGGAAGGAGTTTATCAGCTGATCGCCTTAGCACACCTTCACCCATCAACTAAGTTTTCACAGCACCCCCGGCATCTCTCCACGTGTGCATTTGCCTGGCTTCCCCAGGGTTGCTTCAGACAGGCTCATGCTGCATGCTAAACTCCCCGGGGCCACATGCAGCCCACGGGACACCCCTGATGTAGTGCAAAGGCCTGCCTGATTTGATACAGAGTGATTGGATAGATGGTGTGTCCTCCTATTATTATAGTTTTGGTAAATCTAAAGGAGATTGTACAGTGATTGCACAATCCTATTGTATAGTGTATGGCCACATTTATTCACCTAAAATTAATTAGTTGCACTTTGTGTCATTAATTGTTAATGGCACACCAAACACAGAAGCAAACACACATTTGCCACATGAAAAAAACAGGTGACAAATGCAGTAAAAAACGTGCAACTCACTCCATGCCAAACTGTCACATGAGCTACTTTGCAGCGTGTAGCGCAGCCCATTGAAGTCAACGGGCTGCCCTATTTATGTCACTGAAAAAACAAGCCAAAAAAAGTGCTTCCACTATAGGTGTGAATGGGTCCTGAAAGTGAAAATGGTGCATTTACACAAGAGCAATAAGACTCTAATCACATCTGTGTGTTTCCAAATGAATGGCAAACCACACCGAAAATGCATGCTTTGCCATTTAGTTTCAGAAACGCTGCAAATATGCATTGTGCTTGTGTTGTCATTACATGTTAAAGGCAACCCAAATACCAAAAACTGTGGTAACGCACCACGCTCCACTACATAAAAAGTTCTGGAGCTTCTCTGGGGCGAATGTTGGGTGTAGAGCAGCCCATTCAAGTGAATCGGCTGAACAATCCATTCAATTTGTATCAAATCAGACAGGCCCTTGTACTACATAGCTGATGGGGGATCTAATCTATTGTAATGAGGGAGGTGTGGACCAGAGTGGTGAATACACTCTATGTCAGTGAGGGTGCTTAGAGGGAGATGAGCACAGAGCTTGCCTAATCAGACTACACCTCTGGATGTTCCTTCGTTCCTTGTAGGGGGGGGGGGTGTCCCTTTCCTCCAATCAGCTCTCATACAGTGTAACTGCAGTCTCTCCACCCACCCCTATGTGCTGCTGATAGATGAACGATTTTTAACACCCTCTTCTGTGATGCAACAAGAAAGTGAATGCTTCTGGGAGATAACCTAACAGGAAGTTAAAGCTAAGGAAGTGATGGAATATGAAAATCCTTTCAAAAATACAAATAAACTGACAAGACTTTAAACCTCCTGTGGACAAGGAACTGTAAGTGAGAGATAAGCACACTAGGATGGCTAGGCCAGAAATGGCATTGGATAACACTTCTATTTATTATGAAAACTGAAATTCTGTCCGAAAATGGGAACTTATCCTTTAAGCTAGTGTCTTGGTCCTTGTAAGTTTAGCCTAGGGTATGCTATATTGCTAGTTCAGTTATATTTTCAAATCCAGAATTTAATGCACAGAAGACCAGTTTTGGTAAAAAATGGAGGATTGGGAGTTTGCAGGAGGTGGGCAGTTATATCACCAACATCCCCAATACACTGCCTGGAAATCCAGGTGCAATCCTCCCCCAGGGACAGCAACCAGCTTCGGTCTGCCTCCAGTACTAAGGGAAATATTTCTAAAAGCAGTCAGTAAAGTCGTTCTGTAGGCAGGCTATTAGTGGTCCCACACCGTTGTTTCTCAACCACAGAAGTATTGTTCTCTCCCATACTGTATTCCAACACTGCATCTGCACAAGCCTATGCAGATCCACCTGATCTGCTCACTGCGTGTATGCATGATGGACTGAAACCCCCATAACATCACCACTCTGGACCAACACAGCACTAACCCCTCTAGTGGTCGGGAGTTACAGCTTTACAGGGTCTTGTATTCTGGTTCCCGTGGTTCCAGGCTATGGCTCGGATGATCTAATTGTGCACCTGGGGCCCATGTGACATGTGTATTCCATTTGAGGGGTCCTCACTCACCGACAGGAGGGTAGACCTCTTTCCACTAGCCATAAACAACTCCCAGCCCAACAAGGTTTATACTTGTCACTTATATTCAGGATCCCTCATACCTCACCAGTGCAGCCTACCCTTTTCCCCTGAAAATAAGACCCACCTGTAAAATAAACTCTAGCATGAGTTTTCAGGATGCTTGTAATATAAGCCCTACCCCAAAAATAAGCCCCAGTTAAGATCGTCAACCAGATGGACTCAATATTTATTGCCGAATGACCATGTATGTGCCTCTCTCTCTGTGCCTGTCTCACTCTCTGCCAGTCTCGCTCTGCCTCTCTCACTCTCTGTGCCTGTCTCTCTCTCTCTCTGCCTCCCTCTCTCGCTGTGCCCCTGCTCTGTCTGTGCCTGTCTCTCTGCCTGTCTCTCTCTCTCTGCCTGTCTCTCTCTCTCTGTCTGTCTGTCTCTCTCTCTGTGCCTGTCTCTCTCTCTCTGCCAGTCTCTCTCTCTGCCAGTCTCTCTCTCTGCCAGTCTCTCTCTCTCTGCCTGTGTCTGTCTCTCTGCCTCTCTCGCTGTGCCCCTGCTCTGTCTGTGCCTATCTCTCTCTCTGCCTGTCTCTCTCGCTCTCTGCCTGTCTCTCTCTCTCTCTCTGCCTGTCTCTCTCGCTCTCTGCCTGTCTCTCTCTCTCTCTCTGCCTGTGTCTCTCTCTCTCTCTCTCTGCCTGTCTCTCTCTCTCTCTGCCTGTCTCTCTCTCTGTGCCTGTCTCTCTCTCTCTCTCTGCCAGTATCTCTCTCTCTCTCTGCCAGTCTCTCTCTCTCTCTCTCTCTGCCAGTCTCTCTCTCTCTCTGCCAGTCTCTCTCTCTCTGCCTGTGTCTGTCTCTATCTGCCTGTGTCTGTCTCTCTGCCCCTCTCTCTCTCTCTGCCTCTCTCGCTGTGCCCCTGCTCTGTCTGTGCCTATCTCTCTCTCTGCCTGTCTCTCTCGCTCTCTGCCTGTCTCTCTCTCTCTCTCTGCCTGTCTCTCTCTCTCTGCCTGTCTCTCTCTCTCTCTCTGCCTGTGTCTCTCTCTCTCTCTCTCTGCCTGTCTCTCTCTCTCTCTGCCTGTCTCTCTCTCTGTGCCTGTCTCTCTCTCTCTCTGCCAGTATCTCTCTCTCTCTCTGCCAGTCTCTCTCTCTCTCTCTGCCAGTCTCTCTCTCTCTCTGCCAGTCTCTCTCTCTCTGCCTGTCTCTCTCTCTCTGCCTGTGTCTGTCTCTATCTGCCTGTGTCTGTCTCTCTGCCCCTCTCTCTCTCTCTGCCTCTCTCGCTGTGCCCCTGCTCTCTGTGCCTGTCTCTCTCTCTCTGTGCCTGTCTCTCTCTCTCTCTGCCTGTATCTCTCTCTGTGCCAGTCTCTCTCTCTCTGCCAGTCTCTCTCTCTCTGCCTCTCTCTCTGCCTGTCTCTATCTGCCTCTCTCGCGCTCTCTCTCTGCCTGTCTGTGCCTCTCTCTCTGCCAGTCTCTATCTCTCTGCCAGTCTCTCTCTGCCAGTCTCTCTCTGCCTGTCTCTCTCTGCCTGTCTATCTCTTTCTGCCTGTTTCTGTTTGTCTCTCTCTCTCTCTGCCTGTCTCTCTCTGCCTCTCTCTCTGCCTGTCTCTCTATCTGCCTCTCTTTCTCTCTATATCTGCCTCTCTTTCTCTCTCTATCTGCCTCTCTTTCTCTCTCTCTCTGCCTGTCTTTCTCTCTCTCTCTGCCTGTCTTTCTCTCTCTCTGCCTGTCTTTCTCTCTCTCTCTGCCTGTCTTTCTCTCTCTCTCTGCCTGTCTTTCTCTCTCTCTCTGCCTGTCTTTCTCTCTCTCTCTGCCTGTCTTTCTCTCTCTCTCTGCCTGTCTGTGTGTGTGTCTCTCTACCTGTCTATGTCTCTCTCTGTATCTCTGCCTGTCTCTCTCTCGTGCCCCTCGCTGTCTCTATCTTTGCCTGTCTCTCTCGTGCTTCTCTCTCACTCTGCCCGTCTCTCTCGTGCTTCTCTCTCGCTCTCTCTCTGCTGGTCTCTCACGCTATCTCTCTGCCGGTCTCTCGCACTCTCTCTCTGCCGGTCTCTCGCGCTCGCTCTCTGCCGGTCTCTGGCGCTCGCTCTCTCTGATGGTCTCTGGCGCTCTCTCTCTGACGGTCTCTCTTGCGCTCTCTCTCTGGCGGTCTCTCTCTCTGCCGGTCTCTCTCTCGCTTTCTCTCTGCCGGTCTCTCTCTCGCTTTCTCTCTGCCGGTCTCTCTCTCGCTCTTTCTCTGCCGGTCTCTCTCTTGCTCTCTCTCTGCTGGTCTCTCGCCCTCTCTCTGCCGGTCTCTCTCTCGCTCTCTCTCTGCCGGTCTCTCTCTCGATCTCTCTCTGCCGGTCTCTTGCTCTCTCTCTGCCAGTCTCTCTCTCGCTTTCTCTCTGCCTGTCTCGCTCGCTCTCTCCCCCCCTGCAGGCAGCAGCATGTGGTGAAAATTGTGTTTCTCCCATTACATGTTCCTCTTTAAGAACGCTTATAAACGAGAATGTGCCTAAACTCAGGTTACAGCTTGTACATGAGTTTACTAGCAGTTGCAAGCATTTGGCATTCAAATGCCTCTGAACATCCGTCCTGAAACAATTTTTTTGCGTTCCAAAAAATGCTTCTAAACTTGACTGCCTAGAATCAATTATAAACGACCCTGTGTACATGTACTGATAAGATAACAGGTAGGAGAGTTCAGGGGCAGCTGAAAAAAATGCCCAACTGCTCCTAAACGTCCGTTAGCAGCAGCAGTGTACATGAGGCCTAAGAAGATCAACAACACTGTTCAAGCTGGAAGATACTGAAGTTATTAAATGTACACTTGCAATCAAGTTTTTTGATGGCATCGACTTTTCTAAATACCAACTCTCCAACATGATTGCTATGGATGAAATTGCAGTGTTTATGGGCCAAGGATCTCAAACAACAATTGATCAGAAGGGTGCCTCATTATTCTACATTCCATCCACTGATTACGAAAGTGCATGTGTTACCTGTATTTTGGCAATTTGGATGGAAATAAAGCCCCACCTCTAATCATCACAAAGGAAGATGATGATTGAACATGTTTCAGGCATTTATGTTCTTGAAACCATAAAAGCCTGGTGCACACAAGCGGTTATAAGGAAGTGGGTCGATTTAATGCTGTCACTTGTTTTGCAAGGTGGCCAAAGAGGTCTGCTAGACTGGGATTCAGCCAGCACACAGCGCACAAAAGACATGAAGAACTTACTTGCAGAGAGAAGAATACAGGTACTCCTCACTTAACAACCAGGTTCCGTTTCAGCAACCAGGTTGTTAAACAAATTGGTCGTTAAATAAGGAACCACAAGTAATTAATATTTTAAGCATTCCTAACTACTGTATTCTGAAAAAAAAAAAAAAAAGGTCTAAACACAAAACTCCAATGCAATAATACAAGAAAAACTGGAAGACCCCAAAAGATATTCATCAAAAAGGATATACCGGATGAAACAAGATTTATTTATAAATATCTACATCACAAAATTTAATTTATTTAGAAAATACATGAAATTAAAGAACATCACCTCCAACCCAAATGATTTAAAATTATGACTAGGTCTTAAATGAGACACTTGTGTCTACCATAAACACTCATCCGCACCTTTCATTCATCCCATACACATCAATCTACTAGAAATTGGTTTGAAAAAATATACTGATTCAAAAAATTTGAAAATCAGCATAAAACCTGAAAAATCATATTAGAAATTCATTAGATTTGAGTGTCCTTTGACTCCAAAGAAAAGGCGTTCCTGCAACAGATGGCTTTTTTCAATGATTTTCACTTGGGGATTGAAATGGCAGAGATCAGAGCATACACAGTCCAAGTATATTGGAAAATACACGGTATAGTTTACAATAGAGGACAGTCTTTAATCACTAGTTTAGCAGGTAATGATGACCTGCTAAGACCAGAGAACCCTGATCCTGATGGTGATCCATCTAAAAACGGTAACGATGTTTCAATAATGAAGCGGGCGGGCCATCTACACAATGAGTGGGAACCATTAAGAGGCAAAATACATGAAACAAGACGTCAAACGATGAGCTGTATCTGTACATTTATTTGAAAGGACTGTGTATTGAGCTAGAGCCATTTGTTTCCCTGTTTATTGCTTCATGGATACCTGCTAAACTAGTGATTAAAGACTGGCCTCTATTGTAAACTATACCGTGTATTTTCCAATATACTTGGACTGCGTATGCTCTGATCTCTGCCATTTCAATCCCCAAGTGAAAATCATTGAAAAAAGACATCTGTTCCAGGAACGCCTTTTCTTTGGAATCAAAAAACACTCAAATCTAATGAATTTCTAATATGACTTTTCAGGTTTTATGCTGATTTTCAAATTTTTTGAATCAGTATATTTTTGATTTTGTCCGGTTTCATTTTTTCAGACCAATTCCTAGTAGATTGATCTGTATGGGATGAATGAAAGGTGTGGATGAGTGTTTATGGTAGACACCAGTGTCTCATTTAAGACCTAGTCTTAATTTTAAATCATTTGGGTTGGAGGTGATGTTCTTTAATTTCATGTATTTTCTAAATAAACGTAATTTTGTAATGTAGATATTCATAAATAAATCTTGTTTCATCCGATATATCCTTTTTGATGAATATCTTTTGGGGTCTTCCCGTTAATATTCCATATGCTTTCATTCAGAGGATTACTACCCCGGGGGGGGTGTCTAACTTTTTTACATTGAGTACCCGCTGGCTAACGGTGTTAACGGATTGCTTTATTGGATAGATGTTTGGTTAAACCCTTCATAAACTAACCAATCTGGACAAGATTGGATGAGTCTGGGTGCCCCCGTCCCTTTTCTTTTTTTCATCCAATGCAATAATGTTTTTATTTTGCAGAAGTACAGAACACAAAAATATAAACAAAAATACTGTACTGTACAGGATACATAGTGTACAGTGCCAAAAAGTAAACGTATACTGCACAGTAGACATTTAGAGTAACATTTTAGTCATCAAATCCTTCAAGGGGGGATAGTGCTTCAGGGTCATCCGTGTCATCACT
Source organism: Lithobates sylvaticus (assembly GCA_028564925.1). Lineage (NCBI taxonomy): Eukaryota > Metazoa > Chordata > Amphibia > Anura > Ranidae > Lithobates > Lithobates sylvaticus. The sequence goes on along the minus strand of CM053031.1, from coordinate 109,653,212 downwards.
GAAATTGAAATTACCAGCAGGCTCATCAGTATCATTGGAGTTACCAGCAGGGTCATCAGGAATTGTAGATGGTGGAGAAGATGACAAGGAAATTGTAGAACTGGTATAGAATTCTGTTAACGTGCTCTGCTTTGTAATTTTTTTTTCTTTCTTTTTTTTCGTCTTAAATTTCACGATAGCATCGCATAAGTTCTGTCATCTGTTGTTCCACATTAGAGAACCTTTCAACATTTGGTTCCATACTCTTTAATTGTAATAAAGCTGCATTAACTTTTGAGAACACGCCAGCTAACCCCCGACTGTGAACTTCTTTTGTACTTCTTCCATTGTTTCCTCCTTTTCTTCCTCTTCCTGTTGTAAGTGCTGCTGTGCTTCCAACTCTATTAAAACCTTCATTACTTAGCTCAGCCCTCAACAAATTCCATTAATTCTTTAATATCGGCCACTTCAACATCTAAGTCAAGTATGTTAGCAAGTTTCACGCTTTTTTGATTTATAACTTCAACATCTGTTTCATCAAACTCTTTGCTATTGTTCACAAAACGCTTTAAGCTTTTTTTTCCATATACCCTGCATACACTTTTCTGTTACTCGCTCCCAAGCTGATGCAATGTTTTTTATGCAGTGTAAAATGTAAGCTTTCCAAAAATCACTAAAGGGTAACTTCATAATTTCCAGTTGCTGCTACAGCTTTGGAAAAGGTGTTGTGCAAATAGTAGGCCTTGAATGTTGCTATTGCACCCTGATCCATGGGTTGTAGGATAGCAGTTGTGTTTTTAGGCAGATACACTACCTTTAAGTCTGGATGTAGGTCCTCAAGATGCTGGGGGTGGCATGGGGCATTGTCAAGCAGGAGGATCATTTTAAAGGGAACAACCTTGGCCAGCCTTCTAACTTGTAGTCAGAGTCTTCACTTGGAAAATGCGGTAACCCTAACTACCAAGACCTGAGATGTGCCCAGGTGTAGCTGGTTGGTACGCCTAAAAGAGGGCAAAAGACACAAAGGTAGGTAAAGTATGAAAAGCTTTAATGAAAACAGGTAACAACAATGAATCCAATAAAGTAGCGAATGCTCTGCTAACTTCCATATAGGGTTTGGGTATGTACCTGCTGTAACAGGAGGACCTCCAGCACCCCATGTACTTAATAATGTAAGATCCTGAATGAATGTCCACAAAATTACTTTGGATTTAAACCTAATTTGGCAAGTAACATAAGAAATAAATAGTTTTGAAGTGATAGGATGCGTGGGAAAGGGGGGCAGAGGGCCATCCAGAGGAGTTGCTACGAAAAGATTGCAGAGAGAGTCAAGCACTTCAACCGGGCATCAATTACCGTTGTTTGAGTAGTATTTTACCACAAACCCCTGACCTGTCTGTCTATTCTTGTTATTGGGAAGTTGTAATTCGTAATGCTCAGGGAATCTAGTGAGACTACCTCTGAGCAGATCAGGTGCATGACAGTTTGGGACACTTCCCCGGGTCAGAGGAATCCAAAGAAACTCAAATAGCTGCCTTAAACACTAGACTGGGACCTGCACCAAAAGGGGAAGGAGACAGTACGTCTGGCATATCACAAAAAATCTGTCCGGTGATTGGTTGACGAGACAACTGGGATCTTCCCTGGGCTCTCTGTATACCACGTAGCATGGCTTTGAGAGGGTGAGCCACAGAAATGGACGGACTGGTGTATGCAGGGACCTGAAGTGCTGAATACCCCAAAAATACAGCTTGATAGTATTAGCAGACCATGTTAACTCACTGTGGCAATACGCAGTGAAAGTCATAACATGGTTGATATCCTGAGGGCAACTGCAAGGGTATAAAGACATAAACCTGAGGAAAGCCTTCCAACCTGTAGTGTGCACTTTCAGAGTATTTCTGGATAAAGACCTATTAGCCAGATTGATCGCCTGAGTCCACAATGTGTTTAATCCATAACTAAAAGCGAGTAAGGGGGAACTGGCTTGCCCCTCTGTTCTGCTACCGGATGCTGTAAGAAAAATTGAGGCATATTGAGACGAGATAAAGCATCAGCGGCACCATTGAGGTCCCCACTGATTAACTCACCCCGGAAATGAAACTTTCTTTATCGTACATCACGGGACACAGAGCAGCATAGTAATTACTATGTGGGAATAGGCCACATTCAGGTGATGGACACTGGCACACCCTAAACAGGAATTTGCCTCCCTATATAACCCCTCCCATACCGGGAGCACCTCAGTTTTCTTTGCCCGTGTCTAAGGTGTTGGTCACAAGTGAAGATGTACTCTGAAGAGCTCCGCTGGAGGGATCCTTGCTGGATTCAAACAGCCTCCATAGACCAGATCCATCCAAAGTGCCACTGAGACCAAGGTGGATGGTACCCGGGTCTCGTATACGAAGCACAAGGTTTTGCCTGTAGCGCCTCTCCTTGCAGGGCTGGGCCCCAGGACCCAGGGCTTTTTGGTCATGCCTACATTACCTAAATTTTTTTCTGGCGGGGTGCTATTACAGGTCCAAGGGAGTGGAGCCCCGATAAAAAGGGACCCGGTCATTGAAGGTTTGCTAACGCAGCCCGCCGTGATGGGTGAAGTTTGGATCTGTATGTTACAGCAGTATCCTGCGGCAAGGATAAGGTAAGGGAAGAAGCCTAGGAATTGTAAAAAGTCTACCTATGTTTTTTTTCTTCTGTGAGTAAAATGTTGTCATGCCTTAAAGTCTCCACTAGAGGGAGTAAATGCACATACATTGGTACGTTGCTTCTCAGTCAGCTCAGTGTTCCAGCTAAACACCATGTGTGTGGTCTCAGCAGCCAAGGGGAATTCCTTATCTAGAACAAAGTTTTTCAACAGCATGTTCTTTCCCCCCCTGGGGGAACTATGGGGGTGGGAGGTGCAACAGTAGTTTGTACTCCCCTCCCCCCCTCAGGGGTGTGGCGGCGGCTTCCCTATATTAATATTTTATTCCCTACAGAAGCCAAAACATAAAACATCAAGTTTTACATTTCCTGCCTCCCCAGCCCTCCCTTTTCTTCCCTCTAGCTGGGTCTGCGCTGGCAGACCCAAATGCCATTTGCGACTGCGCAAACTATTGCTAGTTATAAACAAGAGGGGGGGTTAATGAGCGGAGCGGGTGGTGTGGCTAAGGCACAGCGCCGTGTGCAGGACGTAGCGTCCACAAGGAGCACACAGCATGCGCTGGGGACGCTAAGAAGAGCATTGCAATCTGAGAAATCAAACAGATGCTTCTCAAGCCAGAAACTGGAGAGATGAATGTCTGACACACAGGACAAGAGCGCTGGGGTCACGTAAGGCAATGCATACAGTCTTTTCCAGTACAGGAAATTCTTTTTACTCAGCACCAAGCTGAACTTTATTAGCGGCATTATGTTCTAGACTATTGCACAGCAAATAGTGCCTTTACTTAGTGCCTCTCCTTTTGTGCTTAGCACTATGGCTCCCAAAAAGACACCACAAAGAAGGTACCAAAATTTCACCCCAGACTCTGGGAACTCCAGTCGTGCCTCCACACTGCCATCCTCTCCTGAAATACCAGATGTGGCACAGGGTGAGTCATTGGAACCAATTGGTGGTGCAGCTGCTGCTCACATCTCAGCCCCTGTATACGTGACTGAAGATGCATTTTTCTCCGCCCTGCTGGGCCTAGAAGGAAGGTTAGCGGCTTTAATCGCATCCTCCATCCTAAAGGATAGGAAGCGTGCTAGATCCCCCTCCCCCACCTTAGACCCTTTCCATCAGTGGATAAAGGATGAGCGGTTACCCTCAGGCGATTAGGAGGAAAGGCAAACGATTACTCCTGTGCAGAGGAAACAACGGTGGATGATTCCTTTTCAGCCTCGCAATCTGAGAAATTGCTGGTACAATCTCTTACGGAGATTGTTCGTTCCACTTTCAAGCTACCCCTAATGGAGTCAGCTGAAAGTTCTGTTTCTTCTTTGGGTTCCTTAACCACTTCCGGACTACCGCACGCCGATGTATGTCCCTACTTTGGGGATGGATATCGTTGTTATGCCAGCAGCTAGCTGCCATAACCCCGGTATCCCCGTGTTCGGCCGGCGGTCCGGTACAAGATAAAAGAGGTCTCTGCAGCAGATTCACCGCAAGATCACTTTTATCGGCGATCCGGTGCCCTCCGCCGATTACCGGAGCTGTCGGCAGCGGCGGAGGCAATCGCGTCTGTCTCCTGGGCTGACATGGAGACGAGTGAGGGGAAGATGGCCCCCACCCGTCTCCATGACTGGTCTTTTTTTTTTCTATTTTTTGCATTTTAGTGTAAATATAAGATCTGAGGTCTCTTTGACCCCAGATTTCATATTTAAGAGGTCCTGTCTATTACAAGGGATGTTTGCATCCCTTGTAATAGGAATGAAAGTGACACATTTTTTTTTTTTTAAAACAGTGTAAAAATAAAAAGTAAAAGGTAAAATAAATAAGAAAAAAACAAAAAATTCTAAACGCGCCCCGTCCTGCCAAGCTTGCGTGCAGAAGCGAACTCATACGTGAGAAGCGCCTGCATATGAAAACAGTGTTCAAACCACTGCGATCGGTAGAGTGAGAGCAATAATTCTAGCCCTAGATCTCCTCTAAAACATGCAACCGGTAGAATTTTTTAAATGTCTCCTATGGAGATTTTTAAGGGTAAAAGTTTGTCGCCATTCCACGAGCGGGCGCAATTTTGAAGCATGACATGTTGGGTATCAATTTACTCTGCGTAACATTATCTTTCACAATATAAAAAAAAAAATTGGGATAACTTTACTGTTGTCTTATTTTTTTTAAAAGTGCACTTGTAAGACCGCTGCGCAAATACGGTGTGACAAAGTATTGCAACAACTGCCATTTTATTCTCTAGGATGTTATAAAAAAAATGTATAATGTTTGGGGGTTCTAAGTAATTTTCTAGCAAAAAAAAAATGTTTTTAACTTGTAAACACCACAGACACGGACGTGTCTGTGTACGGAGCCCGCTCTGCACAGCGGGGGATCGCTCTGTCGATCCCCCCCTGTGCGGGAAGATGACAGGTCTGTTTCTGCACTCTGTGCAGGGACGGACCTGTCAGAGTGCCGCTCTCCCCTATGGGAGATCGGATGACGATGGACCGTAGAGTCCGTCGTCATTCGATCCGCAGACGGATGGAAAAATAGCTTTTTCCTCCGTCACACTTTTTCGGATTGGAGCGGGTCGGATGTCAGCGGACATGTCACCGCTGACATCCGTCCCTCCATAGAGGTCTATGGAGGGTCCGTCTGGTCAGCCAAAAAAACTGACAGGTGGACCTGAACGGACCGCCCGTGTGAAAGGGGCCTTAAAGTGGTTAAAACCTTTACAGCCTTTGCATGTGTTTCCTGTCCATGCATTGCTAGAACAGCTTTTTTATGCTGATTGGGATCGCCCGGATAAGCATTTTCTCCCTCCAAAGAGATTTACAGACTCTATCCCATGGGGGAGAAATTCACCAAAAGATGGATTGTATCAGCAGTTGACGCTGCTATATCCAGTGTGTCTATCTTCACAAGTGTGTCTAACTTGTCCAGTAGACAATGCACAAATGCTTAAGGATCCAACAGATAAATGGTTGGAATTCCTGTTAAAATCCTCTTTTTCTTTGATAGATGCAGACTCAGCCTGCAGTCACTGCAATAGGCATCTGTCAGTCCCTAAAGGACCAGTTTAGACAGACCCTTAAGGAAGTTCCTGTACAGCAAGCCCAGGATTTGGCAGAACTGCCAAGAGCATTTTATTTTGCCATAGACGCCATTAAAAGATTCTATTCACCAGGCGTCCTGCCTTGCGCTTGTGCTGGTACACATGCGTAGGATCCCGTGGTTAAAAAATTGGTCAGCCAAAAGGCTCCTGACCGGTTTTCCTTTTCATGGGAAGCGGCTATTTGGCAATAATTTGGACTAATACATCCAAAAGATTTTAAGTGGGAAAAGTACTCTTTTGCCAGTCTAGAGAAGGAATAAACACCCTTCATTTAAGCAGGCTCTTTCTCCTGCACCAGGGACATCAGCCTCTAGGCAGTGGCGATGGCCTTTGCCGTCAGAGTCTAGGCCCAGGTTCAAAAGAAGTCCTGGGGGTGGAAACCTGCAAAACAGATTGCTAAAGCCTCATAATGAAAGGGCGCCCCCCCCCCCCCCCCTGCCAGGGAGGGGGGAAGACTTCTGCAGTTCTCAGAAGTCTGGCAAAAGGAAATTCAGGACAGATGGGCCATCTCCACAGTGACTCTAGGGTACAAACTAGAATTTCGGGACTTTCCACCGTCTGGTTTTTCTGAGGTCAAACGTTCCCAAAGATCCAGGGAAAAGGCAATCTCTGTTTCAGGCACTAGACTGATTACTGGCTCAGGGGGTTGAGCAAGGTTTGGGGTTTTATTCAAACCTCTTTACAGTATCAAAACCGAATAGAGATGTCAGATCCATTCTAGATCTAAGGAATCTAAATCAGTTCCTGAAGATCCGCTCTTTTCTCAGGGAGTCGATTAGGTAAGTGGTTTCTATCCTACAAGGAAGAGAACTTCTGGCGTCAATCGACATCAGGGATGCATATCTGCATGTCCCTATATTTCCCACTCACCAAAGGTTTCTGCGGTTCGAGGTAGAACAGCAGCATTTTCGGGCTAGCTACAGCACCCTGGGTGTTTACAAAAGTTCTGGCTCCACCTCTAACCAGGTTAACCGCTTCAGCCCCGGACCATTTGGCTGGCCAAAGACCAGAGCACTTTTTGCGATTCGGCACTCCGCCGCTTTAACTGACAATTGCACGGTCGTGCGACATGGCTCTCAAACAAAATTGACGTCCTTTTTTTCCCCCACAAATAGAGCTTTCTTTTGGTGGTATTTGATCACCTCTGCGTTTTTTATTTTTTGCGCTATAAACAAAAAAAGAGCGACAATTTTGAAAAAAACGCATTATTTTTTACTTTTTGCTATAATAAATATCCCCAATAGCGTATATTGATTGGTTTGCACAAAGGTTATAGCGTCTACAAAATAGGGGATCGTTTTATTAATAATTTTTTTTTTTTTTTACTGGCAATGGTGGCAATCAGCGATTTTTATCTTGACTGCGACATTATGGCGGACACGTCGGACAATTGTGACACATTTTTGTGACCATTGGCATTAATACAGCGATCAGTGCGATTAAAAATGCATTGATTACTGTAAATGTCACTGGCAGTGAAGGGGTTAACACTAGGGGGCAGGGAAGGGGTTAGTGTGTGTCCTAGTTTGTGTTCTAACTGAAGGGGGATGGGGACTGTGCAGGGAAACTAACAGATCGCTGTTCATACGCTGTATGAACAGACGATCTGTCAGTTTTTTCCTCAGAGAACCGGAAACTGTGTGTTTACACACACAGTTCCGGGTTCTCCGTGTGCCCCGAACAATCGTGGGAGCCCGGCGTTGATCGAGACGCGGTGATCAAGACCTTGTTTCGCCCAGCTGTGCCATTCTGCCGCAGTACAACTGCGGCGGCTGGTTGGCATGTGGTTAGGAGCATAGGGCATAACAGTCTTGGCGTACCTAGACAATCTATTGCTAATAGACCAGCCGGTGGCCGTGTGCGCATTACAACCAAATAGCTGAAAAATCTGGGTTGAATTCTCAACCTATAGAAGTCTTCCTTAAAACCGCTAAAAAGGCTGGAGTACTTGGGTCTGATAATAGACACAGCCCAGAAAAAGGTGTTCTTGCCTCAGGCAAAGATCAACGCCATAAGAGAGCTGGTGCAGATGGTCAGGTCGAAAAGAGATCCCTCCATTTGCCTTTGCATGAGGTTGTTAGGAAAGATGGTGGCTTCATTTGAAGTGGTTCCCTATGCCCAGTTCCATTCGAGACTGTTGCGAAACAGTATCCTGAATGCTTAGAACAAAACGGTTCAAGCTCTAGATTTGCCAATGCGGCTGTCCCCAAGGGTGTCCCAGAGCCTCAGTTGGTGCTCGGTATCCAGGAATCTGCAAAAGGAAAAATCCTTCATACCAGTTGCCTGGAAAGGGGTAACGACAGATGCCAACCTTTCAGGTTGGGGAGCAGTACTGTTAAAGACAACTGTCCAGGGACAGTGGTCCAGAACAGAAAAAGTCTTGCCCATCAACATCCTAGAGATTCGGGCAGCGCATCTGTCTCTGAAGCCCTGAACATTCAGGTTACGGGATTGTCCTGTCAGGATCCAATTCCTACAATGCCACAGCTGTGGCCTATATCAGTCGCCAAGGGGGCACTAAGGGTCACGCAGCTCAGAGAGTGGTGGACCATATTCTAGCTTGGGTGGAAAAGGATGTTCCTTGCCTATCGGCAGTCTTCATTCCAGGAATAGAAAATTGGCAGGCGGACTACTTGAGTCGCCAGCAGTTGTTCCCGGGTGAGTGGTGCCTTCACCCCGAAAATTTTCTGACTATATGCCAAAGATGGAGGATTCCGGACGTAGATCTTTTGGCATCCAGGTTCAACAGGTAGTTGGTCAACCTTATGTCAAGGACAAGGGATCCACTCGCAGGGGAGACAGATGCGTGGTGACCCCATGGGAAAGAAAACACATACGTAAGTCATGCCCGCAAATGTAAACAGTGTTCACATCCCTCCAGTCACTGGGTTGTGACACAACCTGTGATTGGCAGAAATCCACCCACACCATGTTGTTGCTAAACAATAACAAAGATTTGATTTTAACCACTTTGCGCCCGTGCTATAGCCGAAAGACGGCTACAGCGCGGACGCTAACTGCTGGGAGGACGTCCCTGGGAGAGATGAACCGCTGCAGCGGTTAGTAGAAAAAAAAAAGAAAATAAAGTGTCCAACTGTCCCCACTGCCACCTTTCCCCACTGCATCTGCCCCCACTGCCACCTTTCCCCACTGCATCTGTCCCCACTGCCACCTGTCAGTGCCATCTGTCCCCAGTGCCACCTGTTGACGGTGCCACCTGTCCACAGTGCCATTTGTCCCCAGTGCCACCTGTCAGTGCCATCTTTCCCCAGTGCCACGTATAAGTGCCATCTGTCATCAGTGCCACGTGTCATCAGTGCCACATAGTGCCATTTGTCATCAGTTCCATATCAGTGTCACATGTCATCAGTGCCACATATTAGTGCCATCGGTCATCAGTGCCACGTATCAGTGCCATCTGTCATCTGTTATCAGTGTCACATGTCATCAATGCCACGTATCAGTGCCATCTGTCATCAGTGTCACGTGTCATCAGTGCCATGTATTATTGCCATCTGTCATTTGTGCCATCTGTCCTCAGTGCCATGTATTAGTGCCACGTGTCATCAGTGCCACGTATTAGTGGCATCTGTCATCAGTGCCACATCACTGTCACGTGTCATCAGTGCCATCTGTCACCAGTGCCACATGTCATCAGTGCCATGTATTAGTGGCATCTGTCATCAGTGCCACATCAGTGTCACATGTCATCAGTGCCACGTATCAGTGCCACGTCAGTGTCACGTGTCATTGTCCTGGTGCTCCAGGGCCTTCAAAAGTGTAATAGTTAGTCAACAAGTTAGATGTGTAATTTATGCTCCTAGAACACGTGATGTCGCTCCCTGCATGTTGGGCCTCTCTAAGTGGCCAAACTGTGGAAAAGTCCCACACATGTGGTATCGTAATACTCAGGAGGAGTAGCAGAATTTATTTTGGGGTGTCATTTGTGGTATACACATGCCATGTGAGAGAAATAACCTATTACAATGACAATTTTGTGGAAAAAAAAATTGGGGGAAAAAATTACAACATCAAAAACCTCACCATGCCTCTTACTGAATACATTGGAATGTTTACTTTCAAAAAATGGGTCATATGGGGGGTATTTGTACTTTCCTGGCTTGTTCGGGTTGCAAGAAATGAGATGAGCCACCAATACATCAGATGTGATCAATTTTGTATGATTTGCACCACAGCTTGTAGACTCTCGAACTTTCAAAAAGACCAAATAATATCCACTAATTTGGGTTATTTTTACCAAAGATATGTAGCAGTATAAAGTGTGGCCAAAATTTATGAAGAGAAATTAATAATTTGCAAAATTGTATCACAGAAACAAAGAAAAATTCGTATTTTTTCAAAATTTTCAGTTTTTTTTCATTTATAGTGCAAAAAATAAAAAACCCATATGTGATCAAATACCACCAAAATAAATCTCTATTTGTGGGGAAAAAAAGGACAAAAAATTCATTTGGGTACAGTGTTGCATGACTGAGTAATTGTCATTCAAAGTGTGAGAGCACCGAAAGCTGAAAATTGGTCTGGGCAGGAGGGGGGTTTAAGTGCCAAGTAGGCAAGTGGCTAAATATATATTTGTACAACAATTTAAAAGTTTATTGAAAATAAATATTTGTTTTTACTCTGTATTCCAAATACTTTTTTTTTGAACATGTGACCAGCAGCAGAGAACTAGAAGCTCCTCCTCACACTGTTTCCCTACAGACAGGCTGGGAAAGAGCTGGATCATGTGATATCTGTATATCAATTGGTAAAGAAGGTACTTCGATTTTTTTTTTATATATAATTAGTATCATTATCCACATACAAAAATAAGGAATAATGTAAATTAAATGGAGTGATTAAATGCATGAGACTTGAGAATGCTACATTCTTGTTATATGGGAAAATATATGAGATTACAGAGTGGCAATAAAAATCATAAAATACCTGGGAAAATATACAACTTCAGTTTAGTGTTAGTAGAGAAAATAGGTGAAATATAGAAAATAAAGATGATAAAAAAATGTATAAAAAGGTTTATTGAAAAATAGCAAATTATAGGGAAAATTAGCTTTATATCAGAAAGGGAAAGTTATGAAATTAACAAAAAAACATGAAAATGTGGTGGCATTATTTTTTTTCAGGTCTAGATAAATATAGACTCTTAGGGCTCTTTCACACATGCGTTTAAAATAGGCAGTTGGGTCGCATTTTAAACGCTTCCCGAATGCTTATCAATACCACACAGAATTGTTATAATAGGAAGTGAATGGAGGTGTTCGAATGCAGCATTAGCGTTGATGGGAGGTAAAAATATTGCTGCCTGCAGAGTTGACGGATGCGGATGTAAATTGATGTAAATGGAGGATCATCCATATACAGTGGTGTGAAAAAGTGTTTGCCCCCTTCCTCATTTCCTGTTCCTTTGCATGTTTGTCACACTTAAGTGTTTTGGAACATCAAACCAATTTAAACAATAGTCAAGGACAACACAAGTAAACACAAAATGCAATTTGTAAATGAAGGTGTTTATTATTAAAGGTGAAAAAAAATCCAAACCATCATGGCCCTGTGTGAAAAAGTGATTGCCCCCCTTGTTAAAACATACTATAACTGTGGTTGTCCACACCTGAGTTCAATTTCTCTAACCACACCCAGGCCTGATTATTGCCACACCTGTTCACAATCAAGGCATCACTTAAATAGGAGCTGCTTGACACAGTAAGGTCCGCCAGAAGATCCTTAAAAGCTACACATCATGCCGAGACCCAAAGAAATTCAGGAACAATTGAGAAAGAAAGTAATTGAGATCTATCAGTCTGGAAAGGGTTATAAAGCCATTTCCAAAGCTTTGGGAATCCAGCGAACCACAGTGAGAGCCATTATCCACAAATGGCGAAGACATGGAACAGTGGTGAACCTTCCCAGGAGTGGCCGGCCGCCCAAAATTACCCCAAGAGTGCAGCGACGACTCATTCAAGAGGTCACAAAAGACCCCACAACAACGTCCAAGGAACTGCAGGCCTCACTTGCCTCAGTTAAGGTCAGCGTTCATGCCTCCACCATCAGGAAAAGACTGGGCAAAAATGGCCTGCATGGCAGAGTTCCAAGGAGAAAACCACTGCTGAGCAAAAAGAACATCAAAGCTCGTCTCAATTTCTCCACAACACATCTTGATGATCCCCAAGACTTTTGGGACAACATTCTGTGGACCGATGAGACAAAAGTGGAACTCTTTGGAAGGTGTGTGTCCAAGTATATCTGGCGTAGAAGGAACACTGCATTTCAGAAAAAGAACATTATACCAACAGTAAAATATGGTGGTGGTAGTGTGATGGTCTGGGGCTGTTTTGCTGCTTCAGGACCTGGAAGACTTGCCGTGATAAAAGGAACTATGAATGCTGCTGTCTACCAAGAGATCCTGAAGGAGAATGTCCGACCATCTGTTCGTGTACTCAAGCTGAAACGAACTTGGGTTCTGCAGCAGGACAATGATCCTAAACACACCAGCAAGTCCACCAACGAATGGCTGAAGAAAAACAAAATGAAGACTTTGGAGTGGCCTAGCCAAAGTCCAGACCTGAATCCTATTGAGATGTTGTGGTATGACCTTAAAAAGGCCGTTCATGCTCGAAAACCCTCTAATGTAACTGAATTAGGACAATTCTGCAAAGATGAGTGGGCCAAAATTCCTCCAGGACGCTGTAAAAGCCTCATTGCACGTTATCGCAAACGCTTGGTTGCAGTTGTTGCTGCTAAGGGTGGCCCAACCAGTTATTAGGTTTAGGGGGCAATCACTTTTTCACACAGGGCCATGATGGTTTGGATTTTTTTTCACCTATAAAAAATTGCATTTTGTGTTTACTTGTGTTGTCCTTGACTATTGTTTAAATTGGTTTGATGTTCCGAAACACTTAAGTGTGACAAACATGCAAAGGAACAGGAAATGAGGAAGGGGGCAAACACTTTTTCACACCACTGTACATCTGTTTTTCCATAGAGATGTATTGATGTCCGTTTTTCATTTGTCAATGGATGGATGAAAAATGGACAAATAGTCTGCATATGTGAAAGGGACTTTAGGAATAGATTTACTAAAACTGGAGAATGCAAAATATGGTGCAGCTGAGCACAGTAGCCTATCCGATTCTAATTTCAGCTTTTTCAATTAAGCTTTGACAAAAAAAAAAATGGAAGCTGATTTGTTTCTATACAGGGCTGCACCAGATTTTGGAATCTCCAGTTTTAGTAAATCAACCCCTTAGTGTCCGATCCTAAAAAGGATTTAATAGGGTTGATTTACTAAAGAAATAGAGATTGTTCACTTAGCAAAATGTATGTTTATTAATGAAAAATGTTAACTGATCTTAGTAAATAAGGTCAAACTTCGCTCATTTTGAATACCCAATTGTGCGGAAAGGAAAATGTTTAAAAACAGGGAATTTTTCTTGCACATAATAAAATGATTAAAATGAACCCTGTTTCACCATATTCACTAAGCTCAGTGAACAGTGTAATGATGTGTATGCTTTATGTTATAATTCAGTTCAATTGTTATGCCTAGTTACAGTACTTATGCATGTTAGGAAACAGTTAACAGTTTTGGTCATGTGATCTGGGGGCGGGGAGCTGTGACAGTCTTTAATTCTTTATTAGTCCCACCTAACACACTCAAATCAGTATTGAACCTGAAATAGGCTGCATTGAAACTTGCAGATCAGGGGATCAGTACCATACCGGGAAATGTTATTTCCACTGTGCTGTATAGACTTATTCTTAAATCGGAGTTCCACCCAGAAATGGAACATCCGCTGATCGGATTCCTCCCCCCTCCGATGTCACATTTGGCACCTTTAAGGGGGTGGAGGGAGCAGATACTTGTCAAATCCAGGTATTTTCTCCCACTTCTGGCGAAAGAGCGGCGCACATTGTGTGGCGAACTTCGCTATGTCTGGGGGATACACAGGTCCCAGAAGACAGCAGGGACCATTCAAAACACGCAACGTGACTCACGCATGCGCAGTAGGAAACCAGTGAAGCCGAAAGCCGAGAGCTGATTCGAAGATCGGCTTCGGGTGCCGACATTGTGGGCTCCCTGGACGGGTCAGTGTCCAAATATTAAAAGTCAGCAGCTACACTATTTGTAGCTGCAGACTTTTTTTTTCCAGGCTGAACTCCGCTTTAAGTGACAGTTGTTGAGCTGTATAGGGAATAAAAGGTGTTGTTTGATATCATAAAATGTAATAAATGTGAGGACAGTGATTGAACTGACATAAGATTTGGCAGTAGCACAAGAATCCGTGTCAGACTTTAGGTCATTCAGGTCTTTTTTTGGGGCATTCAGTCTGCAGTAATGGGCTCTGTGCCGCGCTAACTAGAGATACAACAACACATACGTAGAAGAAGGTTTGCTGTTGAGCTTTCTATTTTTAGATGTACTCTGTTATTTGAGTAAAGGTTATGCTCTGCAGTTAACACAATGAGTTCATGAGTTCTGTAGTGAGATTTCAGATGTCACTATATTTTTTTTTCAAAACTTTTTATTTTATTTGTCAAAATGTACACAAGATTTCATTTTCTTTTCGCCTGCTGCCTCCTTTATTTTCCATACTACAATTTTATATTATGTGTATTCCCTTTCCTTCTTTCCTTAGCTGTATATATAATAGCAGACGGAACATGAAGCTCTGCTTTATTTTACTCCTAGAAGATAACTGGCTCGCATTTCTAGACGCACACACAATTATACCGCTAACTAGATCTCCACATTCTGCATGGTATTTATTAAAAAATTAAAAAGGTTTAAATGCCAGTGAGAATGTGAGAACATTCAACTGAAAAACATTATATCCGGTTTCTTTTTTACTTTTATTATTAAGACACATGGAGCTGTTTTTCTGCCCATATGTGAGGGTTAAGCTGGCCATACACCTATAGATTATCTGCAGATTTTCTATGGTTAGATGGAAAAAGTGGGAGATTCCTCCATCCACACAGTTTAGAGAACATGGAGAAATCTGTTGCACTTTTTCCATCTAACCATAGAAAATCTGCAGATAATCTATAGGTGTATGGCCAGCTTTACAAACACAAATATCAAGATAAGTTTTTTTTTTTATAATTACTGATATCAGTTTATAAAGTGCCTGGTACTTTAAGGCCCCTTTCACATTGAGGCACTTTGCGCTAAAGTTCTAAAAATAGCGGTTGCAAACAGCCGCTGCTGTCTCTCCAGTGTGAAAGCCCTCTCCAGTGTGAAAGCCCTTTCACACTGGAGCGGTGCGCTTGCAGGACGCTGAAAAATGTCCTGCAAGCCGCATCGTTGGATCGCTGTAGGAGCGGTGTATTTACCGCTCCTGAAGCGCCCCTTCCTATTGAAAACAATGGGGCAGCGCTCCAAACCCGCCTGCAAAGCGCCGCTGCGGGCGGTTTTAACCCTTTTTCGCCCGCTAGCGACCGCAAAGCGCTGCTAAAACGACGGTAAAGCGCTGCTAAATATAGCGCCGCTTTACCGCCAGCGCGCCCAGCGCCTCAGTGTGAAACTAACCTAAGTCTACTTACATGTTTTAGCTAACACCTCCTGCACCATTGCTAGTGTACTACTGTAACATTAGTCCATTTCCTTGTCAAAATATTTTATTATGCCTTCAAAGGTAAATTATACAAGTGTACAATATAATCTGTCATCCATCAAATTAATGATGCTCAGTTATATAAATGCAAAGAATTGTATAGCTTGCTATTATATATTATTAAATAAAAGTAATAAAGTTATAAGTAACTGTTGATCTGTATTTGAATGAAATATCTTAATTTATACAGTTACAATTATAACTGTAAAAATTCTATACGATCATAGGTAGCATATGTGGGAGCTTCCAAATTCAAGAAGTAAATATGGATATAAATAAAGATAAGAAGGGAAGAAGGGTAGAAGGAAAGAGAGGGATGTATAGAGAAAGGGTAATGAGTTCCGCAGGGTTTGGTCGGGAGCCACCACAACGTCCTTCAACAACCATATTTGAAACAAATCAAATTTACTACCATGGTAACAGTGCTCTGTTATCAAATGTTGATGGCAAATTTTTTTTTCGTATTTAGGGATTTGGTCCGTTTCAAGAGCTAACATTTTCGCTTGTATCATAGTATTATACATTCTATTCACAGTCTCATTGACTTCCAAAGTCGAGGATCTCCACGCTTTCGCCAGCATTTGTTTCAACAATTTAAAGCAGGTATGCGATAAGAATTCTGGTTTTAAATTGAGTAGGGCCATTGTAGGGTCCAGATGTAATTTCATTTTGAGTATATTAGATGCAATGTTAAAAATTTCCTTCCAGAAGGCTTGTGCAGTAGGGCAACCCCACCAAATATGAAAATAAGTACCCAAACCTGTACAACCACGATAACATTGAGCCAAATAATTTTGGGTGTATTTAGCTACCCTGACTGATACAAGGTACCATCTTGTTAGTACCTTGTAGTTGGCCTCCATTGCCATTACATTACGAGAGGCTGATTTGGTTACTGACCAAATTAGGTTCCAGTCTACATTTTCAAGAGTTTTCTCTAATGCGGCGTACACACGGTCGGAATTTCCGATGGAAACAGTCCGATGGGAGCTTGTCAACGGATTTTCCGACCGTGTGTATGCCCATCGGTCTTTTTCTGTCGGAATTTCCGTCGGACTTTGAATTGAGAACCTGTTCTAAATTTTTCCGACGGAAAACCATTCTATCGGATTTTCCGATCGTGTGTATGCAATTCCGACACGTAAAATTCCGACGCATGCTTGGAAACAATTTTACGCATGCTCGGAAGCATTAAACTTCCCTTCTATAGTGCTGTCGAACGTGTTTTATGCCGCTGTATTACAGACCGTCGGAATTTGGTGTGACCGTGTGTAGGCAAGACAGTTTGAGCGAAATTCTGTCGGAATTCCGACGGGAAAACCATCAGAGCTTTTTCCGACGAGAATTCCGACCGTGTGTACGCGGCATTAGTCAACCTCCCATTTCTTTTTTTTTTTTTTTCTTTTTTTTTTTTTTTTTTTTAACTTTATGTCTTTATTTCAAAAATTTTTTTACAAATACAATTTATACACAATCTCATTCATCTCTCTTACAAAGATCATGTTAAGCAAAAAATCATTAAACGTGTTTGGTTGAGATCTAACTCATTCATACCACCTTGCTTTCACCCCCCACCACTCACATCCATCCTCTCACTCTCTGCCAGTATCGGTTCATCCACTTAGTTCTTTTTAAACTAATTTGGTTTGGTTGGCACTATCTAGGGCGTTCTCATGTTCCTTTCTCAATCCATGGATTCCATAATAAATGGAATTTAGCAAGGCTCTCTCGTTTTATATATGTAGTTCTCTCCTTCATGATCACTCTATCCATATTTTGCTCCCACTCATCGACTGATGGAGGGGTAGAGGACTGCCATCTCCGAGCAATTAGCAACCTGGCCTGAAAAAGACAGCGCAAAACCGCAATCTGAACTTCCCCAGGCTTGCCCCTCCCTCTCCTCCCCCAAGAACACATTGGATGGGGTCTAGCTCGAGATGGGTATTGAATATCTGGGAGACCTTGTCCACCACCTCTTTCCAATATCCATATAATTTTGGACATCTCCAGAACATGTGGACAAGATCTCCCCCCAGTCTCCCACATCTAGGGCATTTATCATCTTGCCTACGACCAAACCTAAAGAGCTTGTTTGGAGTATAATAAGCACGGTATAGTAGAAAAAGATGTGACATCTTCTGAGGGGGGGAGAGTGAGACCATTGGGGCAAGTTCAAGTATCCTTTCCCATTGAGAGGCTGAGATGAGTCCCACGTCTCTCTCCCACTTTACTTTGTATGGACATAGTTGTGTACCTTCCCTGTTCCCCTTATATAGATGTAAATATAAATTGGATATCATCCCCTTACGGGATCCTGTCCCTGCCACACTCTGTAATACCTGCATATTAGTCCACTCTGGTGGTTCACCTTTAAACTGTACAGCCAGGGCATGTCTCACCTGCAGGTATCTAAAGAAAGACTTCCTGGGGAGAGAAAAATGTTCTCTGAGGTCCTGGAAACTTCTAATCATGCCCTCATGATAGATCTGAGCAATATATTTTAAACCCCTTCTCTCCCACTCTCTGACCGTCCCCATCTTTTGAATTTCGCGCAAATTAACATTCTCCCATAACGGGGAAAAAACTGTAAACCCTCCATATCCCATCATTTTTTTTGCAGTACCCCAAACTTTAGCCATCAAGTCCTGGGTAGGGAGCCCCTTCTGGAAGGCCCCTGCCTCCAGAATCTCCATCAAAGACTTATGTGGGGATTTATAGAGAAGGATCTTCCACTCTGGCCCCTCTTTCTCAACCTCGCATCCCCCGATATGTTGCAGCTGAGCCGCTAAAAAATATCTAAAAGGATGCGGCAGGGCAACTCCTCCTGACCCAATTGGAAGTTGTAATGTTTTAAGACTAATCCGGGAGGTCCCCCCTTTCCAAACTAATTCTCTAAATATGGTGTCCACCCTGTTAAACCACTTTTTATAAATCCATATTGGAGAGTTGTGAAGAATATATAAAAGTTGTGGCATAAGCACCATCTTTATTAAATTACACCGACCTGCTGCAGACAGGGGGAGTTTTTTCCAAATTTGGGTTTTCCCTTTAAATTTGTTCAAAAGTGGGACCAGATTTTCTATAACAAATTGTTTAGGGTCTCTTGAGATGTTAATACCCAAATATTTGATTTGGTGAACGATTTGGAGTTGGATTGCCTCGTGTGGAAGGGGGAGGACTATAGGGTCTATGGGAAGTAGATGTGATTTGTCCCAGTTGATTCTCAGTCCTGACAGGAGGCCAAAGTCCTTAATTTTGCCCATGGTCTCGCGTAGTGACTCCTGAGTGTCGTTAAGCAGTAAAAGAAGATCATCTGCGTAGAGAATCACTTTTTCCTCTGAGTCTCCTCGTTTAAACCCTTTTATTTCTGGGGATGATCTCAGGGAGAGAGCCAAAGGTTCGATTGCGAGGGCGAAGAGGAGGGGCGACAAAGGGCACCCCTGCCTCGTCCCCCTCAGCAATCGAAACCTGGTAGAGTGTTCATTATTTACTTTCACTCTTGCCCCCGGAGAGCCGTATAGGAGCATTACCCATTTAACAAAATTCGGGCCCACCCGAAATTCCGATAAGGTTCTCCAGAGATACTTCCATTCAAGGGAATCAAAAGCCTTGGCGGCATCCAAGGAAAGGACAGCCCTGTTGCCTCCATCTTCCACGGGCAGTTGGAGGTTTAAAAAAAGGCGTCTAATATTTAAACTAGAAGACCTACCAGGAATAAATCCTGATTGGTCTTGATGCACCAATTTATGAATAATTTTATTTAACCTGGCTGCCAGGACCTTTTCTAACACCTTAATATCTGAGTTCAGAAGCGCAATAGGTCTATATGAAGCGGGGGAGAGTGGGTTCTTATTCTCCTTAGGGATCACAATTATGGTCGATTCCATCATTGATTTGGGTAACTCGCCCTTCAGTGCCGAGGCATTAAAAACCTCTAACAATTGGGGGAGGAGCACCTCCCCATATTTACGATAAATTTCAATGGGAAGGCCATCCGGTCCTGGGGACTTCTGGCCTGCCATTTCCCGGACGGTCCGCTGTATCTCCTTTAGGGTGACAGGGCCATCTAACATGGCCCTGTCCTCCTCAGAGAGACAGGGGGCCGTCAGCCCCTCAAAGAATGAATCCATTTCCTCTTTCATATCCACCTGTTCAGAGTGGTATAACCTCTCGTAGTACTCCCGAAAAGTATCCACAATCTCAGGTGTATATGTAGATGTCCTACCCGCCCCTGTGTCAATCAATGGAACCATCGATGAGGGAGAATTGGTTCTAATTAAGTGAGCGAGCATCCTACTAATTCCTTCTCCCTCCCCAAAGGCGACTTGTTTTTGAAAGATGTATTTTTGTTCTGCTTTACCCAACAGGACTACACGATAGACCCCTTGTGCCTCTGTCCACGTTCTAAAATTTGCAGGTGTTGGGTTACTTATGTATGCTGCTTCTGCAGATATTAGGTTGTTCCCTGCTATTTCCTCCCCTTCTCTTGACAGTTTTTTTATTTTTGATATCTGCTGGATCATCAAACCCCGAAGGATAGCCTTGACTGTGTCCCAGACTACCCCCTGGGGGGCTGAACCTTTATTCCACTCAATACATTCCCTCAAAGCGTCCAGAACCTCTTGGGGTTGTCCCATTAGCTCCAACCAGGAGGGATTGATTCTCCACTCACGATAGGTACTTCTCATCCCCACCTCCATTGAAGCTGTCACGGGAGAGTGATCCGAAAGACCTCTTGGCCTATACCTAATATCATCTATCATGGCCATCAGTTCATCATTGCCAAGCAACATGTCAATTCTCGACAATGTGGAGTGTGTGCTGGAGAAGCAGGAGTAACCCCTTATCCCAGGGTTTCTCAGGCGCCAAATATCCTTCAGGCCCATTTCCTCTAAAAGACGGTGGAGACGGCTATCCACTAGCCCACTCCGTTGAGTCCCCTGGGGGAATCTATCTATTGTCGAGTCCAGGACCATATTAAAGTCACCCATGACCATTACCGGAAAACCCGGCCTCTCCAGCACAAAATCCACAAAGTCGAGAAGAACCTCTAAATTAAAAGGAGGGGGAACATACACATTAGCAAGTAGCACCACTCTATTCTCTATCTTACAATGTAGGAAAATGTACCGTCCCTGGTCATCGATCTTACTTTGGATACAATTAAAAGTGATCCCTGAGCCAATCAAAATACTAACACCTCTAGAAAAGGATGAATGAACCGAGTGGAACTGAAAGGCAAATTCCCCCCATCCCAACCTAGATAACGAGGCATTGGTAAAATGGGTCTCCTGGAGACACACAATAGAGTTCCCATAGGACCTAACCATGGATCGTACTGCAGCTTTCTTCCCTGGATCTCCCAATCCCCTTACATTCCAGGAGCAAATAGTGAGCTTTTTTTTACCCTCTTGTGTAGTACTAATCATACGTGATTATAGTAATAAGTGATTACCTTAACAACATTAATCCTTAATCTCGTGCTTAATATAGTAAACCATATAATTCTTGTTTTTGATACTTGTGGAACCTTACTATCCCATCTTAAACTGTGAACGTGAATTTTTACCTGCAAAACATTTTTCCGTGCATACTTATGCCTTGTGAACATATTGTACCTCACCCATTCACCCACACATTCACCACTGTCATATCCAACCCTCTGTTTGCATCTCTCATGCTTCACCTTACTATCGTAACCAACACTCTGTTTACACACCTCATTCATTACCTCCCTAGGTTTGGCCGGGGGCCTACTATTGTGACCTATCCATACACATCTATTTTGGAACAAACTTAGTGTCAAAAACTTTTCATCTTCCCCATCCCTGTCCCTAAGAACAACCTGCAGCACTCCCATATCCTGGGAATGTAATGCCCTTTGTTCTCCTTCCCCCCAATCAATCAGCTCCGTCTCACCCCCCACCCCTCAAAAAGGGAAAAAATTAAAAATGAAAATAAATAAGAGAAGGGGGGACGGGGGGAGGGGGAGGCGACACAGGGGAAAAAAAAAAAAAAGAGGGGAAACCCCCCCGAGCGTCGCCCCCCCTCCCCCCCGCACCCCGACCCACAAATCATTACCACCCACCCCCCCAAAAGCGCAATCAGTCCCCACAGTTAGTCCTCATAATCTGAGACTCAATCATTAAGTCCCTTGATCCAATCCTCCACCCCTTCGGGAGAGTCGAAGAATAGAGTCCCCCCAGGGGCCGTCACTCTCAGTTTTGCTGGGTATAGCAGAGCATATGTAAAGTTAAATTGACGCAGTTTGCGCTTTACCTCCCCGAATTTAGTTCTCTTTTTTTGGAGGTCTGGTGAGTAGTCAGGGTAAATAGACACCCTCGTACCATTATAGAGAATATTACCCAATTCCCTTGCTTTCCGGATTATCGTTACTTTATCTTTGAAAAATAAAAGTTTTGCCAAAAGTGGTCTTGGAGGGGCCCCAGAGTTGGAGGTTCTCGAGGGGACTCTATGGGCTCTTTCTACTGCGAGAAATGATGAAAAAGAGTCCTGGCCAAATATCTCGCTAAGCCACTTTTCCAAGAAAGCGGCGGGGTCTGAACCTTCAGAATGTTCTGGGAGACCTACTATGCGAATGTTCTTCCTTCTCATCCTATTCTCAATCTCATCCATTTTATTTGCTTGTTTGTTCAGAAAATGTTTTATTTCACTCAGTTCTCGTTTTAAAGGTGCCAAATCGTCCTCTACTAGGCTCAATCTATCCTCCAGGACCGTGGTCCTCTCCTGAACCTTTTGTAGCTCGTTCCTAATACAAAAAAGGTCCTCATGTATTGTTTTCAGCTGATGGTTCATATCGTTCAAGGAGATCCTACAGGAATTGATGGCCTCCAGCACTTCTTTTAACGTTGGATCCGACCCCTGTACCTTATCGGGCCCTCCCCCCAATGTCAGGGAGCCCTCTGTTTCTTGGGCCTGGGCCTGCCCACCTAACTCTCCCCCCTCCACTGGTGGAATCTCAGTGGTATGTAATGATGCTTGGGTTTGTCCTTGGCTTTTTCTTCCCCCCACCGTCCCACTCGTCCGGGCAGACTGGGCTTGCTGGGTCTGGATCGAATTTTTTGGGGGAGTCTGGGAGGGTATATGGGCAAATTTCTCCAGTTTGGCCGCTGCTTGGCTTGCCTGGCTGGCCGCCTGGCTTGCCTTTGTAGTGCGCTGTGAGGGCATGTTTCTTGAAATAAATTACAGTCTTTATGCGACAATTCAACCCTTTTTCCTGACAGAACCCCAAAAAAGAAACGGGCACGCCAACACACACTGGAACCCCTTTATAGACCTGCGTTGGCCCAGGACGTGGACAGAAAAGAGAGAAAAGAAAAAAAAAAAGATTGTATGAGGTCAAAAACCACTAAGAGAAAAATCTGCCCCGAGTACTAGGCCCAAGCAGGATTCTAGTTGTGTCCCCGGTCAGTCCTTAGGCGAGCCGTCCCAGGCAACAAACAAAAGTAAACTTAATATCTAAGAGCCAACAGTGTAGTTATTCAGTTTTAGCCGCTTCAGTGGTCTCAAAAAAAAAAAAAAAAAGGAATAGAGCCAATGCCAGTCACGTTTTTATAGGTGGGTTGGGGGAACCTCCAGCAAACAAGCATGTGCGGCTTCCAACTAGCTTTTGCTGTGTGCAAGAAAAAAGGGGGATCCCTCTCACAGATTCCCCAAAAATCTGCTGTGTCCACTGGGCACCCGGCCGGGTGCACCTCCCTTCAATTCACACTTTATGCAGTAAGACAGTCATTTGAATGGTGTCCGGTCCCGACTGTAAGCCCCCGCCTAAAGTCCGTCCAGTTACCCTGGTTGATGGTCAGCCCTCTATCAGATCTCCTGGGCTGCTGGGTAACAGCTGGGCTATGCAGTGAGGTACAGGCACGTCTAATGGTGAGTGGTGAAGGGGTACTTTTCCAAGTAACCTGGGGGTACTTATATTGTATTACAAAGTCCCACAGTATTTATCTTCAACCCCTGAAGGTAAGCTATACTGCTATTATAGCACAGATATCCCAGCTTAATTAGCAAGAGCAATAGGTAAGTGCGGTTATACCACTCACCCCCTGAAGTGTCCTCACTTCACTTTGTTGAAGGACGGTTTGATTTTCTGAGCCGCCTCTCGCCTCACAGCCCAAGCCTGTCTTCTTGCAGGAACGCCGCACACTCGGCTCCCGGTGTATCCGACTCTGCACCGATGTACCGCCGGGTGGTCAGGTGGCTCCCGAGGTCAGGTGACTCGGTCCTACGGTCGTATGATCCGGCCAGCTGACGTTCTCACAGACCGCTCCTCCGCCTTTCGCCGCAAATAGCGGCTGCCTGGTAAGTCGGATGTCCCTTTCACGATCCCGCAGCAGGCACAAGAGTGGCGAGATCCAGTGTGGTTAGCGTTAAGCCTCAGGTCCAGCCACACATACTCTCCTAGGTAGTGGGTTTCAGTGAGGGGGGGTTAGAGAGAGCCCATTCACGTCCTTACTCTCTCACAACATGCTCCATACTCCCGCGCCTCTCACTTCTGGTCACGCCCCCGACACTCCCAACCTCCCATTTCTGAACGTATGAAGGATTTTCTGAGTTGGGTTGAGTTAATATTTGAGGGTATAGAAGGGATATTATTCCTTTGGCATTTGGTTCATCCTTACAGATAGTTTACATTGGTCCATTTCATACTCACAACTATACAGGTCAATTTCCTATATACTCATATACACTACATTACCAAAAGTATTGGGACACCTGACTTTACACACGTGAACTTTAATGGCATCCCAGTCTTAGTCCGTAGGGTTCAATGTTGAGTTGGTCCACCCTTTGCAGCTATAACAGATTTAACTCTTCTGGGAAGGCTGTTCACAAGGTTTAGTGGCTATGGAAATGTTTGACCATTCTTCCAGAAGCGCATTTGTGAGGTCAGGCACTGATGTGGACAAGAAGGCCTGGCTCACAGTTTCCGCTCTAATTCATCCCAAATGTGTTCTATGAGGTTGAGGTCAGGATTCTCTGCAGGCCAGTCAAGTTCCTCCACCCCAAACTTGCTTATCCATGTCTTTAGGGACCTTGCTTTGTGCACTGGTCCAAATCATTTGGTGGAGGGAGGATTATGGTTTTCGGGTTGTTTTTCCGGGGTTGGGCTTGGTCCCTTAGTTCCAGTGAAGGGAACGCTTAAGGCGTCAGCATACCAAGACATTTTGGACAATTTTATGCTCTCAACTTTGTTGGAATTTGGGGATGGCCCCTTCCTGTTTCAACATGACTGCGCACCAGTGCACAAGCAAGGTCCATAAAGACATGGATAAACAAGTTTGTGGTGGAGGAACTTGACTGGGCCTGCACGGAGTCCTGAACTCAACTAGATAGAACACCTTTAGGATGAATTAGAGCAGAGACTGCGAGCCAGGCCTTCTCGTCCACATAGGTGCCTGACCTCACAAATGTGCTTCTGGAAGAATGGTCAAACATTCCCATAGCCACACTCCTAAACCTTGTGGACAGCCTTCCCAGAAGAGTTGAAGTTGTTATAGCTTCAAAGGGTGGGCCAACTCAATATTGAACCCTACAGACTAAGACTGGGATGCCATTAAAGTTCATATGCATGTAAAGGCAGGCGTCCCAATAGTTTTGGTAATCTAGTGTATATTATTTAGCCTGTGTTGATCTGTTGATCAATGAGATTCATCTTGAGATGGTAACTGCATAAATATCAGTCCATTCATTCACTAGTGGCCATATACTTCCCACTATTGCATACATAGGGTTGTAAACATGAACATTATCTCCTGTGCCAGCTGGTTGAGTCACCCAGTGAAGTTTGTAAATTTGTTCCTTTTGTCTTTGCATATTTTGTATTTTCTATGTGACAAGCTGGTAAAGCTCTCCGCTTCTTTTCATGTTTTCCAAGGACTCTTCTACTGAAAAAAGCATACAGGTAATTTGGTTCATCACAGTGAGTCAACCCCCCATCAGAGGGCTGTGTATGAGATAGAATGTCTAAAAGAAAACCCCTACTGCTGTTCTCTCTCTAGAAAATCCACAGTTCTCTGGGTATGCTTTCCTTTTCTTAAACACTGTATTAAATGTTTTTTGGAAAATAAAAAATACATATATGCTACCAGTCAAAAGTTTTAGAACAGAACCATTTTTCTAGCTTTTGTGGAATATAAATGAGATCTATGGTCACAGCAATACAAGCAATGGGGTTGATTTACTAAAACTGGAGAGTGCAAAATCTGGTGCAGCTCTGCATAGAAAACATTCAGCTTTCAGTTTTTTTGGTGAAAGCTTAATTGAACAAGCTGAAGTTAGAAGCTGATTGGCTACCATGCACAGCTGCACCAGATTTTGCAGTCTACAGTTTAAGTAAATCAATCCCAATAGTTATTATCGACAATGCAATATAAACTTAACCACTTCAGCCCTGGAAGATTTGGCTGCTCAGTGACCAGGCCATTTTTTGTGATTCGGCACTGCGTCACTTTAACTGACAATTGTGCGGTCTGTACCCACAAATAGAGCTTTCTTTTGGTGGTATTTGATCATCTCTGCAGTTTTTATTTTTTGCAATATAAACAAAAGAAGAGCCACAGTTTTGAAAAAAAAAACACTATTTTTAGCTTTTGCTAAAATAAATATCCCCATTTTTATTTTATTTTTTTTAAAAGGCAAATTTTTTCCATTGTTTAGGCCAGTGGTGTTGCTATGTGTCAAAAAGACCAGGGGCTTCAGCCCGAGGGTAAATTTGATAACCTCTCCCAGTAAGTCTCCCAGTAAGTCCAGCCCAAGCTCTGCCCAATGTCCCCTCACCCCTGCCCAATGCCTCACCTTAACCGCTTGCCGACCAGTGCACGACGATATACGTCGGCACAATGGCGCGGCTGCGCAAATGGGCATACAGGTACGTCCCCTTTAATATGCGGCATCACCTCTTCCCTGCCAGCACTGATCGCTGTATAAATGACAATGGTCCCAAAAATATGTCAAAAGTGTCCGATGTGTCCGCCATAATGTCGCAGTCACGATAAAAATCGCAGATCCCCGCCATTACTAATACAAAAAAAATATAATAATAAAAATGCCATAAATCTATCCCCTATTTTGTAGACGCAATAACTTTTGCGCAAACCAATCAATATACGCTTATTTCTTTACCAGAAATATGTAGAAGAATACATATCAGTCTAAAATTAGTTTTTTTATATATTTTTTTGGGATATTTATTATAGCAAAAAGTACAAAATATTGCATTTTTTTCTAAATTGTCTCTTTTTTTGTTTAGAGCACAAAAAATAAAAACTGCAGAGGTGATCAAATACCACCAAAAGAAAGCTCTATTTGTGGGAAAAAAAGGACATCAATTTTGTTTGGGTACAGACCGCACAATTGTCAGTTAAAGTGACGCAGTGCCGAATCGCAAAAAATGGCCTGGTCATTGAGCATCCAAATCTTCCGGGGCTGAAGTGGTTTATATTGCATTGTCGATAATAACTATTGGGATTGAGTTACTTAAACTGGAGACCGCAAAATCTGGTGCAGCTGTGCATGGTAGCCAATCAGCTTCTAACTTCAGCTTGTTCGCTGCACGACCAAGTTTAAGACGTGTGCCATGCATGGCACATGTGTAATTTTGCCCTAAGCAGATTGACACCGTTGTTGCACACCACTTTACCAACTGTAAAATTGAGCGGTGTTAGCCACTGATCTGCCTGTGAACTGCAAAATCTGGTGCAGCTGTGCACGGTAGCCAATCAGCTTCTAACTTCAGCTTGTTCGATTAAGCTTCGACAAAAAAAAAAAAAACCTGGAAGCTGAATGTTTTCTATGCAGAGCTGCACCAGATTTTGCACTCTCCAGTTTTAGTAAATCAACCCCATTGCTTGTATTGCTGTGACCATAGATCTCATTTATATTCCGCAAAAGCTAGAAAAATGGTTCCGTTCTAAAACTTCAATTTGTTGGGTGCAACGTCGCACGACCGCGCAATTGTCAGTTAAAGTGGCGCAGTGCCGTATCGCAAAAAGTGCTTTGGTCAGTAAGGGGGTAAATTCTTCAGGGGCTGAAGTGGTTAAAATGAACCCATTATGACATCAAATCTTGGAATATTTTTTTAATTGGCAATTGACTCTGAGTATTATATAAACCTATATTTAAGACAGTAGTAATCTCATGCAGGGAGCAACACCCCTTTGCGCACACATCAAAACGCATTGGCAGAAGAGAAAAGTCGGATTCAAGTAAAAAAAATATGCATACACAAATTTTTAAACAATTGTATGTTTATTATACTTAACACAAAGTAATCAACAGCCAATACAAACGGATGCAGCTTACACACATCAATTCACTACTTAAGGCTGGGTTCACACTGCTGCGGTGCGGGAACGCTGCGAATCTACAGCGGGTTCCCGCACCGCATGTCTTCCGCCGGCAGTTCACACTGCCCTATGCGAGCTGCTGGGAGTGTCAATGAAATGTTAATGACACCCCCATAGCAGCTCGCATATTGCAGTGCGATCTGCAAACTCGGACAGGAATCGGATCGCATGGTGAGAACACCATGCGATCCGATTCTGCAACGGACCGAAAAAAAGGGTCCTGTGCGAGTTTGGGCCGAATGCGATGCAAATTCAGCAATACTATCTGTATGGCTGAATTTGCATCTCACAGAGATCGCATATGATTTGAACTGCAGTGCGGTCGAATCATATGCGATCTCCCGCACCGCAGCAGTCTGAACCGGGCCTAAAAGTGCAAGGTACTCCCTGATGTGAAATACACATCAGTTTAAAATATTAAAGTCCAAAACAATCAGCTTCTAACTTCAGCTTTGACAATACCACCTGGATGCTGATTAGTTATTATGCAGAGCTGCACCAGATTTTGCACTCTCCAGTTTTAGTAAATCAACCCCAATGTGCAATAAAGAAAGCCTAAACATTAGATGTCTCTTGACGGCAAAATTTTAGGAAGGCTGTGTGAGTCACAAGGCAGGGGTATGACTAGGCTAAAAAAAAATAAAAAACAACAAAAAACTGTGATTTAACTGCTAAATGGCAGAGAATTGAGCAGTGAGACTGCATTATTAATACACCAAAACTGCTGCATTAAGCTAAAGTTATTTTGGTGCCTATAGTATACCTTGAGCCTGGGTTCAGACTAGTGCGGTGCGAATTCAAGGCCCTGCGTGACTGCGCAGTGAAACGTCGGCTGTTCTGCGGATTGTCCGTGTTTTAGGTGTGAATCAGCTGCTAGCTGAATTCGCAACTCATTTTACTACTTCTGAGGGGGAAATCCACGCCAAATTTTTATAAAAAAAACGTCATGGGTTCCCCCTCCAGAGGCATACCAGGCCCTTAGGTCTGGTATGGATTTTAAGGGTACCCCCTACGCCGAAAAAACAGCGTGGTGGTCCCCCCAAAATCCACACCAGACCCTTATCCGAGCACGCAGCCTGGCAGGTCAGGAAAGGGGGTGGGGACGAGCGAGCACCCCCCCCCTCCTGAACCGTACCAGGCCGCATGCCCTCAACATGGGGGATGGGTGCTTTGGGGAAGGGGGTGCCCTGCGGCCCCGACAACCAACGGCCAGGGTTGTCAGGAAGAGGCCCTTGTCCTCATCAACATGGGGACAAGGTGCTTTGAGGTGGGGGGCCCCAGTGCGCCCCCTTCCCCAAAGCACCCACCCCCCCATGTTGAGCGCATTCTGCCTGGTACGGTTCAGGAGGGGGGCGCTCGCTCGTCCCCACCCCCTTTCCTGACCTGCCAGGCTGTGTGCTCGGATAAGGGTCTGGTAGGGATTTTGGGGGGACCCCCACGCCATTTTTTCGGCGTAGGGGGTACCCTTAAAATCCATACCAGACCTAAGGGCCTGGTATGCCTCTGGAGGGGAATCCATGCCGTTTTTTTTCTTCAAAAATTGGCCGTGGACTTCCCCCTCAGAGGTAGTACAATGACTTGCGAATTTCTGTTCAGACCGCAAGCCAGGTGCGAATCAGATGCATGCCCATAGAAGATAATGGGCCTGAATTCGCACCTGATCCGTCCCACACCGCACCAAAGACAGTTGCGTTTTTTCGGCAATTCGCAGTGCGCATGCACCGGACATGTGTGAACGTGCCCCATTGAAAACAATGGGTTTTCAAATGTCCTGCGAATTTGCAGTATTTTGCCCTGCTGCAAATTCGCTATAGTGTGAACCCAGGCTTAAAGATTGTATAACTATCACACTTTTTATCCGACAGCAAATGTCAGATGTGAGCTTGTTGGTGGAAAGTCCGACCATGTATATGCTCCATTGAACATTTGTTGTCGAACTTTCCACCAACAAATGTTGGCTAGCAGGTTCTCAAATTTTCCGCCAAAAAATGTTCGTTTGTACACAAGTCCGTCGGACAAAAGCCCACACATGCTCGGAATCAAGTACGAGACGGAAGCAATCGGTCTTGTAAAACTAGCGTTCGTAATGGAGATATCATGTACGTCTTGTACGTCACTACGTTCGTAATTGTTGGCCAACGTTTGTGTGACCGTGTGTATGCAAGACAAGTTGGAGCCAAAATTCTTTGACCAAAAATCCATGGTTTTGTTGTTGGAAAGTCCGATCATGTGTACGGGGCATTAGGGTCATAGAGGTAGACTAGAAGGAGAGAATACCCTAAACATGGATTTCTTAGGCAATATTTAAAGCGGGAGTTCCGCCGTTTTTTTTTTTTCTAAAGTCAGCAGCTAGAAATACTGCAGCTGCTGACTTTTAAAATATGGACACTCACCCATCCAGCACCCCCGCGATGCCGCTGTCATCTTCGGTATGGGAATCAGGAAGTGAAGCCTTGCGGCTTCACTTCCCGGTTCCCTACTGCGCATGTGTGAGTCGCGCTGCGCAATAAGGGCGGTCCCTGCTGTCTCTGGGATCCGTGTGTTTCCCAGCAGACAGCGGGGGCCCTGCAGGAAGTGGCGTAATAGCTGCAGAATCTGCGGCTATCTATGCTTGGAAGTGGGTGCAGATACCTGTATTATACAGGTATCTGCACCCCCTCCCCCCTGAAAGATGTTAATTGCGGCACCGGAGGGGGGGAGGGTTTCAATGAGCGTAAATCCACTTTAGGGTGGAGCTCCACTTTAAGACACTTGTTATAACACTAGTTTAAAACATAAACAGGGGTTTATTCAATAAACACCAAACGAAAGCAAAGATCAAAATGCGAAATGGAGGTAAAAATAGCCAATATGGAGAAATTCCCCAACTCACCTGTAGCCATAGCTTGATCTTTGCCATTTGGATTTTGGTTCACTACAATTTAGAGTTTAGTAAAAAACAACAAAAAAAAAGTGCAAGGTACTCACTGATGTGAAATGCACCAGTTTAAAACACTTCAAATAAAATAAGTGAAAACTATTTTTTTTAGTAAACTACAAATGTTAAAAACTTGAATTGTTAGCCATATCAAGTAAACAATCTGTTAAGTGACATTATTTTTGAACTACCCTGCAGTATAGTATTAGAATATTCCAGTTTAAGGAACCAATTTTTTTATTTCTGAGTAACACAGAAGAGATTGTCTACACCAGTGACAGAGAATCTTTTTAGAACATTGCTTGGGATTTTGTGAAGTGAAAGATTTTACAGCACTTGTGTCAGGTTGAACATTTCTTACGCAGATACCAAGCTGCTGCCTTCTTTTTTCCCTTCCTTGCTTTGTCTGCTATTATGGCATACATTCTTGATTAAATTCACTAACAATTGGACTGGTGACCTTGTCTTCTGAACAGCACTGTAGGAAATAATTTTGCAATAAAGGGGTACATACAGTATCTCACAAAATTGAGTTCACCCCCTCACATTTTTGGAAATATTTTATTCTCTCTTTTCATGTGACAAAACTGAAAAAAATTACACTTCACTACAAAATGCCCTCAAAATAACTCAACACACAGCCATTAATGTCTAAACTGCTGTCAAGAGTACACCCCTAAGTTAAAATGTCCAAATTGGGCCCAATTAGCCATTTTCCCTCCCGGTGTCTTGTGACTTGTTAGTGTTACAACAAGGTTTCAGGTGTGAAATTTGGTGTTATCGCCCTCACTCTCATACTGGTCACTGGAAGTTCAACATGGCACCTCATGGCAAAGAACTCTGAGGATCTACATAAAGATGGCCCTGGCTCTAAGATTGCCAAGAGTAGACCCTGAAACTGCAGCTCATGGTGGCCAAGACCATACATTGGTTTAAGAGGACAAGCCTCGCCATGGTCAATCAAAGGAGTTGAGTGCACGTGCTCAGCATCAAATGCAGGGGTTGTCTTTGGGAAATAGACGTATGAGTGCTGCCAGCATTGCTGCAGAGGTTGAAGGGGTGGGGGGGGGGGGTGGTCAGCCGGTCAGTGTTCAGACCATATGCCGCACAATGCATTAAATTGGTCTGCATGGCTGTCGTCTCCAGTGTTGGTCATCTTACTTTAAAAAAGTAATTAGTTAGGTTACAAATTACTTCAGAGTAATTTGGCAGGGTATTGCAGAGTATTGGCAGGGTATTGCAGAGTATTGGCTGGGTATTGCAGAGTATTGCAGTGTATGGCTGGGTATTATGGGGTATTGAAGAGTATGGCTGGGTATTACCGAGTATGGCTGGGTATGGCAGGGTGTTGCAGGGTGTTGCAGAGTATTGGCAGGGTGTTGCAGAGTATTGGCAGGGTGTTGCAGAGTATTGGCAGGGTGTTGCAGAGTATTGGCAGCGTATTGCAGAGTATTGGCAGCGTATTGCAGAGTATTGCAGAGTATTGGCAAGGTATTGCAGAGTATTGGCAAGGTATTGCAGAATATTGTCAGGGTATTGCAGAGTATTGCAGAGTATTGGCAGGGTACTGGCTGGGTATTGCAGAGTATTGGCAGGGTATTGCAGAGTATTGGCAGGGTATTGCAGAGTATTGGCAGGGTATTGTCAGGGTATTGCAGAGTATTGGCAGGGTATTGTCAAGGTATTGCAGAGTATTGTCAGGGTATTGGCTGGGTATTGCAGAGTATTGGCAGGGTATGTGCTGGCATCCGATCTCTCCCCTCCACTGTACAGATCTGTACACAGAGGAGAGAGAGGAACCGGCGTCATCTTGACGCCGGTTTGTTTGCAAGTGATCGCTCCGGAGCAATCACATTGTAAACGGCCGACGGGTGCACCAAGATGGCCACCGCTCCGGAGCTAGGCCGGAGCCGCGGCCGACGGGTGCACCAAGATGGCCGCCTCTCCGGAGCTAGGCCGAAGCCGCAGCCTTTCCTAAGGCAGAGGCCACGGATGGCTCCGCGGATCGTGGCGGGTAATTGCGGTAACGCCGCCCCAGTAATGGGAACGGCGTTACCGCGAGGAGAAGAGTAATCAGTTAGATTACTCGTTACCCTCTAAAGTAACAGCGTTACGTAACGCTGTTTACTTTAATTGCGTTTGTTACATCACTGGTCATCTCAGAAGGAAGCCCGAAGACAGTTTGCTGAAGACAAGCAGACTAAGGACATGGATTACTGGAACCATGTCCTGTGGTCTGTCTGAGATAAAATTATTTAGTTTCAATGGTGTCAAGCTTGTGTGGCGGCAACCAGGGGAGGAGTACAAAGACAAGTGTGTTTACAGTCAGGGGGAGTGCCATGGTCTGGGGCTGCATGAGTGCTGCTGGCACTGGGGAGCTACAGTGCATTGAAGGAAGCAGAGCATGATACCTTCCCTTCGGAAACTGGGCCACAGGGCAGTATTCCAACATAATGACCCCATAATGACCCCAAACAACCAAGATGACCACTGCTTTGCTAAAGAGGCTGAGGGTAAAGGTGATGGACTGGCCAAGCATGTCTCCAAACCTAACCCCTATTGAGCATCTGTAGGACATCCTCAAACGGAAGGTGGAAGAGCTCAAGGTCTCCAACATTCACCAGCTCAGTGATTTCACCATGGAGGGGTGGAAGAGGACTCCAGTAGAAACCTTTGAAGCTCTGGTGAACTCCATGCCCAAGAGGGTTAAGGCATTGCTGGAAAATGGTGGCCACACAAAATATTGACACTTTGGGCCCAATTTGGACATTTTCTAATAGGGGTGTACACACTTTTGTTGCCAGCGGTTTAGACATTAATGGTTGCCTGTGTGTTGAGTTATTTTGAGGGGACAGCACATTTACACTGTTATACAAGCTGTACACTCACTACTTTACATTGTAGCAAAGTGTAATTCCATCAGTGTTGTCACATGAAAAGCTATAAAAAGAAAAATACAAAAATGTGAGGAGTGTACTTATTTTGTGAGATACTCTACATAGCATCCAAAATAACCACCCACCATTAACTGTAGTGTTATTCTTGAACTACCAGGCTGTAGGTATAGGTTTAGAATACTACAGTTTCAGGAGCCAATTTACTGAGGAAGCTCAAGTGCTTGTAATAGTTACTCTCTTGAGAGAACCAAGGTATGCCTTCGTGATTGTCTGTTACCAAAATTACAGATTCATCAGACACAGATTCCAAAACACCTTTTTTAATGGAAAGAACTGCAAGATGATGCAGCCTTGATTGCCCCATTGTACCTCTCAGCCATGAATGAAGATGTCTCAAAGCACTAAATGATCTTTTGCAAGAGCAGCTGCTAACAGGAATTGTTAGGACAGCTTGCAGGATTGGTTTCACTGTTGTAAATATTAAAGGATCCAAAAGTATGCAAATGTGCTGTACTGTTAGTACCGCACCTTCCTGTTTTTTACGTTCAAAGAAGTTTTTAAGCAACAACTATTTCTTAACCAGTTCAATACCCGCCCATAGTCATATGACGCCCACAAGGTGGATCTACCATCCTGGGTGGGCGTCATATGACGTCCTCGGATTCCCGGCCGCCTGGGGGGTGCGAGTGCCCGGCGGCCGCGATGTCCGCCGGGCACCCGCGATTGCCCGTTAAAACAACGGGACCGGGCGGGTAAACACACAGCTCCACGTCCTGTCAGCGGGGAGGAGACCGATCATGTGATCCCAGTACAGAGGATCACATGATCGGTCTCCTCCCCTTAAGTCCCCTCCCCCTACAGTTAGAATCACTCCTATTAGGGACACACATTAACCCCTCCAGCGCCCTCTAGTGTTAACCCCTTCCCTGACAGTCACATTTACACAGTAATCATTGCAATTTTATAGCAACGATCGCTGTGTAAATGTGAATGGTTCCAAAAATGTGTCAAAAGTGTCCGAAGTGTCCGCCGCAATGTCGCAGTCACGAAAAAAAAATCGCAAATCGCCGCCATTACTAGTAAAAAAAAAATTCAATAAATCTATCCCCTATTTTGTAGACGCTATAACTTTTGCGCAAACCGATCAATATACGCTTATTGTGATTTTTTTTACCAAAAATATGTAGAAGAATACGTATCGGCCTAAACTGAGGAAAAAAATTGTTTTTTTTTTAAAAAAATGGGATATTTATTATAGCAAAAAGTAAAAAATATTGTGTTTTTTTTCAAAATTGTCGCTCTTCTGTTGTTTATAGCGCAAAAAATAAAAACCGCAGGGTCGATCAAATACCACCAAAAGAAAGCTCTATTTGTGGGAAAAAAGGACGTCAATTTTGTTTGGGTGTAACGTCGCACGACCGCGCAATTGTTAGTTAAAGCGACGCAGTGCCGAATCGCAAAAAGTGCTCTGGTAAGGAAGGGTGTTTAAAAGCCCTGTATTGAAGCGGTTAATAGTGCAGATCAATTTTGTAATGTTGTGCAAGTGCCTTTACATCTTCTGACAGAAAAGATGTAGAAAGTGGGTTGCATGCCTCAATGCCCTTGATTTTCTTTAATGCTTGAGAAACAATGGTCAAGTTCAGGGAGCATTCGGTGCAAGCAAGGGTAAAAGATTTTTGTTCCAAAAATCATCTTCCCTTGACTCATGATCCCGTGTTGGCCTGGCTTTGTACACAGTCTTCCATCATTTTTATTTTTTTTATTTGCCTGGATGTTTGTGGATTTTCAGTGTCAGTGTCAAACAAAGAAACAGCTTTGTATCTCTTGATTTGGCATTGGTTCTTAGAGATCTTAATGAATTACAAACATCTTTTTTATACTCTAATGCAGTAGACAAATCTAGGTTTTCCTTCTGAAGCAACTTATGGAAACCTTCAGTAGTACCCAGCAACATTTTAAACACAAAAAGGCAATAGCGCATTGATAACTTACGCAATTTAATCAACAAGCTAGTGGCTATCGCAGATTTATCCTCTTTAACCACTTTCAGACCGGACCATTCGGCACTGCGTCGCTTTAACTGACAATTGCGCGGTCGTGCGACGTGGCTCCCAAACAAAATTGACGTCCTTTTTTTCCCACAAAGAGAGCTTTCTTTTGGTGGTATTTGATCGCCCCTGCGGTTTTTATTTTTTGCGCTATAAACAAAAAAGGGCAACAATTTTGAAAAAAAACACATTATTTTTTATTTTTTGCTATAATAAATATCCCCCAAAAATATATAAAAAAAACATTTTTTTCCTCGGTTTAGGCCAATACGTATTCTTATACATATTTTTGGTAAAAAAAATCGCAATAAGCGATTACTGATTGGTTTGCGCAGAAGTTATAGCGTTTACAAGGGGTTAGGGGATAGTTTTATAGCATTTTTATTAATATTTTTTTTTTATTAGTAATGGCGGCGATCAGCAATTTTTATTTGTGACTGCGACATTATGGCGGACATTTTTGACACATTTTTGGGACCATTGTAATTTATACAGCAATCAATGCTATTTAAATGCATTGATTCCTGTATAAATGACACTGGCAGTGAAGGGGTTAACCACAAGGGGGCAGTGTAGGGGTTAAGTAGGCCTAGGGGTGTGTTTCTTACTGTGGGGGGGGGTGTGGCTGTCAGCTAGTGAATGCTGATCTCTGCTCCAATCACAGGGAGCAGAGATCGGCGTCACTAGTTGCTAGGCAGAACGGGGAGATGCTGTTTATCTCGACATCTCCCCGTTCAGCCTTCCCGTGAGATGATCGCGGGTGTCCCTGCGGCGATCGAGTCCACGGGGCCCGCGACCGGACTCACGGGGGTCCCGACCGGCGAGGGAGCGCGCCGCTCCCGGCGCGCTCCCGATGGCATGGACAGGCATTAAGGAGGGACTTATATATACGCCCTCCTGCCTATCCGTGCCATTCTGTCGACGTACATCTGTGTGCGCCGGTCGGGAAGTGGTTAAGACACTGAACAACAGCTGAAAAGTTGCGTATTAAGGCAGTAATGGAATGTATCTGGCAAGACCAACATGTGTCTGACAGCTGTACTAGTTCTGTTTCTTTTAGTCCAAGTTGGGCCTGAACATCAATGAACTTTTGGTGCTGTGTAAAAGATACACTAAAAAATGTATAAAGGTTTCCTGTCGCATCATGGCAGCATACACTCTGGGTTGTGGCTCCGCCTCCACGACCTGATAGGACCACATAGCTATAAGATGACGATACGGCCCCCGCCCCGGTATTCTCTAATTTTTCCTCACCTGTTGGGACCGCACGGATCATCACCCTCTTACCGCTTCGCCCCAGCCAGGTTCTAGCCTCTCCTGGTTTGGAAGTCCTTGCCGGTACAGCCTCTAAACGAAGCTAAATGGAAGGAACCCCACTCTGGTGATCTCAGGGGTACTGCGCACCTGCCTGCTGTAATAAGCCTTAAACAGGTCTTTAAAGCACTGCACCGCCAATACTGCC
Organism: Lithobates sylvaticus; assembly: GCA_028564925.1. Taxonomy (NCBI): domain Eukaryota; kingdom Metazoa; phylum Chordata; class Amphibia; order Anura; family Ranidae; genus Lithobates; species Lithobates sylvaticus. Next base: position 109,616,177 of record CM053031.1, on the reverse strand, counting down.
TTAAGAAGATAAGCCTTAAACAGGCTTAGAGGTATGTGGCCATCTTTACTACAGTATAAGCCTTAAACAGGCTTTCTTACCTTGCAGTGGTCCTCCGTCTCTCCTTCTCTCCCATCTCTGCTGGCTGCTGGGGCGCTTGTTAATGTATAATCTATGCTTGTATTTCTTGTATAATGGCTGATGCCTCCTGGGCCCTGTAGTCCCACTGCCCTCTGTGTGTTCCACCTAAGCAGCGCCGAGCGTTCTGGCGCTTCCGCCGTACGGCGCTACTGCGCATGCGCGAGCGGCACGGCGCTCCCGGCGCCAAATTTAAAAGTGAAAATTCCCCTTTTCCATTCCCCTGAGAGTTTTGAAGCAGGAAAAGCTACAGATCATCCCAGGAACATCCCAGCACATCCTCAATAGGTAAGTGAGCCTTTTGCTTCCTCCCTCTCTCCTTCCCTGTGCACTCTGCACACTGCTCTCATCTTCTCCCTTTCCTTTTTCTCTGCTCCCTCTGCCTTCTTTCCTCTTACTATGCCTATCTTTGTATTGTTGCTAGGCTGCCTTCTTCTCTATCCCTATGGAGACCACTGCCCCAGCAGATCACCTTCAACGTGATAGGTAAGAGGGACGACAATGGGTAAGTAGAGAAGATCGAAAAAGAGTGCAGGACCAACTAACGCTGCCTAAACGGTTAGCCCCGCCAGGTCCGCAAGATCATCAAAGTCCAGACGCAGGGAGACCTCTCGCGGAAGAAGCCGTTCGGGGCGCAGGCGAAGCCACTCGAGTCGCAGCAGGAGAAGGAGTCGCTCTGGCCATAGGAGAAGCCACAGGAGGAGTCGCAGCAGATCCTGCTCCCGCAGTCACTCCCACCGCAGAAGGTCTCCACGCAGACGTCGCTCACCAGCCCCCCCCCCCGGCCAGCCGCCAATGCCTGCTGGATATGCGGGGCCGCTGCTCTCCCGGACAAGCTTGCCTGTCGCAGGTGCTTCGAGGAGGCCACCAGGGAGAAAGTCCAGGAGCCCAAGGAACCTGCGGCCTCAGCCACGCAGACCGCCCCGGACACGGATATGTCCGTCAGAACCGCCTCTCCCACTCCCCCAAGTACGTCTAGAGAGTTAGACTCCCAGTCAGAGGAGGAGGAGCTAGAGGCCTCAGCCGGCTTCGATTTTTCCCTCATCGAGCCCTTCGTGAGGTCGGTTAAAGAGGCGATCAACTGGGAGGAACCCCAGGAAGCCCCCCAAAAACTGAGAAAATATTTCCCCAATCTCAAAAAGGATCCGGAAGCCTTCCCCTTTATTGAGGAACTGGACGACATGATCAGGGAGGAGTGGCTGAAGCCGGACAGAAAGTCGGGCCTAAATAACAGGCTCACCAAACTGTACCCGCTCAGAGAACCGAAGGCAAAACCCCTGGCCACCCCGCCGGTGGTGGATGCCTCCCTCATGCGCCTAGCCCGCCACGTCACACTTCCTATTGAAGACGCGGTAACCTTCCGGGACGTCTTGGATAGGAAGATGGACACCGATCTTAAGAGGGCCTACCTGGCTGCAGGAGGCGCATGTAGGCCAGCGGTGGCATTGGCTGCCGTGGGCAAGGCCATATCCAGTTGGTCAGCCTCCACGGAGAAACTAGTGACAGAGGGCGCTGACCAAGACAAGATCGTTAGGGCTCTTCAGGAACTGAGCCTCGCAGGGGATTTCGTGGCGGAAGCCTCGGTAGACGCCATTAGGTCCTCATCCAGGGCCATGCTGGCTTCGGTTATGGCCAGACGTGCCCTCTGGCTGAAACCCTGGGCAGCAGATCCCGCCTCAAAGTCAAATTGGTGCCGCATCCCCTTCGACGGTGAAAACCTTTTTGGGGCCAAGTTAGACTCGGCCATATCGAAGGTGACCGGCGGCAAATCAGGGCTCATCCCCTCCGACAGAAAACCAAGGCAGCAGAGGCCTCCTCCCTTTAAGCGCAACCTGCCGGATAAATATGGGGTCCTCCGGACATAGATCTGGCAGCGACTCCGGAGAACACGAAATGCCAGAGGTTCCTGTCCCGAGTCCCCTTCCCCTCTGCCGAGGGGACAGACTGTCTCCAGCACCCCTGGGACTTTCACCTCGGGTACATCTTCCCTCCGACCCCGCTGATAGCGAGGTTCCTGCTGAGGCTCAAGAGGTCATCGGCACTGGTAGTGGCCGTGATCCCCTTTTGGCCCAGGAGGCCGTGGTTTACCACCCTCCTTCAGCTAAACACAGCAGACCCTCTTCCTCTCCCGCAGTCAGCCGACTTGCTCTCCCAGAGCCAGATGCTCCACCCGAGTCCGGAGAAACTGCACCTGACGGCTTGAAGACTGAGAGGTCTAGATATCTAGAGCAGGGCTGCTCCGCCAGGGTGGCGGATACACTCCTCCAGGCCAGGAAGCCTACCACAAACTCCACCTACCGGCGAGTCTGGGATAGGTTCTCTTCCTTCGCCCATCAGCAGGGGTGGAACCTGTCCTCTATATCAACCCCGCAGATCTTGGAATTCCTGCAGGCAGGCCTGGACAGAGGCCTCGGCTCCAGTACCCTGAAGGTACAGGTGTCAGCCCTGTCCGCCCTGACCGGAACCAGGTGGGCGCTAGACCCCCTCATTGTCCAATTTCAGAAAGCCTGTCTTAAACTGAGACCTCCCAGAAGACCTTCCTTCCCGACCTGGGACCTGTCGGTCGTCTTGGAGGCCCTATCCAGGGAGCCCTTCTTCCCATTAGAGAACATCTCCCTCTGGGACCTAACACTGAAGGTGACATTCCTGATTGCCATAGCCTCAGCGAAGAGGGTCTCAGAAATGCAAGCTTTACTGGCCAGGGACCCCTACCTGGTCGTTTTCCCGGACAGGGTTGTCCTAAGACCCTCAGACCGCTTCATCCCTAAGGTCTCTTCTTCATTCCACTTTAACCAGGAGATCAACCTGCCAGCACTCACTACCGACCAGGGTGTTCCGCACCCCCTGGATGTCAGAGGCAATATTCTCAAATATCTCGCAGCCTCAGAACCCATCAGAAAGTCGGAAAATCTCCTAGTAATCCCTCATGGGTTCAGGAAGGGCCAGCCAGCATCGGCCCGCACCATCGCCTCATGGCTGGTAAAGACCATTAAGAAGGCCTACTCGCTAGGCTCCACACAGATTCCAGAGGGCCTGAAGGCGCATTCCACCAGGGCAGTGGCAACCTCATGGGCAGCCTATTGTAGGGTGTCAGCGGAAACTATCTGCAAAGCGGCCACCTGGTCCTCCAGGAACACCTTTATTGACCATTACAAAGTTGATTTTGCACGTTTGTCAACCGTAAACTTCGGAAAATCTGTTATTCAAGCCAACTCTGCCATTCCTTGCGAATAAAATTTTGCTTATTGATGCACTACCCACCCTGTCTGCGAGTTACTCCCCAGAGTGTATGCTGCCATGATGCGACAGGAAAACGGAAAATTGTATACTTACCTTTCCGTAATTTTCCTTTCCTGTCGCATCTTCATGGCAGCATACAACGACCCACCCTTTGTTTCTTGAGGTGACTCATATATACGGAGAATACCGGGGCGGGGGCCGTATCGTCATCTTATAGCTATGTGGTCCTATCAGGTCGTGGAGGCGGAGCCACAACCCAGAGTGTATGCTGCCATGAAGATGCGACAGGAAAGGAAAATTACGGAAAGGTAAGTATACAATTTTCCGTTTTTCTAGTGTTTGAAAAAAATCAGAAGCCTCTGGGATTGCTTTACAGGTATAACAGAGTACAAGGTTTAGTTCATGGACAGTGAACATAAATAGCTTCAGGATGTTTTTTCTGAAACTTTGCTTGTACACCACCAATTACGCCACTCATAACTGCAGCTCCATTGTACGTTTGAGCAACACAGAGGACATTGCCTCACAGTTAATGGTTTAGCCAATCTTCCAAAGATTCTGTTATTGAATTTGCACTTAAATCTTTCAGGTCACAAGATCCTAGGAAATGTTCTTTTACAGCACTTGTGTCAGGTTGAACGTAGCGTACACAGACAGCAAGTTGCTGTTTTCTTTTATCCCTTGCTTCGTCTGCCATTATGGCATACATTCCAGATTTCTTTAACTCACTAACAATTGTACTTGTTACTTTTTCGGAACAGCACTGTATGAAATCATTTTGTGATGAAGGTGAAGTATACGTAGCATTGCCTGGAGGTACTTTTTGAAGGAAAGGATCAAATTTACCTAAATAATTTAACCACTTCAGCCCCGGAAGATTTGGCTGCTGAATGACCGGGCCATTTTTAGCAATTCTGCACTGCGTCTCTTTAACTGACAATTGCGCAGTCATGCGACGATGCACCCAAATAAAATTGACGTCCTTTTTTTCCCACAGATAGAGCTTTCTTTTGGTGGTATTTGATCGCCTCTGCGGTTTTAATTTTTTGTGCTATAAACAAAGAAAATGACAATTTAAAAAAAAAAACACAATATTTTTTACTTTTTGCTATAATAAATATCCCCATTTTTTTTTTTTTTTTTAAAAAAGCTATTTTTTTCTCAGTTTAGGCCCATATGTATTCTTCTACATATGTTTGGTAAAAAAAAAACGAAATAAGCGTATATTGATTGATTGGTTTGTGCAAAAGTTATAGCGTCCACAAAATAGGGAATATTTTTATAGCATTTTTATTATTATTTTTATTTTTACTGGTAATGGCAGCGATCTGCAATTTTTATCGGGACTGCGACATTATGGCGGACACATCGGACACTTTTGACACATTTTTGGGACCATTGGCATTTATACAGCGATCAATGCTATAAAAATGCACTGATTACTGTTAAAATGTCACTGGCAAGGAAGGGGTTAATACTAGGGGGCGATCAAGGGGTTAACTGTGTTCTCTAGGTGTGTTTCTAACTGTAGGGGGAGGGGTTTGACCTAGAGAAAGTGACGGATCATGGTTCCTAGCTAATAGGAACTCACAATCTGTCATGTGTGTTCTGCCTCTCTTGCCCACGATTGCTCGTGGCTGGCGGTCATAGCGACCATCGTCCATGAGCATCAGCACCCCGATGTGCAGCGGGCACATGCGTGTGCCTTCTATCCCGATCCCGTGAGCCGACGTATAGCTACGACGTCTCACGGGATCGTGCCGACCTGCCACAGTAAAATGACGGCAGCTGGTCGGCAAGCGGTTAGGCACTCTTTGAAATTGCCTTTATTTAGGCTTCCTTCTCCTTCTAAATGACCTCTAAATGATATACCCTGCTTGCCAAGAAGCACTGTGGTTGCAACAATTTGTTTTATATACTCTCGCCTTTCTCGAATTTGAAGTTCACATGTTTTTTCTAATTGTTCTACAACATTTCCATGCAGTTTAGCATCTTTATAAGATGCCCATGCCAACATGCTAGATTTGTGAAGAGCACTCCTTTCACGCTCCTTAAAGGAATCTAAAGTATGTTTCCAAATTCTTAAGCCTTGTGTAGTTAATAATGCATCCAGATTTTGCCTCTTGCCTTTTGGTCCAAAATTTCTACAAACAAAACAGAATGCAGTATTTTTTTTGCATGAATATTCTAGCCAATTATATTTTTCAAACCAGTGAAATTGGAATGATTGCTTTTGTGAACCAAACATTTCATAAGGATATTGCTGTAGTTTAGGCTGCATGGGACCACTAGCCACGTCTCCTACATCGGTAACATCACAAACTGCAGTCAGATCAATGGATCCATCACCCACCTTCCTCAGAAAGTAAAATATTGTCATCAGAGTCTGCAATTTGATTGGTGCTCACGGCTTCTTCCTGCTGAGGCTCAGCATTTAGGCCAATACGTATTCTTCTACATATTTTTGGTAAAAAAAATCGCAATAAGCGATTACTGATTGGTTTGCGCAGAAGTTATAGCGTTTACAAGGGGTTAGGGGATAGTTTTATAGCATTTTTATTAATATTTTTTTTATTAGTAATGGCGGCGATCAGCAATTTTTATTGTGACTGCGACATTATGGCGGACACATCGGACATTTTTGACACATTTTTGGGACCATTGTCATTTATACAGCAATCAATGCTATTTAAATGCATTGATTCCTGTATAAATGACACTGGCAGTGAAGGGGTTAACCACAAGGGGGCAGTGTAGGGGTTAAGTAGGCCTAGGGGTGTGTTTCTTACTGTGGGGGGGTGTGGCTGTCAGCTACTGAATGCTGATCTCTGCTCCAATCACAGGGAGCAGAGATCGGCGTCACTAGTTGCTAGGCAGAACGGGGAGATGCTGTTTATCTCGGCATCTCCCCGTCCAGCCTTCCCGTGAGACGATCGCGGGTGTCCCTGCGGCGATCGAGTCCACGGGGCCCGCGACTGGACTCACAGGGGTCCCGACCGGCGAGGGAGCGCGCCGCTCCCGGCGCGCTCCCGATGGCATGGACAGGCATTAAGGAGGGACTTATATATACGCCCTCCTGCCTATCCGTGCCATTCTGTCGACGTACATCTGTGTGCGCCGGTCGGGAAGTGGTTAAGACACTGAACAACAGCTGAAAAGTTGCGTATTAAGGCAGTAATGGAATGTATCTGGCAAGACCAACATGTGTCTGACAGATGTACTAGTTCTGTTTCTTTTAGTCCAAGTTGGGCCTGAACATCAATGAACTTTTGGTGCTGTGTAAAAGATACACTAAAAAATGTATAAAGGTTTTCTAGTGTTTGAAAAAAATCAGAAGCCTCTGGGATTGCTTTACAGGTATAACAGAGTACAAGGTTTAGTTCATGGACAGTGAACATAAATAGCTTCAGGATGTTTTTTCTGAAACTTTGCTTGTACACCACCAATTACGCCACTCATAACTGCAGCTCCATTGTACGTTTGAGCAACACAGAGGACATTGCCTCACAGTTAATGGTTTAGCCAATCTTCCAAAGATTCTGTTATTGAATTTGCACTTAAATCTTTCAGGTCACAAGATCCTAGGAAATGTTCTTTTACAGCACTTGTGTCAGGTTGAACGTAGCGTACACAGACAGCAAGTTGCTGTTTTCTTTTATCCCTTGCTTCGTCTGCCATTATGGCATACATTCCAGATTTCTTTAACTCACTAACAATTGTACTTGTTACTTTTTCGGAACAGCACTGTATGAAATCATTTTGTGATGAAGGTGAAGTATACGTAGCATTGCCTGGAGGTACTTTTTGAAGGAAAGGATCAAATTTACCTAAATAATTTAACCACTTCAGCCCCGGAAGATTTGGCTGCTGAATGACCGGGCCATTTTTAGCGATTCTGCACTGCGTCGCTTTAACTGACAATTGCGCGGTCATGCGACGATGCACCCAAATAAAATTGACGTCCTTTTTTTCCCACAGATAGAGCTTTCTTTTGGTGGTATTTGATCGCCTCTGCGATTTTAATTTTTTGTGCTATAAACAAAGAAAACGACAATTTAAAAAAAAAACACAATATTTTTTACTTTTTGCTATAATAAATATCCCCATTTTTTTTTTTTTTTTTAAAAAGCTATTTTTTTTCTCAGTTTAGGCCCATATGTATTCTTCTACATATGTTTGGTAAAAAAAAAAACGAAATAAGCGTATATTGATTGATTGGTTTGTGCAAAAGTTATAGCGTCCACAAAATAGGGAATATTTTTATAGCATTTTTATTATTATTTTTATTTTTACTGGTAATGGCAGCGATCTGCAATTTTTATCGGGACTGCGACATTATGGCGGACACATCGGACACTTTTGACACATTTTTGGGACCATTGGCATTTATACAGCGATCAATGCTATAAAAATGCACTGATTACTGTTAAAATGTCACTGGCAAGGAAGGGGTTAATACTAGGGGGCGATCAAGGGGTTAACTGTGTTCTCTAGGTGTGTTTCCAACTGTAGGGGGAGGGGTTTGACCTAGAGAAAGTGACGGATCATGGTTCCTAGCTAATAGGAACTCACAATCTGTCATGTGTGTTCTGCCTCTCTTGCCCACGATTGCTCGTGGCTGGCGGTCATAGCGACCATCGTCCATGAGCATCAGCACCCCGCACTCCTTTCACGCTCCTTAAAGGAATCTAAAGTATGTTTCCAAATTCTTAAGCCTTGTGTAGTTAATAATGCATCCAGATTTTGCCTCTTGCCTTTTGGTCCAAAATTTCTACAAACAAAACAGAATGCAGTATTTTTTTTGCATGAATATTCTAGCCAATTATATTTTTCAAACCAGTGAAATTGGAATGATTGCTTTTGTGAACCAAACATTTCATAAGGATATTGCTGTAGTTTAGGCTGCATGGGACCACTAGCCACGTCTCCTACATCGGTAACATCACAAACTGCAGTCAGATCAATGGATCCATCACCCACCTTCCTCAGAAAGTAAAATATTGTCATCAGAGTCTGCAATTTGATTGGTGCTCACGGCTTCTTCCTGCTGAGGCTCAGCATTTCCTGATTCCCCTTTTTTGAGCAAAAAAATTCTGATATCCTATGAAGAAATTATTTCTAACTTAGAGTTTGCTTTACTGAACTTGGTATAACGTTATTTTATACAGGTCTAAATCTAAATTGTCTTTTTCCCCACTTAATATGTGGATTCAGTGAGTTTTTTTTCCCCAACCTGATGCAGTGATTGTGGTTCCAAGAGTGCCCTGGCAACATCCCACTATAAGACTTTAAATCGCTTGACACATTTTTTTTATCTACCGAAACCTGGCCCACACTGTTTCTGGTCTTTGAGCTCTCAAAGGCAGGTGTAAATTTTGGCCCAATCCATACCTATGCAGGTTACAGTTTGCTTTTTTGCAGTTTTTCAATACGTGCTTTTGGTCAATTAAAGTCTATGGAACCAAAAACAATAAAAAAAGGTCCCTGGCCCTTTCCATAAATTGCACAGATGTGAACTACATCCAAATGGACTGTAGTGTGTTTTTGCTAAATTGAAAACGCACCAAAAATTGCATAGGTGTAAACCAGGCCTGAGAGAGTGTTCAGCTGACGCTCCAAGCCCAAGAAGCCGGATTCAAAAGCAAAGGAAGACTAGCAGTGTAAGGCTGGTTTCACACCTATGCATGTTAAGTGCTTTTTGCAGATTTGCACCACAGTCCATTTAACATGGTTTCCTATGGAACACGTTCTGTAGTGCCAATCTGCAAAATTCACAAAAAATGCATAAATGTGAATCCAGCCTGAGACAGGCACATAGTCGGAAAAAAAGTGCTTGACATCCAATCTTAATGTGGGATGTCGACAGGACACTCCTAGAACCATAACCACTACAGTGTACTATAGTGGTTATGGAGTTGAGTGATCATTTAAATAGGCACTCTAAACATAACCAGTATAGGGGGTTATGATCCTAGAGCAGTGATGGAGAACTTTGGCACCCAAGATGTTTTGGAACTACATTTCCCATGATGCCTATACACTCTGCAGTGTATTCAAGCATCATGGGAAATGTAGTTCCAAAACATCTTGGGGGCCAAGGTTCAAAATCACTGTCCTAGAGTGAGCCTTTAAATAAATGAGACGGTGTCAGTAGAAAGGGATTGTTAGAAACTCTGCAACTGGTAGTGTCAACACCTCAAATGACAGATTTTTGATTAATAACCCCTTCTACTGACCCTCTCCATGCCCCAGATTACTTTTATTGAAAAACTTTAAATCTTTATGGAAAGAGTAATAAAAATTGCACATGAAGAGTGTCAGTACTGGAAAATCTATTTTTTATTTAGAATTTTCCTTCAAATTACCTGTTGTAGTAGGGGGTCTATGCCTCTTTGGGGTGTCTTCCATTCAGGCTCCGCCTCACCAGTGCCCATCAATTCAGCGTCAGTGCCCAGCAACTCAGGTTCACCAACTTCTACTGAAGGGAAAGCAGAAAACTGTTAACAGCTGCACTGTGTGCGGGCACAAACATTATTGGTTAAAGCGATATATAACCCACACAGCGTTATGCCCTGTACACACGATAGGATTTTCCAATAGAAAATGTGTGATAGGACCTTGTCGGAAATTCCGACCGTGTGTAGGCTCCATCACAGATTATCCATAGGAATTTCTGTCACACAAAATTTGAGATCTGGTTCTCAAATTTTCCGACAACAATAAAATCCGTTGTCGGAAATTCCAATCGTGTGTACACAATTCCGACGCACAAAGTGCCACGCATGCTCGGAATCAAGCAGAAGAGCAGCACTGGCTATTGAGCTTAATTTTTCTCGGCTCGTCATACGTGTTGTACGTCACCGCGTTCTTGACGTTCTGAATTTCTGACCAACTTTGTGTGACCATGTGTATGCAAGACAAGTTTGAGCCAACATCCTTCGGAAAAAATTCCATGGATTATGTTGTCGGAAAATCCTATCGTGTGTACAGGACATTAGAGTTTTTTTATTATCCTACATGACAAATACATTTTATTATAGCCTATATGAATTAATGGCATTGGCAAGGTATTGATAGCATCAGCAATTTGTTATCTGTAATACATGAATGTTAAAAACATACCAGACAGCAGGGCCATTGGCCACAAAATATTAATATATGTGAATGCGCTAGCAGTTGTACTAACGGTGCTTGCTCTAAACTACATGAAACATCAAATGGGCATTTAGAAAGGAAATAGGGTCCCACTCCCACCATGCTTGCTTACTCTTTGACTCATAATAAATGTGTACCACCAGGAGCAGTCCGCCAGGCCAGCCTCACCTCTTGCAGTGTGTGCTCATTCCGTGATGCGACAGCACTGCAGCCAGGATAGGAGAGCCACCTGCCCACCGGTTTACACAGAGTAAGAGCGCCGTCCCCTTGGCGATCTCCCACCTGGCGCGGCCACAGTGTCACTCCCACCTCCTAGACCGGGCAGTTCCTATGATCATAGTTCTATATCTTAATATCCAAATTACTAAAAATACAATAAACAAGCTGCCAGTGTTTTAGATGTAAAGCATTTTACATTTTTTCAAGATGGAGGTGAAAAATGTAATCAGGAAGCTGCCTTTCAGTTTGAACACTTGAGTTTTATTTTTATTTTTTCCCAGCATGATGGTGGCATGATGTTTTTGTCATGATCTAGTATTCACTTGTTATTAGTGGGCAACATGGGTAATCAATGCAAATAGTAGCATTTGGGCTGCAGCTATCCCAACTAAAAGATTTATGTCGGCCATACATAGAGCGCAATTGTATCTACGGCTCGACTTCTTTACAACCACCATGTTAGATTTTCCCTGCTTGATCATCCCTGAAGACTATAGCCTGCAATGCTGATCAGTGTATTGTCATGGCAGCAAAGTGTGCACGCTGTCAGAACACAAAGACACAGTGGAGAGGATTCCTCATTCACAGAGTGGGTTGATAGGGTAATCGGTTCAGATTTTTTGTGCAAGAAAAAAAAACTAATTTATAGGCTGCCTTACCACTGGACACATGCTGATTTTCAGACGGATAACCAAAGAAAAGTATTTTTCTTTTTAAAGCTTGAACAAGCTATGGTCAGGGCAGTTAGTATTACAAAGCAGTAGACAAAATAATTCACATAGCAAACCACAACAATGGAGAGAAAGACAGCGAGAGAGAGACTTTGTTACAGTTATTGCACATTTTTATCAGTAAACACATTATATCCTTTAGTTTACCACTAGATTTTTTTTTTTTCAGTACATTGAAAGATAAGAAAAATACTTAGAGCCCATGCACACCAAGTCAATCTATTGCAGTGTGTTTATTACCTGTTATATTGCATGATCACATGCATTGTTGATGTGCGTTCCGGGCCGGCTCTATTAAAAAAAGAAAATCTTAAATGTTGATTGTATGTTCCACATCAAACTCTATTATAAAGACAAAATCAATATACAGTATACAAATAATAATTTTCTGGTTGTCAGCATTTCCAAGCTTTAAATTGTAATTGATTGCTTAATACAAAAAAAAAATATGGCGCTTGTCTCCATTTCCTTTGTGGAATTATATATATTGAAATGGGTAAGGGTATGACTTGTGCTGTAATCTAGTAGGTATGTAATGTTCTAAGGAATTGCAGACTATAAAGACTTTGATTTGATGACAGTATTGAAACTGAGAATTATAGCTGTAATTATCATCTAGCCGTTTGCTTTACAGGAGGGGACCTAAGTGGGGATGTCTGTGTACTCAGGTGAAAGATAAGTTTGGTAGGATTGAATATACAGTATCTCACAAAAGTGAGTACACCCTTCACATTTTTATAAATATTTTATTATATCTTTTCATGTGACAACACTAAAGAAATTACACTTTGCTACAATGTAAAGTAGTGAGTGTACAGCTTGTATAACAGTGTACATTTGCTGTCCCCTCAACTTAACATACAGCCATTAATGTCTACACCGCTTGCAACAATTCTTGTTATAAACAGTCTGGGATTTAAATTTAGGCTATTATAGGCATTTGTTTTAAAATCAATGGGCTCAATTAGTGATTGTATTTGCATGAAAAGGGAATAATACCAATTGGGCATTTACTTAACTGTATGCATACATCATTCATAGTTACCTGTAGTGCGCTAGTGTGCCCATCTCATGCTGCATGACCACCAGGCAGTGACCAGACAGGTAGCCAGAATATGAGAGCCGAGCCTGCACCTACACAGATCAAGTGCGCAGCTTTTCCACCCGACAAGGCCGCAGTCCAGTATGGGAGTGGCACTGCCTTAGGCCGATATGTATTCTTCTACATATTTTTGGTGATAAAAATAGCAATAAGTGTATATTGATTGGTTTGCGCAAAAGTTATAGCATCTACAAAATAGGGGATAGATTTATGGCATTTTTATTATTATATTTTTTTTACTAGTAACAGCGGCGATCTGCGATTTTTATCGGGACTGCGACATTATGGTGGACACTTTTGACACATTTTTTAAACCATTGACAATTATACAGCGATCAGTGCTATAAAAATGCATTGATTATAGTGTAAATGTCACTGGCAGGGAAGGGGTTAACACTAGGGGGAAATCAAGATGTTAACTGTGTTCTCTGACTGTGTGTTCTAACTGTGGGGGGAGGGGACTGACTATAGGAGATGACAGAGCGTGGTTCCTAGCTATTAGGAACTCTCAATCTGCCTCTCCTCGCCTCACAGAAAAGAGAGTTTTGTGTATGCACACACACATCCCTGTTCTGCCTCTCATGCCCATGATCGCGGTCATCGCTACCACTGGCCATGAGCATCGGCATCCCCGCAATACAGCGGGCACACGCCTGCTATCCCACTTAAAGGAGCAGCTACAAAGGTTTGTGGGATCGCGCTGACCTGCCGCAGTATAATGGCGGCAGCTGGTTGGCAAGTGGTTAAAAAAAATCTCCTTTCAGGTTGTAGGTGCTGCCTGTCTAATGGCCATCTCTTTCCACAATTTCCTGGATGCTTTGCGTTTAATCTCTTAGGACTACATATCCCATAGTACCTTGCTGCCTGCAAGCTGTGATTCCTGTACTGACGTGGCCTCCTGAAACTCCTCCTCTCACCACATCTGTATGTGAGAAAGGTGCAGCATGGTGTGGCGGTCAGTAAACACAGAGGGGTTGATTTACTAGAGGCAAATACACTCTGCACTACAAGTGCACTGCAAGTGCACTTGGAAGGGCAGTCACTGTAGATCTGAGGGAAATATCTGAAATGAGGGGAAGCTCTGCTGATTTTATCATCCAATCATGTGCAAACAAAAATGCTGTTTCTTATTTTCCTTGCATGCCCCTCTCAGATCTACAGTGAGTGCACTTGCAGTGCACTTGCAGTGCACTTGTAGTGCAAAGTGGATTTTCCTTTAGTAAATAACCCCCCAGAGGCAACAGAGGCTTATAACCCCCAGAGGCTTATTGTAGAAAAGGTTCAAACACAAGTTATTCAGGTAGGCACACCCGTCTGGAGCCACTCCCAAACGAACAGTGATAGCAGTCTGAAGACTTGAAGATGCCCGACAGCATCTGCAAAGAGGAACATAATGCAGCCTGTCCAGTCCACTCCCAAAGCGGAGGCTTCCTGAAGAGAGGTAGAACTAGTCTGCACTGTCTCTAATCCACTGAAACCTTTCCCTAACTCGAAGCACTGTCCCTGTCAGACGGCGATCCTGTTTGGTCTTGGCACTTTTTAGCTATAGTAAATTTAGGATGAACTGGGCAAAAAAGGAAAGTACCTAAAAGGGCAACGTGTGTGTGAACTTCTGCAACAATGTTGGGAAGAACTTTTTAAATTTATATTGGATTTAACAGTGGAAAAGAAAACCATGTTTTTTTTGGCTGACAAAATGTGGCTACTGGGATGAGTCAAAAAACAGGATTATAGTTTTTATAAAAAAAGATTCAAAACTGTGTAAATTTCAGTAAAAACTGGAAAACCATCAGTTTTTTAAAACATTTGATCTGTAATGTAGACATATAAAACATCAGTTTTAAAAATTAGACATTAGAAGCAAATCATAATAGTAGAAAAGGTTGCTGTAGCTGGCTGTGCGTTAACATATCTGGCCAAGCATGAGAGGCAAGAATGTATTTGCCTAGCTTTGCACAAATCACGGAACCCACTACAATTCTTGCTTAAAGTGACACTAAACTCTTGTAGCACCCTCGTAGTTAGGTTGCTGTCCAGGGAGGAGTCCATCAGGTGGTCCAAGAGGAAGTCCATCTGAGGCAAAGACGTGGGAACCATGGAACGGGTTGCGTCGGTGGATGCTGGTGTTTCCTGGTCCTCAGGAGCATGAGATGCCGGTGGATGAGTCACTTCCGGTCGGACGGGTTGTCAGTAGTAGGCCCTCCCTGGAAAGCTTACTTTGCTGATATGCCCACCTGTCACATACTTTTGTGAGTACAATAAATCCTGGGCTCAAATAAATTGTTTTATACTGCACTTAGAGTGGCGCTTTTTTGTGCTTTCTCGCCTATTCCACAGAGTTCTGCTTCTAAATCTCCACTGAGCTGCCTTCAAGTGCTTTTCTGTACAGACTTTATGGACTGCATTCAGTCATAATTTACAAAAACGTTTTTCTTTTTATACTAAGGTGTGTAATTAGACAGGTGGATCTCAAGGTTGATGTAAAGCGACAACTTTTTTCTTATTTAAGTCTTTTATGTAAGACGGCACATATTTGTTGTAACCATATGTATGTTGCTTTCTTCCCCTATCCATTATTGTAATGGGATACTCCACTCTTGTGAGCAAGAGCCTTTTTTTTCTGTCAGTTTTCTGGCCCATAAGGACAGGGCCAGATCTCAAAAAGGGGGTGGGTGTAGCACCCTCCTAGTTAGGATTTTAAGTACATTTAGTTATTGCCTCCACTTAGTGAGTAGAGTGCTTGATTCTAGTTAGGTTGTTAGGTACATTTTTTTTTTTTACCAAGAAAAGGTTGTTAGGTAAATTTAGTCTGGGTCCACTGTAAATGATGGAGTGGTTTTTGAATTTTTGGATATGCTCAGGATTCCTGAGCTAAGAGCTTGATTGCTTCTCCCTACCTCTGGAAAACATTTCCAAAATAAAGGGAGGGAAATTCAAATAATAAGCTCCATATTTATCATACAATGGCCAATCCTTGGAAGGGGACATCCAGAAAGTAGCTGGGGAGGTGATAAATAGATAGGAGGCCTGACCCGATTGTTCTTTCCTTCTCAAGGAGGTTTCCAGTACTCTGCTGCCCATAGGAGAAGAATTACTGACACAACAGACTACAGTTTGAGCCTCAGCGGTGGCTGGGCTGAGGGCCTTAGGAGAATTGCTAAGGAGGCATACCTGCTGAAGGACACTGCTTTAGAGTCCTGGTCCGGAGAAGGAGTTTATCTTCCTCACAAGAGATTTACCTGTGGAAGCCTGGTGGTAGACAGCTTCTACGACACTATGACTATTGGTGGACTATTAGTTGTGCAAGTGATAGAAGGGATTAGTGGCCATAGATTGCCCTGTGGTCTGCAGCTGTGGGGCCTTAGACACCCCCTGTTACCTTCAGAAATCTGCTACTGAGAGACTAGAGAGAAGTTTGTCCTCCTCCTATGCAGTTACTAAACATATTGGAGTATCCTGTAACCCCAAACCCCTTCCTTCTGTTAAATCGGTGTGCTAGTGTGATTGGTGTACTACCTAGGAAGAACCTGTCTATTTCCGACGGTTCCTTCTGATGAGTGCCCAAGAGTTTCCCATAATTTTTATTGATTTTAGTTTACATTTATGCAATGTATTATATGTGTTACCCGAAAAACTCAATGTTTATTTTTTTTTAAGTAGACATGCTTTGTAGGTCCCATTGATGGTATTGGCAGCACATGTAAAATGCATTTTGATGCATTTATTCAGTGCATTTTACAGTGTAATCTTCTCCCCATAGCAAACTTAAAGTTTGTTAAACCAGTATTTCACATTTCTGATATGTGCCTGCTGTACCATGTACTTGTATGAAAAAGTATCCTTTTCTCTTTGTATTGCTTCCTTTGTGTGAAATCCCTGGTGTTCTTGCCATTCCCTCTGCTTTCCTATTAAAAACTGACCACACTAAGCAGTAGAGCACATCTTGGTCAGTTCTCTTGCTATGGGGCCTCAGGCTTTTCTCCTCCAATGATCAGACTTGTCCTGGCACATCCCTCATGCACAGCCATTCACTGTGCTGGGCTCAGTGTGCTGCTGCTTCTCCTTCCCCCAGCTCTTTTGCAGCTGAGAACAGAGGGGACAGAAAGAATGTGAATACTTATAAAAAAAGGGGAAAAAAGCTATTTATGTTGTTTTTTTTATATCTATAAACAAATGTTTTGCCTTTCATTTCAGTTTTAAACGGAATGGGTTGTTTTACAAGGCGATCTTTACAATCACTTTTTTTTTTTTGCTTTTCCACTTCAGTGAACTCTTCATCGAGAGACTCATTTAAAACTTTGCAGCTCAATAATGTCCCTTCTCGTTTTCACATCATTGTGGTATTTTTCTTCATCTGATTTATTCTCATATAAATTTCTATTTTACATCATCAGTTCTCCAATAAAGAAACAGAACAATTGTTCAAAATACTCATTAATTATGAATCTCATTTATACAGAAGTAAAACCCCTCTTCCACCCCCCTAGCTACTTCCCTTCCCCCCCTCCCTCTTTTCCCTCCTGGTTTGTTGTGATTCTGCTCATAGGATTCTATTCCTCTATTTATTTAGAACCCTCTTATTTCCATCATCTGTTCTAGGTATTTGTCAGTTGACTTAAATTTTTCCCAGCATTCCCATGCAGTGACGTATTTCTGGAAGCGCCCTTTTTCTCTACTTTCTAAATATTTCATCTTGTTTTAATACTCTATCTGTTCGAACCAATCTCTTGTGCTAGGTGTTTCACTTTGTAGCCAATTATTTGGGATTAGCCCTTTTGCCGGGTTTAAAAGTTTTGGGATAATTGAGTTGTTATATTTTTTCTTGGGGGTTTTAGAGCCATGAAACAAACACCCCTGTGCATTTAGTTCTATTTTCTCGTACCTTATATCTGTTATAGTTTTCACTATTTCTTGCCAATACTTCTTTATTGTTGGACACTCCCACCAGTTGGACCATTGTTGCCCTTTGGTTGCAATTCCTCCAGCATAGTGGTGATCCCTCCTTCTGCATTTTATGCATCCTCTCTGGTGTCAGGTACCACCTAGCTAGTAATTTGTAATTCATTTTGATGGTTCTCATATCCCAGTTAATGTTGTACATTGCCCCTACCATCTTCTCTACTTGGTGGTCGTCTAGTTTTATATTCAAGTCCTTCTCCCACTGTTTTATGTAAGCCTTGTCCTTCCAAGTCTGTCAATAATTCATATATCTTTGAGATTCCATTTTTTAACAACTTTTGTACGTAACAAAATTTTTCCAGGAAGACCAAGTCTCCTTCATCCCGTATTGGGCTTGGGCGTGTTGTTACCAAATGTTTTAGTTGAAGCAGGTTCCATTCACTTATCTTCCATCCTTTTAGTTCTTCTATTCCTTGTCGTGTTCTCATCTTCCCTTTTGTGATGATATCTCTCATCTGTGGATTTTTTATTTTATGTGCCGTAAATATCTCTTCCCCTGGTTTAAACAAGTTTGTTTCTGCGAGGGACATAAAAGGTGAATTATACTCCCACTTCCCACTCCTATGTATTGCGTCCCATAGTGTAAAAACATTTTTAGTTATCTCATGGGTGTCTTGTCCCAACACCCTGAATTTTTGTGGTACCCAAATATTTTTATGTAGTGTGCTTCTACTTATTGTGTTTTCTATATCCACCCATTTTTTTTTCACTATTCTCATTTGTCCATTCTATCATACGTGCTAAGATTACTGCTTTGTAGTATCTACTTATGTCTGGAGTGGCCAAACCCCCATGTGCCCTGTTCCTAGTGATTAGTGCGTATTTTATTCTTGACCTCTTGTTTTGCCAGACGTATTTAATTAACATTTTTTTATGATCTTGAAAAAACAACATTTGGAATTTGTACATTATTTTTGGTAATATTACCATTTTGAACATATTAATTCTTCCCATCCAGGATAGTGGTTCTATACTAAGTTTTTTAATATCCGCCATCACTTCATTAAGTAGTGCGATGTAATTTGTGGCGTATAGTTTTTCATATGTTGTGGTTACCTTAATCCCCAGATATTTTAGTTCTTTTACCCATGTGAAAGGGAATTCTCTCTGTAAGTTCTCCATTTCTGTTTTTTTTACCCCAATATTTAATATTTCCGTCTTAATTGGGTTTACTTTAAAGTTTGAGACCTCCCCATATCTTTTGATTTCTTTCATTACATTTGGTAGGGTCACCCTTGGGTTTGTCACATACAACAGCACATCGTCTGCGTAGGCAGCTATTTTGTGTGTTTCTCTGCCTATTTTCACCCCGCCTACGTCCTGATTTTTCCGCAGTGTCTCAAGAAGAGGCTCCATTGTCAGGACGTATAGGAGAGGTGATAACAGACATCCTTGACGCGTTCCATTGTACATGCCAAACACCGGGGACAGTCTCCCATTCACCTTCTCCATCCCAGTTGGTCCCTGGTATAGATTCCCAATCCATTTCATGAACTTTGGTCCTATTCCAAGATACCTCAGAGTATCCATCATGAATCCCCAGTCTACCCTGTCAAATGCCTTTTCTGCATCTATTGACAGGAATAGAGCTGGGGATTCATTCAGGTTTTTTTTTTTCTCAGAATTAAAATTGTTTTTATTCCGTTATCCCTCCCCTCTCTGCCAGGAATAAACCCAGTCTTGTCAGGGTTTATCCATAATGGTATTAATTTTTTCAGCCTGGTGGCCAGGATCTTAGCATATATTTTGGTATCAGTATTTAAAAGGGCAATCGGTCTATAGATTGAACAGTTGGTCTTGTCTTTTCCTTCTTTAAGTATTATTGTAATAAATGATAGTAGAGATTCTTTCCTTGTTTCATCTCCCTCTCCTATATCGTTCAGATAGTCACACAACCATGGAATCAGCTGCTCTTGAAATTTTTTATAATATTTAATTGTAAAGCCGTCTGGGCCTGGGCTTTTTCCATTTGGAGTTTCTTTTATCGCAAGTTTAATCTCTTCTTGTGTTATTTTATCTTCCAAATCGTTAGGTTTTTCCTGCTGGATTTTTGGTAAATTTGCTTCTCTTAAGTATTTTTGTATCTTCCTTTTTCTTGCTTCTTGCTCTGTTTTGGGTTCGTTATTATTAATAGAGTATAATACACTGTAATATTTCTGGAAGGCTTCTGCGATCTCTGAGGTTTTATTTACTATTTCTCCTTTTTCATTTTTGATCTTTTCATGATTTATTTTTCCTTATCAGATTTGCAAGGTATTTCCCTGGCTTGTTCGCCCACTTGAATCTCTCCTGTGCAACTCTATTCAGGTTACATCTTCCTTCTTCTTCTAACAGGTTCTTCAGTTGTTCTCTTTTTATACTGAGGTTTCTGAGAAAAAAATTTCCCGCTTTTTTTTTATGTCTTTGTTCTAGGGCATGTATTTCTTTCATAAGTTTTGTCATGTTTTTTTTTTCTTCCCTGTTTTTTCCCTGCTCCAATGGAAATTAGTTTTCCTCTAATGACTGATTTATGTGCCTCCCAGATCGTTGCTTTTGAGAGTTCTGCTGTTTAATTTTCCTGGAAATATCTTGCAATCTCTTCTTCTATTATTTTTTGATTTTCTCTGTCTTCCAGTATATCTTCATTTATTCTCCATGGTCCTTTTCCCATCTTTTCACCAGTTCAT
Source organism: Lithobates sylvaticus (assembly GCA_028564925.1). Lineage (NCBI taxonomy): Eukaryota > Metazoa > Chordata > Amphibia > Anura > Ranidae > Lithobates > Lithobates sylvaticus. The sequence goes on along the minus strand of CM053031.1, from coordinate 109,595,988 downwards.
TTCATTTTAAGTGAAACCAGCGCATGATCAGATATTGTAATTATTCCTATTTTTGTTTCCAATATTTCATCTAATCCTCTGTGTTCGACCATTATGTAGTCTAACCGAGAATATATTTTATGCACAGTTGAATAGAATGTATAATCTTTTATGTTGGGGTCCAGGGATCTACTATTTGATATTCATGGAGTAGGTTTTTCAGCCTCTTTGTTTGCCTCATTTCCCTGGCTATTGTGTTTGTCGTGGTATCCATTTTATGGTCTGCTGGGAAATTAAAGTCCCCTGCAAGTATTAACCTTCCTTGTTTAAATTCTAGAAGCTCCTTCAACTTTTCCAGGAAATATTTTTTAGGGTTTCTATTTGGACAGTATATATTCGCCAACGTGTATTTTATATTCTGCATAATTCCTGTCAGAAAAAGGTAACGACCTTCCGGGTCGACTTTTCTTTTTTGTATTTCGTACATCCTTGCCTATACCTATTGCCACTCCTTTTGCCCCTCTAATAGGTGAATCTCCATAGATCCAGACTGGTATGTTTCTAGAATATATTTTAACATTAGAGTCCAAAGTGATGTGCGTTTCCTGAAGAAATATTATCTCTGCTTGGTTCTTTTCTATTTCTCTTATTTCTAATTGCCTCTTAGCTGGTGAATTTAGTCCTCTTACATTATATGTCAAAATCCGAATATTACTCATCTCCTCCATTCATGTCTAGCCCCCCTGGGGCGAGTTTACAATCACTTTAACATTATCCAATATTTAATTGTTTGACAGAATTAAACAAACTTGCATATTACACATGAAAAGGTGAGCAAACATGCATTGAGGAAAATAAAAATTCATAAAAACACTCAAGGTATAAATACAGCCTCTAAAACACAATAATTAAAATCATAATCTTTAACTTGTAATGTCATAAGTTGTCTTGAGTCTGTTTAAAGCTGCAACTTTCACATTTAGGCTAGGTTCAGGGTGCAGGACAGCGTGTAAATCACACCTCAGCCAAAACGCACTGCTATTTTCCAGTCGCTAAGGGCTGCCATTAATTCTTAATGGCACTCTAACACATCTGTAAACACAGCACGTGTTAGGGTGTTTTGTCACCATGCGATTTCCCTTTTTCCTGTGTTTCTCACAGGCCAATCGCAAGTGTAAAAAATGTCATAAATTATGCATAAATTGCCATTCAACATGCATGAAGTAATGTAACAACATAGCGTAAATATGGCCTTAAAGAATACCTATTGATCCTGCCATGAATGTCCTTGTTTAGGTATTTAATGTTATGGGGCAACAACTGTCTTCTAAATTATGCTCCTGTGTTGTTACCCTGTAACATGCACCCCTGGTGAAAGCTACAAATGGCCATGTCAATATACATTACACAGATACAGTCCATCTATTTCAACATCAGGAAGCTGGCACAAAGAGAGAAAACCTGCAACACCGGCTGGTCCTCCAAACACCTTTGGTTCCAGTTGTAGACCTAATGCGGCGTACACACGAAGGGACAATCCCGCGGGATTATCCGCTGGACTGAAGTCCAGCGGATAATCCCCTCGTGTGTGGGCGCCGGCGGACTTTTTGGCGCCAAAGTCCGGCGGACTTTTTGGCGCCAAAGTTTTAAGTTTGGTTTTAAAATTATCCGCTGGACTTGGCAGTCCGGCGGACAATCCCGCCGTTAGTGGGCAAGTCCGCGGGACTTTTGAAATGAACGGACTTGCCGCTCATCAGCAAGTCCGTTCATTTAGCACGTGACTTCAGGTTACGTAGCTAGCGTAGGCAGTTACTGCCGCCGCGCTAGCTCCGTGACCTGGCATGGATTTAAAGGGACTCCCCACGCCGAAAAAAAACGGCGTGGGGGTTCCCCCCAAATCCATGTCAGACCCTCATCCGAGCACGCAGCCTGGCAGGCCAGGAAAGGGGTGGGGACGAACGAGCGCCCCCCCCTCCTGAGCCGTACCAGGCCGCGTGCCCTCAACATGGGGGGTGCCCTGGGGAAAGGGGGGCCGTGCGGCCCCCCCACCCCAAAGCACCTTGTCCCCATGTTGATGAGGACAAGGGCCTCTTCCCGACAACCCTGGCCATTGGTTGTCGGGGTCTGCGGGCGGGGGCTTATCGGAATCTGGGAACCCCCTTTAATAAGGGGGCCCCCAGATCCCGGCCCCCCACCCTATGTGAATGAGTATGGGGTACGATGTACCCCTACCCATTCACCTAAGGTGTAAAATGTAAAGTACAAAAACACACACACTTTTGAAAAAATATTTTATTGCACTGCTCCGGGGGTCTTCTTCCGTCTTGGGGGTCTTCTCGCCGGACTCCTCCGCTCTCTTCTGCTCTTTTACCTAGCTCTTTCACGAACGGAGGAGTCCGGCTACCTTCTTTGTCGTCGCCGCCGTCGTCTGGGGGTCTCGATCCGCCTTCGGGGGTCTTCCGGGGGTCTCTTCTGTTCTTGCGGCGGTCGTCGTCTTCCGCGCCGCCGGCGCCTTCTTCTTCTTCTTGTCCTTCTTCTTGTTCTTCTTCTTCCGATGTTGACCCCGACGCTCTCTCTGCCCGTAATGCCTGTGCCGCTCTGCGCTGGGACTTATATAGGGGCATGGGGACAGGGTCACATGCACATGTCACATGGTGACCCCGCCCCCTTGTGTTGTCACAGTCCCGGAGGACTGTGTACTTTACATTTTACACCTTAGGTGAATGGGTAGGGGTACATCGTACCCCATACTCATTCACATAGGGTGGGGGGCCGGGATCTGGGGGCCCCCTTATTAAAGGGGGTTCCCAGATTCCGATAAGCCCCCGCCCGCAGACCCCGACAACCAACGGCCAGGGTTGTCGGGAAGAGGCCCTTGTCCTCATCAACATGGGGACAAGGTGCTTTGGGGTGGGGCGGCCCCCCTTTCCCCAGGGCACCCCCCATGTTGAGGGCACGCGGCCTGGTACGGCTCAGGAGGTGGAGGGGGAGGGCAGCAAAATGCAAATACAAACATTCTATCAAATGAAACAGAACCTCATATTAAATCTGATAATTCATTGCCAGCCGCACCCACTGTGACCACCACAGTTTATAACAATAATAATAATGCAGGTGAAGTTCAGCTTGTAATGAAGCCTTTGAAACCAAAAGAATTAGATGCAATTCTTAAAGAAATAGGAATGATTCCCTGCCATGATTTAAACAGATTTTTAAAATGGTTTTTGACTTGCAGAATGTCAGAGATATGTACAATCTCAACCCATCTGATTTAGACAGAGTTATGCAACATTCTATAGGAAATAGTCTTTGGTGAGAATTAAGCAGATCTGTACTCAGCCAATGAGGACAAGGGACATATTGATGGAATTGTTATGTGTTTTGTATGGTGTACGTTCTGATGTTACTGTTCATGGGAAGATCAAACAAATGAAAAGCGAATCTCCCTACGAACTGTCAGGAAGGATAAAATCTATTATGGAAATATTGGTCAGTAATAATCTTGCATTTGAGCATGGTGGCTTGTTACATATGAGTATATTTCTACATGCTTTAAATGAAGAGATCAGACAAAATATTTTACTAGTTACCCCAAATCCTCATGATTTAAAAGACGTATTGTTGAAAGCAGACAATTTATGGAGAAAGTCAAATGAGCAAGCTGTCAAGATTGATTTAGCCACATTGTTTAGGACAAATACTGAACATAAAGATCAAAAGATAATGTCTTATGATAACAATCAAAGAGGAGACACCAGGTCAAATATAGGTGATATTAATATGAAAAGCAGAGCTGACCAAATCATAATAAAAAGGTATCTAAGGCTTGGATACCATTTTCTCAGTTAAAACAGAAATATGACCACTTGAAGATTGAATACGATAAGATGAAAATGGAACATTACACATTGCTGGGACAGCTAAACAGATTACATTATCCAGATCTGTTTTTGAATACAAATGACATTTCGCTAGCAGTGGGGGTGTTTTAGTTTCAACCTGTGGATGTGTAAATAGTCCTTTGTTTTGACTTCAAACAGTGTTTAAGGACCTTGCTAATTAGTTTTGTTGGAGAGTTTTTTGTCTTTCAGATATTGAAGATACTGCATCTGCATAGCATGTGAACTGCAAGCTGAAATTTCTGGCTAGTGGGGAGAAACACTGAATAAACAATATCATGGACTCTCTCAATATTCATCAAGCAATTGACCTTTTTTTTTTTACTTTTTTTGGACTTGGACATTTTTATTTTTATTTTTTTATTTTTTTTATTTTTATTATGTTTTTTTCTTGAACTTTATCTTAAACCCAGAGCGAAACATTTAAACCGAAAATAATTTTTTCCTATATTTTATTTTTTCAATATATTTGATATCTAAGGTGAGATGCTGCACAATGGCTTGGCATAGCATAAATTATAGTATGTTGGGTGGTTTTCCATTTTTATGTGGATCGGAGCTCCCAGCACACCAAGCACACCAAGTCTAATTTCAATGAGAGATGTGATGAAGTTGAAGTTGAAAATTGAAGAATGAACTGTGACATCAGCTCGTTTTTGTGCAATATTCAAGATCTTGATGTGATATAATAAGGATGTTTACCGAATCCTTTTCCAGCCAGGCTGCGTGCTCGGATGAGGGTCTGACTTGGATTTGGGGGGAACCCCCACGCCATTTTTTCAGCGTGGGGATTCCCTTTAAATCCATGCCAGGTCACGGAGCTAGCGCGGCGGCATTTACTGCCTACGCTAGCTACGTAACCTGAAGTTACGTTCGAAATGAACGGACTGCTCCGTGTGTGGGCAAGTCCGTTCATTTTCAAAAGTCCCGCGGACTTTTGGCCGGCGGATTATCCGCTGGAGAAGTCCGTGCGTGTGTGGGCAAGTCCACACGCTCGGAAAGTCCAGCGGACCTAGCTGGAAAGTCCCGCGGGATTGTCCGCTGGACTAAGTCCGCCGGCAAAAGTCTGCACGTGTGTACGCGGCATAAGAGTTACTGCTCACTATTGCTGTTGCGTTGATATGCTTGTATACCACATACCTATGTGAGTATAACCATTGCTGTTTTACCTCTATTAAAATTCTATTTTTGGTAATGCACAAGGTCTGTGCGCCCTCCCTTCTTTTTATATGACAGAGAGCAAGTAGCTGGAAGAGATCAGCAGTTCTGAGATCCAAAACAAGGTGAAAACAGTACTTTATAAAAACATACGGCAGTTGTTTGATTCACATTGCTTCAGCAAACTAAATATCATCAAGTTAGAGTTTATATCGACCTCAATTTTTGCAACGCAAATCTGCAATTATCTTTACTTAGGGAGCAAAAGTAAAGGGTAATTTTTGCAAAGGTGTAGGAAAGTATGAGTCTTTAAGATCCCCTCCACTTTTCTATATAGGTGTGCTAAAAGGATCAGTCTTAGCAATCCAAGAAGGAAATATACTGGAAAAGAAGTACCAGTTCTCAGAAAACTATTCCATGCACTGACCTTTAGGTCATGCATTCCAAGGAAACCCACATAGATTTTTTTTTTAAATAGCCTAGCTAGTTGAAGCATAACTAGACATAAGGAGGCTATGGAGGTAACAAAGTGTGACCTATGCCAAGCTGCAGGATCAATACAGCAATAAAGGTTAAACCTTAAATGTAATAGCTGAATTAATACAGCATTTTGTGTAGTTGTTACAAAAGTGTCAAGAAAATTCGGTTCAGGCTTTTGAACATTGTTAATGCCTTACAGGTATGGATTGAATTGTGCACAATAGATATTGTTAGATTTTTTACAGCTACAGTATATGTCTTACAGGATACAGTATTGCTAGCACACTCTAAAACAATGGAAAGCAATAGCTCAAGAAATATCTAAGAAGAAAAGCCAACCAATCCCTGATTATTACAAAAAGAGGGGAGAACAAGGAGTTGGGACATTAAATGAGGCAAGGAGTGGGTAGGTTCATCTACCTCCATCCCTATTATACATAAATTAAAAAAAGGGGGTTGGGTGGGACTTTGTATGAAGCACGGCTAGGTAATAAGGTGTGCAATCACATGATGGTAATTCCAAAGAAAAATATACATTGTATAATTGAAAATAACATGATAAACAATAGTAACACCATAACAGTTTATTGAACATAATTCACAGTAATAATAATATAATAATAATAGATACATTCATGTATAGTAATTAAAAGTTCCAATTCATAATTAAGATAATGATGTTAAAGAGGAGTTTCCATAAAAAAAAAAAAATTAAAAGTCAGCAGCTACAAATACTGCAGCTGCTGACTTTTAATAATCGGACACTTACCTGTCCCAGGGTCCAGCGATGCGGGGGATCGAAGCCCCCTCTACTTGGCAGCGCCAGCATTGTAAGTGTGGGCACCCGACTATAGGTTCAGAGCCGAGGACCCACTGCGCATGCGCAACTGGCGCCGCGCGCCGTGATTGGCCGCGCAGTCATCTGGGACCTGTCACGTGTCCCAGATGACTGACAGGAGGGAGGGGGCAGAGATGAGCCCTTCCTGCGCCGAGGGGAAGTGATGTCACCAGCCCAGGCACTGAAGAGGGCAGAGATTAGCCCTTTCTGCGCCGAGGGGAAGTGATGTCACCAGCCCAGGCACTGAAGGGGGCAGAGATTAGCCCTTTCTGCGCCGAGGGGAAGTGATGTCACCAGCCCAGGCACTGAAGGAGTCAGACTACGAGGGACCCCCTAGCAACAGGCATTTAGAGGCGAGTTAAAAAATGTTTTCCAAATATTTTTTTATTTTATTTTTTTTTAGGAATTTTAATGATTTTTTTTTTTGTTTGCAACCCCACTTTAATAATTATAATAATTGATGATAAAATTCATGTTATTAAATCTCAGAATCACATGATTGCAATGGTGTAGCATAAGGCTGGTGCTCTACGTGTTTGGTGGAGATGTTGACTCGTCAGGAGCAATAGCAATCAGGATAGATCTATAGTATAACAGAAAGGCAGAATGAACAGGTGTTTCACACACGGGGAACACAGGGCACAGGAGGGATAGAAATTCCCCAATACTCTTAACTGTATATGAATTGGATATATAGCTAGTAATAATGTAATGCACAACTGAAGGCACCATGGCAAAACAGGCATCCCATTGGAGCTGAGGCCGCAAAACCATGGCCGCACTGAGGCCAAAGAAAGTATAGGTGATAGTGTGGTCCCCGATTTATCAAGTATTAGTGCAGACTGTATATAAGTTGCAGTTGATATTCTGTGAAGGAAAACATGGTATGAATATATTTATATAATAATCTGCATGTAAGCAGATAAGAGGACTACAATATAAAGGGTCATGTACAGGGGGTCCCCGACTTACGAACGCCTGACCTACGAACCAGTCCCTAACAGGTTCGTAACCCGGGGACCCCCTGTATAGTGTCAAGAAGCCAGGTGGAAAGTGTGCGTATAAAGCCTTATACACACGATCGGACCGTGGACCAACTTTCCTGTGGATTTTTGTCCAAAGGGCGTTGGCCCCAAGCTGGTATTGCATACACACGGCAGGACTTTTTTCAGCCAACTTTCACCAAATCACTTGGTTTTTCTGCTCTTTACCGCCACCTTTGGTCAACTTCTGTATTGTTGTCTGATCTTTTGCATTGGTTCTGCATTTGTTTGTACAAAAGTCCGTTGGTTTTGTGTACACACGGTCGGACTTTGGTCCATCGGACTTTTGTTGGCAGAAAGTTGGTCCGTTCGCACAGCCAACAAAAGTCCGATGAAACCTGGAAAAAGTTGGTCCGATGGAGCGTACACACGGTCGGATGTTGGTCCAAAACAGCTAATTTGCATGTTGGTTGTCAAAAAGTCTGATCGTGTGTATGGGCCTTTAATGTTACAACCCACATACCCAAGCAAAATAGAGTGTGGACAAGAGGAAATAGCAAAAGAACCCAGTAAATAAGCCAAAACAGAGGAAGTGTTACCATAAAACTTTAGAAAGATGACTGTAACAGCCTGTGTGTTGGATGTGAGTCTGGAGGTGAGAAAGGTGTGTACTCCACCTGTGTGCAGTCTTTATAGCCACAGGCAGCCTCCTCTGCCCTGTGTTCCCTGTATGTCAGTAGAAAGATGTGGAGAAGCTCGGGGGGGGGGGTACCTCGTCCTGAATTTAGATATAAAAAAACGAAGAAGGGGGTTTTTTAGCCAACCTATCGGACTATCACGGTACCTGAACGGATGTATGTCTCAATACCAAAGATTGATTCTAAATAGTTTTATTAACACATAGTATACAAAAAACATATCATATATAAAAACAGTGAGGATCCTTGCAGTCCAAAGGCATACATATACATAAAGCTTGTTGATAGATCAGAATGTTTAGACAAAACTCGCTGATTCAATGCTGGTTGACGCGTTTCGCTTAGAGCTTCTTCAGAACCAGAGCATAGCGGTTCGTGTATCTGTTGTACATATCAAGAAGACAAGGGGGTTATTTATGAGTGGATAGGCAAGTGTTATGTGTTCAAATATATGTAATATTAGTATCAATATAGATATAAATGGTTCAGATGGGTATATAGGAATTGCCTACCTTACACTTCTTGTTGGAAAGGTAGGAACTGGTATATGTCTATAGTACCCAATAGTTTATCTAAAAGTAAGTCTCTCAGGAAGACCGTCGAGAACTCGCCGAGTTTGGGATCTAGAGCCAGCAAACAGGGCATGAGCTGTAAGTGAGAAAGAGAGGAAAAAAAAAAAAAAAAAAAAAAAAAAAAAGAATCACTAAGGATTCTGGGATGAAGTAAATGGGTGACCAATCCCATATAAATATAGTATAGACAAGTAAGTATGTATATCTAAAAGGAATACTCACATAAAAAAGTAGGAAAAGAAAGAGTAATAGTAGTGGAGCTGGGGTGTGCCGAATCGGCCAGTAACAGAGTGGTATTCTGCGGACAGATCTGTAATGCCGATATCCTGTAATTAATAACAGTAGTAATGTAAAAGATAGATAGAGAGACATTAGCTTCCAGTTTCAAAAGCCCCCTGGGTATACCTTAAAGATCCAGTTGGGTCCTCCCCGTGAGTCTCCTTTTGGGAAGTGGTGATATCAAGGGATGATAAGAACACTATATTAAGTCCAGCATCACAAGGATAAGCTGAAAATAATCAATGAAAAAAAAGGATATATGTATATAATATATCTCCAGTATGCAGTATCTAGAGACATATAGTGGATTGCTACAAAGTATGGTATTGTGTAAAAGTCAGCCTTACTAATCCAAAGAAAACATACCTGATAGCCACTTGTAAAGGAGGGGAACACCCCAGCTGGGAAGGATCACCAGCTCTGCAGGGTCAAACTCCAATGGCTGAATCCATTAGTTGCAGATCCTTTGTAAGAAGGAAATAGGGCAGAACTAGTAATAAAGCCAATGTCAACATTTAGTGTATGCTAAGGGCTAAACAGCCCCAAAGACATCACCTAGAAGAATACGGACAACATAAAAGTCCTTTAGGAGAAAATGTACCTGAACAGGGTATGGTGAAAGCAGCTTCCCAGCACTCCATCTCAAACAACCATCTGATGGAGTGCTGGTTAAATAGGCTGCTTTGGCGCCAAAACTAAATGTGGGAGGGAGCAGATCGCCCCATAAGGCCAATTAAGAGATGATGGAAAACAACTGGAAGGCCGTCAGAGTGAATTAAAGGATACATTGGTGCTAATACCGCTGGGCGCATGCGTCATGTCAGGCTGAGGGGATGGGATCCGCATATAGAGCGTCCCGTTTACCGCAGCCGAAAACGAAAGTACGCGCATGCGCGATGGGTAATACGCGCATGCGCCGTAGTGAAGCGGCCGTTATCCCCATTCTGAGCACAGTAATGAGCTATAACTGAATTCTAAGGATGAAGAAAAGGTCAGATATAACAGTGGATCCTCCCGCAGGAGGTAGAGTCAGAGAAAATTAATAATAGAGAAAGAAGAGGAGATTAATGAAAAGCATGAGTACTGTAGACTTATAAAAAGAGTATAAGACATACAATAAATAAGGAACATGAAAGTTAGAAAATAAAGTGATAATAAGGATTGATAATAAAGAATAAATGATAAGAGAGTAAAATAAAATAAAATAAAAATAGGAGTAAAATAAAAAAAAAAAAAAAAGGGAAGTTAATAAAGAAGGACAGCAGTTTCTCTTTGACATATGCAGCCCATGTCTAGGATGGAAGATAGATTGGGGATGAGCCTCCTCCGACGCCGCCACCGCAACGCCTCCACCGAGGCCACTATGGTTGGATAGAGTTACCTTCCATAATGCCTGTTGAAATCCAAGCCAGAGGGAGATCAAAAAATGGCTCACTAGCCCAAGTGTTTGCTGGACTCATTATACCACTCTACAAGGTCAGAGTTCCATATAGGTTCCCAATGAGATAACGAAACAGCATAATCATATTGACATTCCACTCAAGGTAATCTTCCCAGGTCCTCTATAAACAAATAATATAAATATAAAGATCAGATACATATAGCATTGCATGTTGTATACATTAACGACAGATGTACATATCAAGGAAAGCCCAATTTATTCATAGTTTTTTTTATTTTTTTTTTTATTAAAAAAAAAAAAAAAAAAAACAAGAAACAATTAATTAATAATCCTTCAAAAAATGTTTGCTTCATTATAAAGTGTCCATAGACAGGTAGACCATACTGTCCTGATGAAACCCTCCAGATCGGTTGTCAAGGGTGGAGGGGGAGGAAAGTTCCCTGAAGGGGTGGGTGGATATGTCCTAACTATATGGACAACAGGGGGGTTAGTCCATCATTATGGCCAAGGGGCCCCTGGTTTGGACGAGTCCATCCCTAGAATAAAAGAGGGGAGAGATGAAGGCCAGACATGGGTATGTACTGGGAGGCATAGGAGAAGGAGAGAGATGTTGATGGTAGTTATAGAAAAGGTCGGAAGCTGAGGGAGTCATTCAAGCCAGGGGCCCTTAAGGCATTAAGCTTGAAGATCCATCTAGCTTCGCGCTGCAATAATTTTTTATCTATATTGCCTCCTCTAGGGTCCTCCATCACATGTTCCAGGGCCGTAAAACAGACCATGGAAGTATCATTTTTATGGTACAAGGCTACATGGCGCCCTATTGGTGTATATAATAGATTTTTTCGTATGTAATAAATGTGATCATAAATTCTCCTCCAGAAATTCCTGAACGTTTTGCCTACATAGAATGCTCCACATTTACAAAAAGCTATATAGACTATTCCTTTTGTTTGACAATTAGCTGAAAATTTAATGGTGTGTGTTTCTCCATTGGGGAGTATGTAAGATGAGCCCTCCAACACCCAATCGCAGTAGTCACAATCATGACATTTGAACATTCCTGGGGTGTCTACTTCATGTTCCGAATGTCCTTGAAAGTGGGTGTGTACCAGCTTATCTTTCAAAGATTGGCATTTCTTATAGGTAATTTGGGGCGTTGCCCCAATATATTTCCCTACAATCCTATCGCCTGTTAAGAGGTGCCAATGTTTCCCAATTATATTGCGTATTTCCTCATGATTACTTGAATATGTAGTTATAACACGGGTGGTATTTCCTTGCTTTTTATTGCGTTTATCCCCGAAGAGCAAATCAGCTCTATCTTTATCCAGGGCTTTTTTAAAAGCCTTTTTTAGTATAGTATTACTATAGCCCCGTACCTGCAGCCGTGTTTTCAAAAGGTTGGCCTCTAGTCTGAAGGTTTCCTCTGTTGAGCAATTCCTCCTCAGACGTAAATACTGGGAATAGGGGATGCTTCTGATTAACGCTTGGGGATGTGAGCTACTCGCATGGAGGATGGTGTTTCCTGCCGTTTTCTTTCTATATAGGGATGTGGAGATTGTTCCATCTACTTGTTTTTGTATAGTTAAATCCAAGAATGGTAATGTCTCCGGACTAAATTCCATAGTGAACTTAAGGTTGAAATTATTAATAGAGAGTGCTCTCATAAATTCTCTCAGGTTCTCCACGCTCGACTCCCATACCAAGAAAATGTCGTCGATGTATCTATACCAGCAAGATATGCTGGCCTGATACATCGATAGGTTGGGGTCGGTAAGTAGGGAACGCTCCCACCCCCCCAGGTACAAGTTAGCGTAGGATGGGGCACAACATGTCCCCATCGCTACTCCCTGTACCTGGAGGTAGTGGGAGTCGTCAAAGGAGAAAACATTCTTGGTTAGGATATGCTTTAGTAGCTCTAATATGAATATATTATATGGTCTCCGTATCGGATCACTGTCCCTAAAAAAACTTTCCACCACCATTAGTCCCAAAGTATCACAAACGGCACGTACCTGACAGATGAGTCCAATTGGGCAGGAGGAGGTCTCCCGTACGGATCCGACTGACGGCCCCTGGAGGTGGGTACAGGAGGCACGGAAGTCAGGAAGGGTAAGGGAGCCTGGTGTAGGGGTCCGGAAGTTGGTGATGGCGGTCCGCTGTTGATGAGGTGAAGTGCAGGTAAGCAGGGTTCACAAGTAGTAAGGTAAAGTTCCGGTATGTAGAGTTTTCTGACAGCGAGGTGAAATAACGGCAGGTAAACTCACGTCACTCAGCGGGTAAGGGATGGTGATGGGGTTCCCAATACAGGTGGTGAAACTCACTGTAAGCCGGATAAAATACGGGATAAGCAGATACAGGTCCCTTGAGCAGGAGATATAAGAAGTCCAAATCCAAGCAGAAGTCGGCAACGTTCAAACAGCACAGTACCAAGGAGTTGGCAGGAGAATGGTCGGTCAAGCAGAGGTCTGAGGCAGGCGGAAATCCGGATAGTCCAAAGGGTTAAGCCAAGGTCTTTACAGGTAAGCAGGGTATAACACAGGAACAAACAGATCACTGAGAGATCACAGGAACAAGGTAGTGGCTGGTGCAGAGTATCAGGTATACTGAAGATCAGGCAGCACTAGCCAGCAGGTGCTGCTTGATTAAATAGCCCCATTGGCGCCAACAGTCCATACAGGTGGATGTGAATCACAGGGCGCGCGCCCTTGGACGCCAGCGCGCGCGCGCACGCAAGCCCGCGCTCACGGGAACGCGCACACCACCATGCGTCGGCGCGCGTCGGCGTGCGCCAATCAACCGCCTGGAACCACGATTTTCCTGACAGTGCCCCCTCCTTAAGGGCAGCCTCCGGATGCCCAGTTGCACCAATTTGGAAGCATGAGAGTCTTTGAAAGTTCGTAGTAACTCACTGGCATGTAGATTTTCCTCAGGCTCCCATGAGTTGTCCTCGGGCCCATACCCCTTCCATTTGATGAGAAACTGGATCTGACCACGTCTTTTCCTACAATCTAAGATTGATTCCACCTCAAATTCCTCTTCGTTGTTGATAATGACAGGTTTGGGGGGACCGGTCCTACGGCCCACAAATGAATTTGGAATCACGGGTTTTAAGAGAGTAACATGGAAAACTGGGTGGATCCTTAGGGAAGTGGGTAGATCAAGTTCATAAGCGACATTGTTAATTTTCCTTTTTACAGGAAAGGGCCCTAAAAATTTTGGACCCAGTTTCCGGGAAGGGCATGCCAATTTCAAATTGATGGTGGACAACCAGACCTGGTTACCGGGTTCCAGGATGAGTTCCCCACGTCTCTTTTCATCAAAGGTTCTTTTGTAAGTTTCCTGGGCTTTAGTCATGGTCTCCTGCAGTACTTTATTGTTAGTGGAGAAAAAGTCCAAGGTTTTGGATACTGCGGGCACTGAACATTCAGGTATTGATTGAGGTAGAAAAGATGGATGGTAGCCGTAGTTGGCAAAAAACGGTGTCTGATTGATGGATGAGTGTAGAGAGTTGTTGTATGAGAATTCGGCAATGGGAAGCAGAGGAGCCCAGTCATCTTGAGAGAAAGTAGAAAAACAGCGTAAATATTGTTCTAGAGTTTGATTAGTTCTCTCAGTCTGCCCATTTGTCTGTGGATGATATGCCGAGGAGAATGCCAATTCAATTTCCAAAGATCCACAGAGGGCCTTCCAGAATCTGGAGGTGAACTGGACACCACGATCTGAAACAATATTTTTTGGAATTCCATGTAATCTTACCACTTCTTTGATAAATGTTTTGGCTGTTTCCATGGCTGACGGGGTGCCCTTCATGGGTAGGAAGTGGGCCATCTTTGATAGTCTGTCTACAACGACAAAGATAGAAGAAAACCCCTCCGATGGGGGAAGTTCGACAATAAAGTCTATTGAAACCATATTCCATGGCCTTTCTGGGACTGGTAGAGGTTTTAATAGACCCCAGGCTCTTGTCCGGCTAGTTTTGTTTCGTGCACAAACATTGCATGACTCAACATATCTTTTACAATCCCGGGTCAGATGAGGCCACCAGAAAGTACGTTGCAGCAGATTGGTTGTTTTTTGAGTGCCGAAGTGCCCTGCCAGTTTGTGGTCGTGGCATAACTCTAGTACACGCACCCTTAATTCTTCTGGTACTACAATTTTGTCTTCATGCCAGAACAGACCGTCCTTAACGGACATCCCATCCAGAGGACGCATCCCAACGGAGGCTTGTTTGATCTGAGAAATAAGATCCCCCTGTAAGAGCAAGAAGTTCCCAGAAGGTAAAATGGTGTCGGGAAGTGGGGCCTGTTCGGTATCCAAAAACATTCAGGAAAGAGCATCTGGTTTGGTATTCTTGGAACCTGGTCGATAGGTTATGTGGAACTGAAACCGTGAGAAGAATAGAGCCCACCTGGCCTGCCGAGGTCTTAATCTTTTGGCCGTCCTCAGGTACTCCAAGTTCTTATGATCGGTGTAAACCAGAACAGGGTGCGCAGCACCTTCGAGTAGATAGCGCCATTCCTCCAATGCTACCTTTATGGCAAGAAGTTCCCTGTCGCCCACATCGTAGTTTCGTTCTGACGAGGTCAGTTTGCGGGAGAAGAAACCCACAGGATAAAGAAGGGCCTTGGCACCCTGTCGTTGGGACAACACGGCACCTACTGCAATCTCGGAGGCGTCAACCTCTAATACGAAGGGCAAAGCTGGGTTTGGGTGTTTGAGAATGGAGGCCGAAGTAAAAAGTCTCTTGAGCTCTTCAAAGGCCAGTTGTGCTTTGGGAGTCCAGAGAAATCGAATCCCCTGTTTGGTGAGTTCGGTAATAGGGGAAATGATGGAGGAAAAACCTTTAATAAACTTTCTGTAGAAATTGGCAAAGCCAACGAAGCGTTGTACTCCTTTTTTGTCCATGGGTGCTGGCCAATCCAGGATAGCGGATACCTTTTCAGGGTCCATTTTTATTCCATCAGCAGAAATAATTAATCCCAGGAATTGCACGGTGTGGATTTCAAAACTGCATTTTTCAAGTTTGGCGTATAATCCATGCTGTCTCAGGCGGGCAAGAACATTTCGGACATGCTTGCGGTGATCATTCAAAGAAGTAGAAAAAACTAAGATGTCATCTAGATAAACAATAACGTACAGATCCAGATAATCGTGGAAAATGTTATTGACAAAATGTTGGAACGTAGCAGGAGCGTTACACAGGCCGAAAGGCATGACAAGATACTCATAATGTCCAAATCGAGTGCGAAAAGCCGTTTTCCACTCGTCCCCTTTTCGGATGCGGATTAAGTTGTAAGCCCCGCGAAGATCCAGTTTAGTAAAGATTTTGGCTGTCCCCAGTCTTTGGAAGAGTTCTGGCACCAGTGGTAGAGGGTATCTATTCTTGATGGTAATTTTATTTAATTCCCGGTAGTCAATGCAAGGGCGTAGGGAGTGGTCCTTTTTCTCAACAAAGAAGATGCCCGCGCCGGCCGGAGACGTGGAGGGGCGGATGAAGCCTTTTGCTAGATTTTCATCTATGTAGTCTTTTAGAGTGCCCAATTCCTGTTCCGTTAATGGAAAAATCCTTCCAAAGGGGACTTCTGTTCCAGGTAGTAATTCTATGGGGCAATCATAAGGCCTGTGGGGAGGAAGAGTTTCTGCCCCCTTTTTACTGAATACATCCACAAAGTCCCGGTAGGGTTCAGGAATGGACTGATGGAGTTCAGCATCAGACCCCATACAGAGAAGAGGAGCCAGTTTGACAGAGGTTTGACATTGACAATTCTGCCGACAATATTCAGAAGAGAACTGGACTTCCCCTGTGGCCCAGTTGATATTGGGGTTGTGGGCCCGCAACCAGGGCATTCCAAGTATGATTGGAAAAAGTGGAGATGGTATGACGTCCAGACAGAGAAATTCTTGATGTTGAAAGTCTATAGTGGCTAATAGAGGTGTGGTTTCTTGGGTTACCGGACCGGAACTAAGGGTGGATCCATCGGCCAGGTGTACTGAAAGACCTCGGGTCTTGGGTTGAAGAGGAATGCCATGGCTGGTTGCGAAAGCTTGATCAATGAAACAGCTGCATGCTCCTGAGTCAATGATGACCGATACTGGAATGCTCCGGCCGGAGAGCTGTAAAATAATGGAGATCGCCAGGTGAGTGCCAGTTGGAAGCAAGACAGGTGCACACAAGGAAGAAGAGGGCAGGCACTTACGTGTCTTGTTGGGGCACATTCTTGCATAATGTCCAGGTTCACCACAGTATAGGCACAGGTTGTGGGCCCGTCTGCGCATCTTCTCTTCAGGAGTCAAAGAAGGTCTGAGCAACCCAATCTGCATTGGTTCCGGAGCTCCTGTCGCTAGAGTAGATGAAGCTGAAGGAGCCACACCGGGTGGCCCGGTGACCTTGGGGACCATCCAGAAGGGACGAGAAGGTCCGGAGGCTCTTTCGGCCCGTCTTTCCCTGAGACGGCGGTCAATTTGCACTGATAAGTTGATAAGTTCATCCAAAGTTGGAGGAACCCCCACTCGAGCCAGTTCATCTTTCAGAGGGTCTGATAATCCTTTGCGAAATTGATGGCGTAACGCCGCATCATTCCATTCTGTATCAGAGCTCCAACGTTTGAACTCGACGGCATAGTCCTCGGCCGTTCTGCGACCTTGCTGTAAGGACTGTAATGCGACTTCGGCCGTAACGGTGGGTTGAGGGTCCTCATATAGCTGTGACATAGCAGTGAAGAGACTATTAAAGGACTCCAAGGATGTGGCTTTCTGTTCCAGCAGGCGGTGGGCCCAGGTCTGGGGTTCCCCTGTCAGGAGGGAGATGATGAAGCCCACCTTAGTAGCTTCCAGAGAGAAAGTCCGTGGCTGTAGGGCAAAATACAGCTCGCATGCGTTGCGGAAGGCACGGAACTTACTTCGTTCCCCAGAAAACTTCTCGGGTAGGGGTACTTTGGGTTCTGGGGGTAACATAATTACAGAAGGTGGCTGGGGAAGTCCCGTGGAAGACGTTCCTTGAGAGTTAGCGGACAAAGTCTGAACCTGTTCCATCAAACGGGTGTAACCTTCCTGTAGGCCTTTTACTGCTTGGGTGAGACCCGCTAGATGTCTGCCTAGTTCCTCCATGGGGGAGACCCCCTGCCCGGACTCGGTCATGGCTGCCTGATACTATCACAAACGGCACGTACCTGACAGATGAGTCCAATTGGGCAGGAGGAGGTCTCCCGTACGGATCCGACTGACGGCCCCTGGAGGTGGGTACAGGAGGCACGGAAGTCAGGAAGGGTAAGGGAGCCTGGTGTAGGGGTCCGGAAGTTGGTGATGGCGGTCCGCTGTTGATGAGGTGAAGTGCAGGTAAGCAGGGTTCACAAGTAGTAAGGTAAAGTTCCGGTATGTAGAGTTTTCTGACAGCGAGGTGAAATAACGGCAGGTAAACTCACGTCACTCAGCGGGTAAGGGATGGTGATGGGGTTCCCAATACAGGTGGTGAAACTCACTGTAAGCCGGATAAAATACGGGATAAGCAGATACAGGTCCCTTGAGCAGGAGATATAAGAAGTCCAAATCCAAGCAGAAGTCGGCAACGTTCAAACAGCACAGTACCAAGGAGTTGGCAGGAGAATGGTCGGTCAAGCAGAGGTCTGAGGCAGGCGGAAATCCGGATAGTCCAAAGGGTTAAGCCAAGGTCTTTACAGGTAAGCAGGGTATAACACAGGAACAAACAGATCACTGAGAGATCACAGGAACAAGGTAGTGGCTGGTGCAGAGTATCAGGTATACTGAAGATCAGGCAGCACTAGCCAGCAGGTGCTGCTTGATTAAATAGCCCCATTGGCGCCAACAGTCCATACAGGTGGATGTGAATCACAGGGCGCGCGCCCTTGGACGCCAGCGCGCGCGCGCACGCAAGCCCGCGCTCACGGGAACGCGCACACCACCATGCGTCGGCGCGCGTCGGCGTGCGCCAATCAACCGCCTGGAACCACGATTTTCCTGACACAAAGAGTGGGGAATACTGCAATAAAGGGCCTCTACATCAATTGCAACCAGAAGGCTGGTTGGAGAGACTTTTTTATTGTGCAGGACTCGTAGTAGCGCTAAAGTGTCCTGTAGGTATGAGGGAAGTTGCGTCACATAAGGACGTAAAAAAGCGTCCACTAGTCTACTGCCTTTTTCACTTTTGGCTCCTATGCCTGATATAATAGGGCGGCCCGGAGGTTTGCTGATATTTTTGTGAGTCTTGGGGAGTGCATAGAAGGATGGAACTCTAGGATAGGAGGTTTTAAGAGCCTCAAATATATCTTTATCAATAATTCCCTCGTTAAATGCTTGAGTTATGAGGATTTCGTAATCTCCATTGAATGTTAGTATCCTCTCATATGGAATGAGACAATACCAGTCTTCATTGGAGAGGATATCCAAACACATTTGTCTATAATATGTGGTATCCATTATTACTACATTTCCTCCCTTATCCGCCATTTTTATTGTGATTTCTTTGTTGTCTTGAAGTTGGGAGATCACATGTTGTTGATCTGACGTTAAGTTTCTTGTTTTTTGTGACCTGAAATCTAGTTTTTTGACTTCATTAGTTACTTGTTGTAAAAAAGTCCAGATGCTAGGGTTCGTTTTAAGGGAGGGGAAGTTGGTGGATTTATTAATGAATTTTGGAATTTCTCTGGGTGGAGTTGCATGAGGGGGGTCCCCCGGATAAAGCGGGGAAGCTCCCTCTGCAGGACCACCCTGTATGTCAAACACCTGTTCATTCTGCCTTTCTGTTATACTATAGATCTATACCGATTGCTATTTCTCCTGACGAGTGGACATCTCCACGAAATGTGTAGAGCCCCAGCCTTATGCTACACCATTGCAATCATGTGATTCTGAGATTTAATAACATAAATTTTTTATAATCAATTATTATCATTATTAACATCATTATCTTTATTATGAATTGGAACTTTTAATTACTATACATGAATGTTCAATAAACTGTTAATCACGTACGGACCGCCCAGCGCCCGCCAGAGTGTTATGTCAGAACTTTGAAGAGGAATATTGTTGTTATGGTAGCAGCTAGCTGCCATAACCCTCTTCTTTAGCGGGCTTTCAGATAAAAGTGGTCTCTGCGGTGGATTCACTGTGAGATCACTTTTATTGGCGACGGGAGAGGGGACCTCCTCCCGCCACGCTCCGGTGCCCTCCACCGCTTAGCGGAACCCATGGTAGCGGCTGAGTCGATCGGAACCTTCTCCTGGCTTGACATTGAGACGAGTGAGGGGAAGATGGCATCATCTCAAGATATCATTGCAGGGTGGAAGCAACGTCAAAACGTCACTTCTGCCCATAGCTCTTAAAGGGCCATTTTTTTTATCAAATGACAAAAAAAATTAAAAAAATTATTGCATTTTAGTGGGTGGAGGTAGAGGGGGCTCCACCCCCCTAGTTTGCATGTGTGAGGTGCCGGACTAATGCCTTTCTATTAGGTCTTTTTTTTTTTTTTTTCAAGCACATGATTAGCGCCTGAGGCTTGAAAAAGTTTGGGCTCGGGGGGGGGGGGCGGGGTGATACCCTCCCATTTGTAATACTAGCGAATCACAGGAGGAGATGCCGCAGCGCCGTGACTGCTGGAGGGGTGAGTGTGGACCTGGGGGGGGGGGGGGGGGGGGTTATTTGTCTAGCACCATCCACCACTGGGCCTGAGTATGAAAACACACTTTAGTACATATTTTAAGTATATTTTTGTATATTTTAATCTTTTAAAAACGTATCGTGAGATAAAAAAAATGTAATGTTAAAATATTTCTTAGGTAATCCATCACAGTGAATTGAGCCTATGCAATGGTAGTACAGGTACACTTTAAATGTAGCTGGAAGAAGAGCGGGACCCAAGATGACTAAAATCCTGTAATTAGGCCATCCTGTATTAAAAAGGAATTTCTTTAAAAATAAATCATTTACTATCACCTTTTTTTCTGTACTTTTTTGCTAAATGCTGCTCTTGATGCTTTGCTAGATGCAGTTCAGGGGGGTCGTGCTCAATGACATATCCACTCATGTACATACATTTCTCATCTAGACAGAAGCTTGCTTACTATTCCTAGGCACAGATGCATTTCTCAGGCTAGTCCTTTTACACATTAGTCATCACTAATGCTGTTACAAGTAGGGCTTTTGCCAGGAATACAGTATGTCATTATTTCTAGAGGCAGGGAAGCCTGAGGTTTAAAAACCAAGATATGATAGTAAACATAATTTCTATAGAAAATGACATGCACTTATGGGATATGAATACAGATAAACTTAAAGTGATTGTAAATGCAGGATTTTATTGTATGCATTAAGATAAAAAGCCTTCTGTGTGCCTCAGCCCCCATAATACTTACCTGAGGTCCCTCTAGATCCAGCGATGTCTCGGCTGCCTGGGACTTCCCTCATCGCCTGAGAAAGCAGTGTGACGCCATTGGCTCCCGTTGCTGTCAATCAAAGTCAGTCGGCCAATGAGGAGAGAAAAGGGGGAGGGGGCCCAGGCCGCGGCTCCTTGGCTCCATGTCTGAATGGACACAGGTAGCTGTGGCTCGGCTTGGGTGCAAATCCACTGCACAGAGGAGGTAAGTATAACATGTTTGTTATTTTTGTTATAACTAAAAAAAAACTAGTCTTTACAATCACTGATGAGAGATTCTGTACCAAGCAGGAAAAAGTAAAAAAACACAAGAAGACTCAAACCCAAAAATGTTTGACATTGCATTTAAATCCTTAAAGTAATTCTTGGCATGAAGTCTGTTCACTTCCACAAGTGCAATCTTCTGTGTTTCCGGTAGCACTTAGTGGCTCCCTTCTCTTAGCTTAGGGTAGCAGGAGAGGTATTTATTTTTGAACCAGTGGTTGTTAACTTTTTTTGTAAATTGTTATTATTTATTAGTATGGTATTTAAATTATATTATGAAATATAGTGTATATTTGTCAATGTCATTACCCAAGATTTACACAACTTTTACAAAAAATTTACACATTTTTACATACAGTGGTGTGAAAAAGTGTTTGCCCCCTTCCTCGTTTCCTGTTCCTTTGCATGTTTGTCACACTTAAGTGTTTCGGAACATCAAACCAATTTAAACAATAGTCAAGGACAACACAAGTAAACACAAAATGCAATTTGTAAATGAAGGTGTTTATTATTAAAGGTGAAAAAAAATCCAAACCATCATGGCCCTGTGTGAAAAAGTGATTGCCCCCTTGTTAAAACATACTATAACTGTGGTTGTCCACACCTGAGTTCAATTTCTCTAGCCACACCCAGGCCTGATTATTGCCACACCTGTTCACAATCAAGGCATCACTTAAATAGGAGCTGCTTGACACAGTAAGGTCCACCAGAAGATCCTTAAAAGCTACACATCATGCCGAGACCCAAAGAAATTCAGGAACAATTGAGAAAGAAAGTAATTGAGATCTATCAGTCTGGAAAGGGTTATAAAGCCATTTCCAAAGCTTTGGGAATCCAGCGAACCACAGTGAGAGCCATTATCCACAAATGGCGAAGACATGGAACAGTGGTGAACCTTCCCAGGAGTGGCCGGCCGCCCAAAATTACTCCAAGAGCGCAGCGACGACTCATCCAATAGGTCACAAAAGACCCCACAACAACATCCAAGGAACTGCAGGCCTCACTTGCCTCAGTTAAGGTCTGCGTTCATGCCTCCACCATCAGGAAAAGACTGGGCAAAAATGGCCTGCATGGCAGAGTTCCAAGGAGAAAACCACTGCTGAGCAAAAAGAACATCAAAGCTCGTCTCAATTTCTCACAACACATCTTGATGATCCCCAAGACTTTTGGGACAACATTCTGTGGACCGATGAGACAAAAGTGGAACTCTTTGGAAGGTGTGTGTCCAAGTATATCTGGCGTAGAAGGAACACTGCATTTCAGAAAAAGAACATTATACCAACAGTAAAATATGGTGGTGGTAGTGTGATGGTCTGGGGCTGTTTTGCTGCTTCAGGACCTGGAAGACTTGCCGTGATAAAAGGAACTATGAATTCTGCTGTCTACCAAGAGATCCTGAAGGAGAATGTCCGACCATCTGTTCGTGTACTCAAGCTGAAACAAACTTGATCCTAAACACACCAGCAAGTCCACCACCGAATGGCTGAAGAATAACAAAATGAAGACTTTGGAGTGGCCTAGCCAAAGTCCTGACCTGAATCCTATTGAGATGTTGTGGTATGACCTTAAAAAGGCCGTTCATGCTCGAAAACCCTCTAATGTAACTGAATTAGGACAATTCTGCAAAGATGAGTGGGCCAAAATTCCTCCAGGACGCTGTAAAAGCCTCATTGCACGTTATCGCAAACGCTTGGTTGCAGTTGTTTCTGCTAAGGGTGGCCCAACCAGTTATTAGGTTTAGGGGGCAATCACTTTTTCACACAGGGCCATGATGGTTTGGATTTTTTTTCACCTTTAATAATAAACACCTTCATTTACAAATTGCATTTTGTGTTTACTTGTGTTGTCCTTGACTATTGTTTAAATTGGTTTGATGTTCCGAAACACTTAAGTGTGACAAACATGCAAAGGAACAGGAAATGAGGAAGGGGGCAAACACTTTTTCACACCACTGTAATATTTAATGTGAAAATTGTGTAAATCTTGAGTAAGGCAGGCCATAGACGATGCAAATTTCTTTTGCATGATTCCCCCATCAACACAGACAGTGCTGGTGGAATCTTTACTGCCGAGACATTGTATTCTCTTGGTGGGGGGGGGGGGGGGCAGGGGCAGCCATCCCCATGGGAGAAGACAGTGATTATTGCTAGTGGCTATATCAGCTGCTAGCGGTAATCGATCAATCGATCAATCAACTTGGTACATTCAGCCTGCCCATACACGGCACAAATTTCAATCGGTTCTTGATGAACCGCCCGAGATTTGAACTGTCTATGGCTGACCTACAACGGAATCTTGGGTGAAATGATCGATAAAGAGACCCTAAGGTGTTCTCAGAGAACAGATGTAGGAACACATACTGTAGTGATCAAGATTTTGAAATAAACAACAAAGCACATTCTTGAATCCACTTACTGTTGTCTGACTCACTACCTCTACTGGAAGTCTATTCCAAGCATAAACCACCCTTTTGGTAAAATAATACTTTCTAAGATAAATTTTTCCCTCCTGTTAGTTTGAGGTCCTGTCCCCATGTTCTTGCTCTTGGCCACATTTTGAAAGTACTGTCCTCCATAACCTTATTCATCCCCTTGATGTATTTAAAGGTTCCAATCATGTCTCCACTTTTCCTTCTTTCCTCCAGACTGTACATATTAGGTTTCTGAAGTTTTTCCTGATATGTTTTATGCCTCAAACTCTTCACCATTTTTGTTGTCCATCTCTGAACTTGTTTTATTTTATCAATATATTTTTGTAAGTGAGGTCTCCAGAACACAATATTCTAAATGAGGTCTCACTGAAGATTTATATAGGGGATTCAGAATATCCTGTCTCCTGCTGGTGACCTCTCTAGTGATGCGTTCTGGGGTGCAAAGCTCAAAAGTGGTTAACAAAGGCCAGTTTACAAACAAAAGTTACCTGCCTCCCACACCCCCCAGTATAGAGCTCTTCCCCAACCTCATCCCCAGTTTAGATCTCTCCTCCCATTTCCTGCTTCAGTGCCAAGCTTTAACCCCAAGCCCTCAGTACCCCTCAATACAGAGCTCTCACCCCAATATCCCTTTCAATATAGAGCTCTCCCCCCAACCCCCCCCCCCCCCAATACAGAGCTCAACTCTCAATCTTCCAGGGTTCCCCTCTCTTTCAGTACAGAGTGGCAAAGTTAAGTGCTGCTGTGGATAGGCTTAATGGGTTAAATGTGTGCCTAGCCAGTGTTTTTGTGTACACTTTGTGTACACTGTGTACTGCTTTCACTAGGGGAAGAGATCGATTTTAGTCCCTGCTTTGCAGAGACACAATACATCCCTTTCCCTCTGTCAGAACTGAGATATATTAGTCCAATTAGGAGCGCTGCTACAATTAAGAAAAGAGACGCTTCTTTGCGGTGTTTCTTCTTGATTGTATTCACAAACAGTTTTTTTCAATTTAAGCAGCTGCTCTAATGTGCATATAATTACCAATACTATATTCAAATTTGCTGAGATTTTATCCACCTGATAATATCCACATACACATATTTATATTCTTTTACTAGTTTATTTATATATTCACCTATCACATTGACATCCACTACTATTAATTTAAAAAAACGCACGGTTCATCATCCGCTAGCGCAGAGCGGTGTTTATTTTAGGAGGGCGGCATTTATTAAACATCCTTTATACAGAACTGAGATATGCCTTGTTTACATAGGCACATTCCAAAATAACACAAAAGAAAATGTATATATGTCACCCGCACATACTAGCAGGGGTCCTCTAAGTGCTAATAGTGACATTTTGGATTATGATATCTCAGTTTCGGGGTTTTACTGATGATCAGCGGGTGCTAGAGGACATTGACAATGACAATATTCCAAATATTCACCTTTATTGAAAAGTAAAATCAAGGCATCAAAGGTAAGTACAGACTAACTGCACTAATATGTTCAAAAACATATCCAATATAGCAAAAGACATGAATAATCTCATATTTTAGGAAAAAGAAACACCGGTGCAACCTATAAAAGAAAGACATAATACATAAAATAATACCATATATGAAATAAAAACTCTCATGCACCGTCAAATATACAAAGGGGGAAAAGACCAAAACGCCCATCCCCCGTGTAGTAATGGTGGTGCATGTAGCTCAAAATTATCTAATCTGCTCAAAGATGATACGGTCCCTCCTCAATATTAATTTATATCCATATTATCGTAGAATGACAAAGTTACTGTGTTATAGCTAAATACATAAATTTTTCTATTTTCTACTATAATTGCACCAGAGTCACCCCGTATAATTGATAAGGCTAGAGAAACATTTAGCCGATAAATTAGGATAAACAATAGATGCTGATGTCACCCGGCATGACTTCATGGTGAAACATAAACAATATAAATATACAGTTAATATATAAAAATATATATATATATATATATATAAAAAAAAATATATATATATAAAACAAACAAAAATAATCACTATCATGAAAAACACCCAGAGAACGTACATGCATGCATACATGGTGCATACACACACTTATCCACATGGATACTTACTCATAGATAAATAAGATTACTAAAAAAAAATATATAATAATACATTTTACATTTTAAATGATATCAATAGATTCCGGTAAATACGCAAAATAATGGAAGAACCGTATTTATCGGCGTATAACACGTGCTGGCGTATAACACGCACCCCATGTTTAGGAGGGAATTTTAAGGAAAAAAAACTTTTAGGAGGGAAGTTTAAGGGAAAAAAATTACATTTAAATGCCCATCAATGCAGCCTTGTCAGTGTCCATATGCAGCCTTGTCCATAATTGCAGTTTTGCCCAGTGTCCATCTGCAGCCTTGTCCATCATTGTAGCCTTGCCCAGTGCCTTTGCCGCCTTGTCAGTCTCTTTGCAGCATTGCCAGTCTCTTTGCAGAATTGCCCTCATTTAAAATTGGCGCAGATTTTCGCTGACTGTGAGCGGAGAGGAGCGAGCGGAGCCGAGATACAGAAAGTCGAGTGTACTTCGGCTTTACTCGGCTCTGCTCACAGTCCCGCCCATCTCCACTGATTGCGAGAGGAGAGGAGTGAGTGCCGCTGAATTACAGAAAGCCGATTGTACTTCGGCTAGACTCGGCTCTGCTCACAGTCAGGGGCGGGACTGCGAGAGGAGCCGAGACTAGCCTAAGTACATTCGGCTTTCTATATGTCAGCGGCGCTCGCTCCTCTCGCAATCAGTGGAGGTGGGCGTGACTGCGAGAGGAGCCGAGTAAAGCCGAGTGAACTTCGGTTTTGCGCATCTCCGCTCCGCTCGCTCGTTTTCTCACAATCAGAGGGGGATCGGCGTATAACACGCACCCACGATTTCCCCCTGAATTTAAGGGTAACAAAACGGCGTGTTATACGCCGATAAATACGGTAATCATAAATCTAAATATAAAACATAAATCAACTATGGCTATAGCATATATCTCATAATACATGTGTGTAGCTCCAGAAAGATCCCAATCAGGCTATAAATATAATGAAAAGTAGGGGAGGACAAAAGAAAAAAAAAATCATCCGACAACTGAGGAATCGCTTCATTCCTATATGTCAGAATCTAGCACTACCACAGAACCCCCTTTATCAGCATTTTTTATCACAATGTCTTTGTTCTTACTAAGATGAATAATGGATTTTAGATGTTCACAGGTGTTTCCTATTATATTATTTACGGCATACATGTTTTGGCAGTCAGAAAGTGGTTAAAGGAACCTTGCAAAACAAGAGAGGAAATACCTTCTTCCATTGCCCATGCCACCGAATGCTGCTTAACCACTTAAGGACCGAAGGATTTTCCCCCTTAATGACCAGGCCATTTTTTCTGCGATATGGCATGGCGTCGCTTTAACTTACAATTGCGCAGTCTTGCGACACTGTACCAAAACAAAATTGATGTCCCTTTTTTTTTTCCCTACAAATAGAGCTTTGATAGTATTTGATCACCTCTGCCGTTTTTATTTTTTTGAGCTATAAACAAAAAAAAAAACTTACAATTTTGAAAAAAAAAATATATTTTTTACTTTTTGCTATAATAAATATAACCCCCCCCCCCCCCCCCAAAAAAAAAAAACGAAGTTTAGGCCAATATGTATTCTTCTACTTATTTTTTGTAAATAAAAATTGCAATAAGCGTATATTGATTGGTTTGCACAAAAGTTATAGCGTCTACAAAATAGGGAATAGATTTATGGCATTTTTATTATTATTTTTTTTTTTAACTAGTCATGGCAGTGATCAGTGATTTTTAGTGGGAGTACGACATTGCAGCACACAGATCGGACACTTTTTACACTTTTTTGGGACCATTGACATTTATACAGCGATCAGTGCTATAAAAATGCACTGATTACTGTAGAAATGTCACTGCGGGGAAGGGGTTAACACTAGGGGCAATCAAGGGGTTGAATGTGTTCCCTGGAAGGTGTTTCTAACTGTGGGGGCAGTGTACTGACGGGAGGAGGAGAGAGACCGCTGTTCCTAATCACTAGGAACAGAAGATCACTCTCTACTCCCCTGACAGAACGGGATATGTTTGTTTACCCATCATGGCATCTATGGACAGTGTTACTTCTGGCTTCAGCCTTTATGTCGACCATTTTTTGCAGCCTCTGGTTCACCAACTCCCTTCCTACATCCGAGATGGTACACATCTCCTTGAATCACTTTCACCATATACATGGGAGCCTACATATGTTTGGTTGTCCCTGGATGTAAACTCACTATATACCTCCATCCCCCACAGTTTTGGCATCACAGCGTTGAAACATTATCTGACCATGGACCCTCTGATCAACAACCGCCAAGCATCTTTCATTCCTGAAGCTACAAAATTCTGCCTAACCCACAATTATTTCACTTTTAATGGAGACTTCTACCTGCAACAGCAAGGAACGGCTATGGGCGCTAATTTTGCCCCATCGTATGCCAATCTGGCTATGGGATATTGGGAGCATCAATACATCTATAAAAATAACCCTTTTTCGTCAAATATTATATTCTTTGGAGGGTACATAGACGACCTCATTATCATCTGGGACGGTGATGCTGACCTCATCAAGTCCTTTGTCACACACTGCAACAACAACCCGTTTGGACTATCCTTCACTCACGAGAGTAATCAGACCACCCTAGCCTTCCTGGACCTAGAACTAGGACATGATGGTCAAGAAATTTACGCAAAAAATTACACCAAGCCCACCGCGGGCAACTCTTATCTACATTTTAAAAGCTGTCACTATCCTAAATGGATCCAAAATATCCCTAAAGGACAATTTTGTCACCTCAGACAGAACTGTACTAGAGATGTGGACTATGTTAAACTTAGTGCCAATCTAAAAAAGAAATTCCTAGAGAAAGAATACCCGGAGAAGCATATAATACATATCTCCATGGAAAACCAGAAAAAATTCAACGAACATCGATCAATTGCTCCAGTAATTTTATTACCACATTTCACTCCAAACACAGAAAAATGGAAAACATTCTATCCCGTCATTGGGATATATTACAACAAGACCCACACCTGAAATCCATTCTTCCCACACAACCAAAGGTCACATATCGCAGGGCCCCAAACCTCAAACAAATTTCCAAGTCCCTCCCTATGGCAGAACGTTTTAAAAAACTCTGCGCTAGGTAGACCTATTGAATTTATTGACTCGACACTCTTTCGCCAGGTGGTATCAATGAATGTATTGAAGTCTCGACTATCTTGTGAATTTTCCACATTCATTCATATACCACATTGTGTGTTTTTTATATTGTATTATATTTTTTTTATATATATATTTCTTATTAGCATTCTACTGAAATTGTATTAATATAGTTTTTTATATATATATATATATATATATATATATATATATATATATATATAAACCTAGATATTCATATATATGTATTTAATATATATATTTATTACATATTTTTAATAATATTTCCCAGTCCAGTGGTCATATGTCTATTTTGTCTATTTTTTCTATGCACATTAACGATAGACCTTCATATCGTGCCCCATGAGATATCAACACATCCCTTCTTTTATTATGTACCAGTTTACAACATATAGTCCCCATTGTTGTTGTTTTAGATCCATAATATTAATACATATATGAAGGTGTACATATACGTTTTTCCATAATGTACCCCTCTTATATCATCTGTACCCTAATATTTACGTTTACATTTTATTATATATATCTTTTTAAATATATATATATATATATTCTTTTATTTACTTATTTTCCATTATTAGTCCAGTGCCCATTTTCCTTCTGCTTATTATATATATATTTTATATATATATATCCAATTTAAATCACCTTATTATTATTATTTGCTATTGCTTTTCTCATTATATACATTTTAGTGCCTGTATTTCCATGTACTTTAATGGCCCAGGTATTTTCCATTCACAAATTCATTCCTGCCGTTTTTATTGTACACCTTTAACAAATGCTACTGCAGGTTGTTTACACTGCATAGACCATGTCGTCCCGCCCCAACTCCTCCCCCTCTCAGCCCATTCCTATTTAGCCTAGACCGAGTTTTCCTGTCAATCTAGCTTGACAAAGGAGCGCAGTTGTCACGTGATACACGGCCTTGCCAGCTCAGGAAACGCGTTGCATGCTGTGACGTCATCACTGCTGCGCCTGGATCGCCTGTTTGAGCTTCAAGCCTCGCTTTGGCCACCCATCCACCACGGGCGGTCGGAGGACATCTGCCACTGTATTAGGACCAGGAACCTCTCTACAGATCCAGCCCCAGTGACTGACAACACCTGCACAGGACACTTTATATGCCTAACACTTGCCTACAAAATGTGAGTATTTTTTACTACTGTTTACTGCACAGAATTAAAACTGTTATACAGTCTGCACCCAGAGGCGCCTCTCTTTTTTGTTTTTTTTCTGTGTACACACGCTCAGACTTTCCGGCGGGATTGTCCGCCAGACCTAGTCCAGCGGACAAACCGCCGGACTTTCCAGCGGAGCTCCGCCGGACTTTCCGAGCTGTGGACTTGCCTACACACGCCCGGACTTCTCCGGCAGACAATCCGCGGGAAAAAGTCAGCGGGACTTTTGAAAATGAATGGACTTGCCCACACACGGAGCAAAGTCCGTTCATCCCTTCGAGACCCCCAGACGACGGCGGCGACGACGAAGAAGAAAGCCAGGCTCCTCCGCTCGGTAAAAAAACTAGGTAAAAGAGCAGAAGAGAGCGGAGAAGTTTGGCGAGAAGACCCCCCAAGACTGAAGAAGACCCCCGGAGCAGTGCAATAAAATATTTAAAAAAAATTGTGTGTTTTTTTTATTGACACTTTTATACCTTAGGTGAATGGATAGGAGTACATCGTACCCCATACTCATTCACATAGGGTGGGGGGCCGGGATCTGGGGGCCCCCTTATTAAAGGGGGCTCCCGGATTCCGATAAGCCCCCTGCCCGCAGACCCCGACAACCAACGGCCAGGGTTGTCAGGAAGAGGCCCTTGTCCTCTTCAACATGGGAACAAGGTGCTTTGGGGTGGGGGGGCTGCACGGCCCCCCTTTCCCCAGGGCACCCCCCATGTTGAGGGCACGCGGCCTGGTATGGCTCAGGAGGGGGGGCGCTCGCTCGTCCCCACCCCTTTCCTGGCCGGCCAGGCTTCGTGCTCGGATAAGGGTCTGAGATGGATTTGGGGGGGACCCCACGCCGTTTTTTCGGCGTAGGGATTCCCTTTAAATCCATACCAGGTGACGGGGCCAGCACGGCGGCATTCACTGCCTTCGCTAGCCCCGTCTACCTGAAGTCACGTTCGAAATGAACGAACTTTCCGATGATCGGCAAGTCCGTTCATTTCCAAAAGTCCCGCGGACTAGCATACAGACCGCGGGATTGTCCGCCGGACTGCCGAGTCCAGCGGACAATTTTAAAACAAAACGTAAAACTTAGTCCGCCGGACTTTTGGCGGGAAAAAGTCCGCCGGTGCCCACACACGGGCGTATTGTCCGGGGGACTCCTGTCCCGCGGGAAAGTCCGATCGTGTGTACGAGGCATTAGTGTTCCGGGAACAAAGGTTTCTGTTCCCACTGGATGGCTGCCGTTGTTGTGGACTTTAGTATATCCCACCTCCCCTCCCTGTCATCTTCCCTGTCATTTTATCCATTTGTTTTATCCCGAGTATTTTAAACTTTGCCAATTGCACATATACACAATAGCTGATATCAGGTGTACCCCGGTGTATCTGCTCCTGTGTTTTAGCACTGTGCATTGTGTTTTCTATTAAGGAAAATTACTTTTGGATTATTGTTTTAAGTTGTTGCGCCAATTACTTGTATTATTTACTAATCTTCTGTGACCCCCCACTGTGCTTAGTTGTTCCTCCCACCAGCCTTTTCATCACAGAACACAGTAGTAATTTGAAGGTTGACGGGAAGAACCACTTTGTACAGTGGGGGACCATTCCCAGAAATGTCAGTTTTTTAACAGTCTTTAGTGAAAAACTTCTCTTCAATGAAGTAGGCAGTGGGGGAGGCAAGTATTTACTTCTTTACAGGGTGAGCTTTTTAGCTAATTTCAGGGTTCTTACAGGATTGCGTTACTAGCAATATTTGCTAAGCTTAGTTTAACCCAAGGCAGAATAGTTTAATGCCCCGTACACACAGTCGGAAATTCCGACGGAAAATGTCCGATCGGACCATGTTGTCGGAAAATCCGACCGTGTGTGGGCTCCATCGGACTTATTCCATCGGAATTTCCGACCAACAAAGTTTGAGAGCAGGATCTCAAATTTTCCGACAACAAAATCTGATCTGACTTTTTCCGATCGTGTGTCGAGAATTCCAACGGACAAAGTGCCACGCATGCTCAGATCAAATTACGAGACCAAGGCTATTGGCTACTAGCCTCTACGTAGTTCCGTCGTACGCAACGAAGGTCACCACGTTTGTCCGACCGTGTGTATTCAACACCAGTGTCGGACAAAATCCATCGGAAAAAATCCAACGGATTTTGTGGTCGTAATTTCCGACCGTGTGTACGGGGGCTTAGAGTTAAGCTGGTCATGCACAGTTTTTTTTGTTCCTTCAACAGATTACTCCATCCACACACCAGAACAGCTCCTGCTGCTGTCAGAATACACAGATTAGTGGCTGAAGCTTATTGGTGCAGCCGACAGAAATCGATCACAAATTTGACATCTGTCAAGTGGGATCAACCACACACTGTTCACAATTCGTCCCATCCCTGCTGAGCCGGCTGAATTTGGATCTGTGTATGGCCTGCTTTAGCCAATATGCCAGCTTCTATTTGGTAATTCTATTTACTGATGTTTGCAAATCCAAGTGTTTGGGTCTGTGACCTAGAATTTAATCCGGGGCATTGTAGTTTTATTTTGTTAGTGTGTATTCAAATATAACAATGTATGCTAGGAACATGAAAAGTAACCTAATATTGTTTTCTGTCTCTAAAACGTTAGTAAAAAATCGTTACACTCTAATGCCCCGTACACACGGTCGGAATTTCCGACGGAAAATGTCCTATCGGACCATGTTGTCGGAAAATCCGACCGTGTGTGGGCGCCATCGGAAAAAATTTGAGATCCTGCTCTCAAATTTTCCAACAACAAAGTTCGATCTGACTTTTTCCGATCGTGTGTAGCGAATTCCGACGGACAAAGTGCCACGCATGCTCAGATCAAATTACAAGACCAAAGCTATTGGCTACTAGCCTCTACGTAGTTCCGTCGTACGCAATGAACGTCACCACGTTCAGAATGATCAGATTTTCCGACAACTTTGTCCGACCGTGTGTATGCAACACCAGTGTCGGACAAAATCCGTCTGAAAAAAATCCGACGGATTTTGTGGTCGGAATTTCCGACCGTGTGTATGGGGCATAATACATATAGCCATAAAAGTTATTAGTGAAATAGATTTTGGCTTAGTATTTACATTTTTCCAAAGCACAGCTCTGTGGAAAGTCACTGGAGAAACACAGATACGATAAGGAAAAAGCATTTCTTTCTATATTCCTTGTGTTCATTAAAGCGTATCTATGGTCAGCATTTTAAATCATTTCCACACTGAATTTCAAGTATGTCTAACTTATTCCTAATAATCGGAGTGATCTTAAAGTTTAAAAATCGAGTTTTCAAATAATCTCCCACATTTACTTCCTTAAGATCAGTGCTCTCCAGACAAAATTTATAAAGCCAAATTCCTACAGGAGTCAAAACAGCTTTATTGATTCACAAGACAGCCAATGTGTTCTCCTTCATCAGGGCCACAATACAATTGCAAATGCAAACATGTAAAAATATCAAAATTGTTGAAAAAAATATTCAATATCTACTTATTGATGCAATTTTTTTTGTACTTACAATCTTAAAAGGCTTATATTATTACAACTTTGTATTTGTCTTGTAATCTTGTAGGAATTTGGTCTGGTGCACCTTCTGAACTACAGGAGGCACAGTCAGTACAGGAATCACTTCTTTGAAACTGCAAGGTAGCATGGGATATGTAGTCCTTGGAAACGTAAACCAAAGGAATGAGCAGCAGAGAAGCTGCAAAAATATATGGAATCCAGGTAGCTTTAAAGAGATGGCCAGCAAATAGGCAGCAATCGCAACATTTTTCAAGTGAGCTTATGATGGATTGTCAAAAATAACTATTGTTTGTATTGCTGTTGCAATGCTGATGCTATAATTTCAAAGTGTAGGCTGTGACTTTAGTTCTCTTTTTTATGTATTCTTAACCACTTGCCACCCTGCCATATAGCAGAATGATGACGGCAAAGTGGTTGTGATATCCTAACCGGACGTCAAATGATGTGCCCAGGATAACACAGCTGGCACGCGCCCGTGGCGATCGGAGGTGCTGTTCGTCAGTCTGACACTCTGATCGTGGTATGAAGCCTCTCATAGAGGCTTCTTACCATGTGATCAACTGTGACCAATCACAGCTGTTTATCGCGTGAACCAGGAAGTGCCGGTAAACGGCTTTCCTCGGTCCAACGCTTACTGGGTGAGCCGATCGGCGGCTCTCCCTGTTAGAGGGGGGTTCTGTGCTGATAATCAGCACATTATCAGTACAGCCCCCATCAAAAGGTGCCCATCAGCTGCCAATCAGTGCTCAACACCTGCCAGCCTGTCCCCATAATAAACGCCTGTTAGTGCCCATAATGGTGACAATCAGTGCCCACAACAGTGCCAATCAGTTCCCAAAAAAGTGCCAATCAGTGCCCCATCAGTAATGCCTGTCAGTGCCCCATTGAAGTGCCAATCAGTGCCACTTGATAATGCCTGTTAGTAGCTCCTCATCAGTGCTTCCTATCCAGTGCCACCTATCAGTGCCCATCAGTTTTTTTTTAATTGTCGGTCTTTTTTCGTTTATAGCACAAAAATTTAAAACCGCAGAGGTGATCAAATACCACCAAAGAGAGCCCTATTTGTGGGAAGAAAATGATAAAAATTTAGTTTTGTCATTCAAAATGTTTTAGAAGTGTATTACAGGCATTTTATCAGCTTTAGGCATTTTTGTTTAGCCAGTATGCAAAAATGCCTTTTTATTAGGTCTTAGGTGAGCGTAGACCTGGGGGGGGGGGGGGGGGTGGGGGGGACCTGGGGGGGGGGGGTTTGTTTAGCACCAGCCAGCACTGGGCCTGAGCATTTTTTCTTGTACACCTGCTAAAATGCACATTTTTCAATGAAAACACACTTTAGTACATACTTTTTGGTATATTTTAGTATATTTTAATCTTTTAAGATAAAAAAAAGAAGTAATGTTAAAATATTTCTTATATAATCCATCACAGTGAATTGAGCCTATGCGATGGTAGTACAGGTACACTTTAAATGTCGCTTGAAGAAGAGTGGGGCCCAAAATAAATAAAATCCTGTAAATAGGCTATCATGTATTAAATTTAATTTACTATCACCTTTTTTTCTGCCAGATTCAACATTCCGCTAAATGCTGCTCTGATGCTTTGCTAGATGCAGTTCAGGGGGGTCATGCACAATGACAGATCCACTCATGTACATACATTTCTCATCAAAACAGAAGCTCAGTTATTATTTCTAGGCACAGATGCATTTCTCATTATGTACAGAACAATATATAGTAATAAAATCCCTTTTAGAGACTTTTCATACATTAGTCGTCACTAATGCTGTTACACTTAAGGCTTTTGCCAGGAATATAGCATTTAGTTATTTCTAGGAAACTGCATCACAGAGGCAGGGAAGCCTGAGGTTTAAAAACCAAGATATGATAGTAAACAGCATTTCTATAGAAAATGACATGCACTTATGGGATCTGAATACAGATGAACTTAAAGTTATTGTAAATGCAGAAGTTTTTTTTTTTTTTTTATCTTAATGCATTGTATGCATTAAGATAAAAATCCTTCTGTGTGCATCAGCCCCCCTCATACTTACCTGAGGTCCCTCTAGATCCCTTTACTGTACATATGGGTCGGGATTAGGCAGGCTTGCTCACGGTATTGCAGGGCTCTGACTTGGCAGCAAGGTCTCTAATTTTAGAGACTTTTCATACATTAGTCGTCACTAATGCCAAATGAGACACTTCTATATAAATATTGAGTCTAATCACACATTTAAATTTGCAAAAAAATTACAAAACACACAATTCCATCCCTGTGCCTGGATTTCAAAGACCATGCCCAGGGTATAACATGCACCTCTACCTATGGTTAGGTTCAATGAACCTTCCAGTTTTATGACTTACATTACATCGGCATTCTTTAGGACAAAGAAACAAACTTGTCTATGTCCCAAATGACACCCAGGTGCTTCCTCCCCAGCAATGATCCCTTAAAATAAAAAGCCTTCTGTGTGCCTCAGCCCCCCTAATACTTACCTGAGGTCCCTCTAGATCCAGCGATGTTGTAGGATTGTCTCGACTGCCCGGGACTCCCCTCATCGCCTGAGACAGCAGTGTGACACCATTGGCTCCTGCTGCTGTCAATCAAAGTCAGTCAGCCAATGAGGAGAGAAAAAAGGGGAGGGGGGCCCAGGCCGCGCCTCCTTGGCTCCTTTTTTTTTTTTTTTTTTAATTTAAAAAAGAATAAACATTAAAAGTCTGGCCACACCCAGGACAAGGGACAACCACCATAGCTTGGCTCCGGGGGGACAGCGCCCCAAGTAGTCTTCTCATTAATTGTAGGGGAACACCGAGTTGTAGTATAAACAACTAACATAAAAAAAAAAAAAAAATTACAACCATTAAAACTAAAACAGAAATTAATAAAAAAAATTGAAAAATGAAAAATTGAAAGAAAAAAAAAAAAAATTAATAAAAAAAACAAAATATGAAAAAAAATAATTAAAAAAAACAAAATAAAGAAATAAAAACATTAAAAATTAAAAATTAATATTAAAAAAAATGGAAAAAATAAAAAAATTAATAATAAAGAAAATTAAAAAACCTAATAAAAATTCATTAAATTAATAAAACATTAAACCTTATAAAAAAAAAATTACAAAAATACTTAAAACCTTATTCATAGGAAGGAAACTTTGATCAGAGTATTTTTAACATACTTGCAGCTGACTAAGTGCTGCTAGCATTGCTTCCCCCAGTGCAATGTTTGCATAACCATGCGGCTACCTCCATTTTGATTTTATGCAACTGTCCTACATATTGCTTTCAGTTTGTAGACTCCGTAATTGGGTCTTAATGGGGAATTGGGTTTGCTTACTATGGGCTCCATGCTTTGGATTGCTACCCCACCTGGCCGAATAACATTCATAATGCCTTGGGGTAGTTTTCAGGTATGATCTTTTTTTGATATCGTTATTCGCCCAACAATACTTTGCGATGTGACCTCCCCTTTTACACAAACAACATTTTAGCTCTGGCTTCCTTGCATAGGCCCTTTTTTTGACATCTTGTGCTGGAAATTCACATTGCTGGATAATATTACTGTGATTGGAATTAACAGACTTTACACTTTCATCGTCTGAGGAGTCATCAGAAGTTTCCATTTCAACTCCTGAATCAATTTCAAGCGCAGTTATCACGTTTGTATTTACGTCTCCAGCATCGATTCCCATCATAGTAATATGATTTGCAGCAACAATAGTATATGGGTCTTCTTTATGTTCCACTTCTACTTCTGTACACTGAGCATGTGCGGAGGGTACCTCCACCATTGCATCTTCGGCTATTGTATGTTTGGAGGATAAATCCATTATGGCTGCCTGTGCACCCTGTAATTCCTCCTTAAGCATTGTGATAACCTGCAAATTCTCAGCCTCCCTTTGATTCAAAAAGACGATGCAACCTTCTCTTAACTCACACGTTTTTCCTAATTCCTCCAATCTCTGTTCTAATTCGCATTTTTCCGTCACTAATTGTTCAATCTGACTACGCGCTTGTGCATCTGCATTTTCAACCCTAATTAATATATCTTTTGTTATATTTTGTAGCTGCTGCATGAATTGCTTTCTTTCATCTATCCATTCTGATTCCTTCCGTTCAGAAATATCTCTCATTTTTAAAAACATGCACACCAAATTTGCTAATCTCTGTTTCCTGCCTTTTTTTGAATTTTTTTTAAACGCTATGGCATCATTATGAGTATTGCATTGTTTCAATAGGTTGCTGAACTGGTATGTTAAAGGACCCTGAGATAGACTGTCTAATTGAATAGAAGCATATTTTTTAAGAAACTCTTCAAGGATCTCCATTGATATGCTAATCTGCAACTAGCTACACTGAACAGTTGTTAAGACAATACACACACAGATGAAAAAACAGATAAGCAACCCCCCACAGAGACTCAGATAAAAGCTGTTCAAAGTCTAGTTTTTCACCTGTAGTCCCACACAGAAGACCCAAAAACAAAACACAAAAAAAAAATACAAAAAATCCGTTTTAAACTACGAACTTTTCCAGAAAAGACACTCTTAATGCTGTCTTCTCTTAAATTGCAGGCCACAGTGAACTCCTATTGGAACAGAGGGCTATTTCACACTCACATGGGTAAAAAAAAAAAAATAATAAAAAAAAAAAAAATATAAAATAAAAATATATTTTCCCACTTTTTCCTCAGCGCTGTGTGGTTTGTCCTGTCAATTTATCGATTATATAATATAACCCAAGGGTTGATCATTCCCTTTTTCTCGCCAATCACAGTGACTGGTTACCTGGCCAATCTTACAAACATTTAACATACATACATATCAGCCACAGCTCTCACCAGGTTCTACGCGTCCGCTTCACCGATGAGATCTTTCACAGAATTTTCATGACCATCCAAGCGTGGTTTCAGAATTTGCGAGCCAGCGCCAATCTTGTCCACACTAGAGACAATTTTCCGTTCTGGATGTTTGAGGATTTGTGTTAATGAGACTCGAAACAAAGAAAAAATGCCTTAGGTTTGTGAATCCAATGCAGAAAAAAAACGATATTCTGCCAGTTTAAATCTCGGGATCTGCGGTGCCAAATGTGGGATTTGATAATAATTGTAGAAAACGATATACTACTACAATCTAGATATTATCTCATCTATATGCATTAACTTTGTTTAGTCTCTGTAGATTAGTCAGTCTGTTAAAACTACGAGCGCATGCTACGTTTAATATCACAATAATACGAGGTTAGCTATGGAACCAAGCACACGGCTTCATAATAATCAAATCTTGGAACTGCGATCTCCGACAGCCCATAATTAGTCTTTGTGTAGCCCAGCCAGATAGGAGCCGACCATTCATCACGTACAATAGCCCTAGACTCATGACAGTATGAGGTGTAACTGGTTATCAAAAGGGGGTTACACAATTACACAACATACAGCCAATGAGGAGAGAAAAAAGGGGAGGGGGGCCCAGGCCACGCCTCCTTGGCTCCGTGTCTGAATGGACACAGGTAGCTGTTGGGTGCAAATCCACTGCACAGAGGAGGTAAGTATAACATAATTGTTATTTTTAACTAAAAAAAAGATGAGACCTTACAATCACTTTTTAAGATTCTGTACCAAACAGGAAAAATAAAAAAACACAAGAAGACTCAAACCCAAAAATGTTTGACATTGCATTTAAATCCTTAAAGTAATTCTTGACATAAAGTCGGTTCACTTTCACACGTGCAATCTTCTGTGTTTCCTGCAGCACTTAGTGGCTCCCTTCTCTTAGCTTAGGGTTGCAGGAGAGGAGAGGTATTTATTTTTCAACCAGTGGTTGTCAACTTGGTAAATTTAGAAGGTATTAAGTGTGGCAATGACATGTCTTCAGAGTCACACAATAGCTTGTTTTTTTTTTGGGGGGGGGGGGGGGTTTTTTTATTATTTATTAGTATGGTTTTTAAATGATATTATGAAATATAGTGTATATTTGTCAATATCAATACCCAAGATTCACACAACTTTACATAATATTCAATGTGAAAATTGTGTAAATCTTGAGTAATGCAGGCCATAGACGGTGCACATTTCTTTTGCATGATTACCCCATCAACACAGACAGTGCTGACAGAATGACAGAATCCCTACTGCTGAGACATTGTAGTGGGGGGGGGGGGGCGGGGCAGCCATCCCCACAGGAGAAGACAGTGACCATTGCTAGTGGCTATAGCAGCTGCTAGCAGCAGTGGGGTCGCTAGGGGGAGGCTTTTGGGGCTATAGCTCAGAATCTGGGGTGCATAGCCCCGAGTCTCTGCAGGGGTCCCCAAGGGGAGGCTCTCTGGGGACCCTGATATAAGGGGGGGCTCTCTGGGGACCCTAATACAGGGGGAGGCTCTCTGGGGACCCTGATTTAAGGGGAGGCTCTCTGGGGACCCTGATTTAAGGGGGAGGCTCTCTGGGGACCCTAATGTAAGGTGAGCTCTCTGGGAACCCTGATATAAGTGGGGGCTCTCTAGGGACCCTGAGGTAAGGGGAGGTCTCTCTGGGGATATATACACACACATATTATATATTATATACATGTGTATGCCCGCCCAAGCGTATGACTTTCTTTATTACGCTGCTATTGGCTCTAGCCCCAGATCTTTTGTAGACCTAGCAACGCCCCTGGCTAGCGGTAATCGCAAGTAAATCTGTCAGGCTGGTTGTACCCAGGTTGATCGATCAATGAACTTGGTACATTCAGCCTGCCCATACACGGCTCAAATTTCGATCAGTTCCTGATCAACCGCCCGAGTAGTAAGGTAGTGGGGGCCAAATGGTGAGTGTGGCCAAATTATGCTAATAGTGGGAGGGTCTTGAAAAGGCGTACATGCTGTGGTCCTTCTGATCACACAATTTCTGTGTCACGAAGCGAGAGTCTATCAGACACATACAGCAATCAGCACAATTATTTAAAAAAAAATTAACTTCTCTAATACGTACGCTTTTTAGCCTACCTTAAAGAAGAACTTCACAAAATAGTCAGCAATCAGCAACTGTTGAGACAATAAACTTTGGCCAGACGTACAGTATGTAATGTGAAATTTAGCATCAAGTCCTTCTTGCCTGCTGATTAGTCTGGTATGAACCACCCAGATTTTATCACCCACTAATTGTAGTATATCATAATTGCTGTTTTTTGCTTATAGCCATATCTTCACTGTTGTTTGGTTGTATTTGTTGTACCATGTGTATCAATAAAGAAATCCTTACTTAAAAAAAATAAAAGGAATTAAGAGTACAGTGGTAAGGAGTTTGTCATATAGAGCTCAGTGTACAAAGTGCAGTGATCAGGATTTTGAAATAAACAACAAAGCGCATTCTTGAATCCACTAACTGTTGCCTGACTCACTACCTCTACTGGAAGTCTATTCCAAGCATCAACTACCCTTTTGGTAAAAAAATACTTTCTAAGATTAATTGGAGATAGAGGGCTGCAATTAGGGAAGCATAGCATCCCCCATTCAGACTTCATTCCCTAGAATAAACTAGGTCCCCATGCTTGGTACCCTGTGGGAAGGGGAATACTGTGATGATGTCATATGCAACGTACTGATTGTTCACTACTGGAGACCTGTAATTGCATTCCACCCGGAGACCCTTTCTCCCCCCCCCTGCTGTTATGCCCCCCCTCCCCACCATCTCTTGTTGTATGTGATTGTTTTGCTGTATTTGTGTCTTGTTTCTCTTTTGAAAATAAAATAAAGATTATACAAAAAAAAATTGGAGATAGAGGGACAAGGGATTTTGACGGTGCATATAATAAGAAAAATTAAAAGTTTGTTTTATAATTTTTAATAAGTTCAAAGTTAAAAAACATTTACACAGTAAAAAGTGTTTACAAGTGTTCACAAATATGGTGGTCTGAACAAGCAGGTATACTTGAAAAAATATTGTTGCACATTAGCCTGACATGTTTCGCTGGAATGCTTCTTCAGGGGATGTGCGAACTGTCACATAAATATCAAGATAAACTGCATATGTATCCCATTTTTAAGGGTGTTCTACCTATAACTGGACCAAATCCATGTTTTTCTAAGATTAATGTTTCCCTCCTGTTAGTTTGAGGTCATGCCCCCATGTTCTTGCTCTTGGCTTCATTTTGAAAGTACTGCCCTCCAAAACCTTATTCATCCCCTAGATGTCTTTAAAGGTTTCAATCGTGTCTTCACTTTTCCTTATTTCCTCCAGACTGTACATATTAGGTTTCTGAAGTTTCTCCTGATATGTTTTAGCCCTCAAACTCTTCATCATTGTTGTTGTCAATCTCTGAACTTGTTTTATTTTATCAATATATTTTTGTAAGTGAGGTCTCCAGAACTGGAGACAGTATTCTAAATAATCTCACTGAATACTTATATAGGGGATTCAGGATCTCCTGTCTCCTGCAGGTGACCTCTCTAGTGATGCATTCTGTGGTGCAAAGTTCAAAAGTGGTTAACAGAGGCCAGTTTACAAACAAAAGTTACCTGCCTCCCGCACATAAGCTCTTCCCCAACCTTACCCCCAGTTTAGATCTCTCCCCCCATTTCCTGCTTCAGTGCCAAGCTTTAACCCCAAGCCCTCAGTACCCCTCAATACAGAGCTCTCCCCCCAATAACCCACTCACCCC
Source organism: Lithobates sylvaticus (assembly GCA_028564925.1). Lineage (NCBI taxonomy): Eukaryota > Metazoa > Chordata > Amphibia > Anura > Ranidae > Lithobates > Lithobates sylvaticus. The sequence continues at coordinate 109,554,016 of CM053031.1, read as the reverse complement.
AATATCCCTTTCAGTATAGAGCTCTCCCCACCCAAACCCCTCAATCTTCCCCCAAGTACAGTGGCAGAGTTAGGTGCTGCTGTGGATAAGCAGCAAGTATTTACCAAGGGAAGTCCATAGTTCTGGCTGGAGGCAAAGGCTGCTGGAGCAGTTGCTGCCATGAGGCTGGTGCAGCTGACCTCCTCACGTGTTTTTTGCAGCAAGGAGTATGCATCAGAGACGCCTGAGAAGCACGCTGTCATTTTAAACACACAGAACCCGAAAGAAGAAGCATGTACTGGTTTCCGTGTTTCCAGATAACAAGTCTGTGAGCACTGGGTCAGTGCGGGGCATGGGGGAATGGAGTACCCCCATGTTCTGGAAAAAAAAGCCCCAAATATCGCGATACACACAGAAAAAGTGACTCTGGTTACATAATGTCTTAGTATTCGATTTATGTAAGATCAAGAAGTTAGCATGGATAAGATCAAGAAATTTGTATGATGGTGACATTTTCACAGTTTTGCGGTTGTTAAAATTCAGAATTGCATTGTACATTGCACTTAGTGTGCTCTCTTAATGTGAGTGTTTTTTATTCGGGGTGTTTTTTTAATAATGGAAGTGTTTTAGGCAGAGAGCACTATTGGTCCCATTTCTGTGTTCACATGTCATCTGATGCATGAGAGGCGTGGCCGTAGAGGAGAAGAGCATAGTGGTGAGGGAGGAGGATACTGCTTTTGGCATTCTTGTTTGACCTTGATCAAGAGATTAGGGTTCATTTTGGGAGGTGAGTGGTCAATTTGCACATACAGTTGTGCTCATAAGTTTACATACCCTGGCAGAATTTATGATTTCTTAGCCATTTTTCAGAGAATATGAATGACAACACAAAAACTTTTCTTTCACTCATGGTTAGTGTTTCGCTGGATCCATTTATTACCAATCAACTGTGTTTACTCTTTTTAAATCATAATCACAACAGATACTACCCAAATGACCCTGATCAAAAGTTTACATATCTCCAGTTCTTATTACCGTGTATTGCCCCCTTTAACATCAATGACAGCTTCAAGTCTTTTTTGGTATTCGTGGATGAGGCTCTTTATCTTCTCAGATGGTAAAGCTGCCAATTCCTCTTGGCAAAAAGCCTCCAGTTTCTGTAAATTCTTGGGCTGTCTTGCATGAACTGTACGTTTGAGATCTCTCCAGAGTGGCTTAATGATATTGAGGTCAGGAGACTGAGATGGCCACTCCAGAACCTTCACTTTATTCTGCTGTAGCCAATGACAGGTTGACTTGACCTTGTGTTTTGGATCATTGTCATGCTGAAATGTCCAAGTGCATCCCATGCGCAGCTTCCTGGCTGATGAATGCAAATGTTCCATTAGTATTTTTGGATAACATACTGCATTCATCTTGCCATCAATTTTGACCAAATTTCCTGTGCCTTTGTAGCTCACACATCCCCAAAACATCAGCGATTCACCTCCATGTTTCACAGTAGGAATGGTGTACCTTTCATCATAGGCCTTGTTGACTCCTCTCCAAATGTAGTGTTTATGGTTGTGGCCAAAAAGCTAAATTTTGGTCTCATCACTCCAAATGACTTTGTGCCAGAAGGTTTGAGGCTTGTCTCTGTGCTGTTTGGCGCATTGTAAGCTGGATACTTTGTGACATTTGCGTAGTAGTAATGGCTTTCTTCTGGTGACTCGACCATGCAGCCCATCTTTCTTCAAGTGCCTCCTTATTGTGCATCTTGAAACAGCCACACCACGTGTTTTCAGAGAGTCCTGTATTTGAAGTTATTTGTGGGTTTCTCTTTGCATCCAAAACTATTTTCCTGTCAGTTGTGGCTGAAACTGTGGTTTGGTTTCAATAGAACCCCTCATTTTCCACTTCTTGATTAGAGTTTGAACACTGCTGATTGTCATTCTCAATTCCTTGGATATCTTTTTATATCTCTTTCCTGTTTTATGCAGTTCAACTACCTTTTCCCGCAGATCCTTTTGCTTTCCCCATGACTCAGAATCCAGAAAGGTCAGTGCAGCACTGGATGAAAGAAGCAAGGGTCTGTCAGGAGTCCAGAAACTCATTGACCTTTTATACACACACACTAATTACAAGCAAATAGATCACAGGTGAGTTTTGTTACCTTTAATAGCAATTTAAACCACTTTGTGTCAACTTGTGTGCATGTTATCAGGCCAAAATCACCAGGGTATGAAAACTTTTGATCAGGGTCATTTGGGTAGTTTCTGTTGTGATTTTTGTGTTATCATTCATATGCTCTGAAAAATGGCCACAAAATCATAAATTCTGCCAGGGTATGTAAACTCATGAGCACAACTGTATGTATGAGATGATTAATCCTGGTTATATATAAAGGTTCGATGATTTGCTTACACTTATGGAAGAAGATATTGGTGTTCCACAATTTTGTGCACAGAGAGCACTGTATATACATTTTGTTTTTGCATTTACAAGACGGAAAGGAGAAATGTTGGATATCAAGTGGGATATAATCACACTGTGTTTTTGGCTTTGATTTGTTTTGAGGTCCACTCATGAAGGTGAGCATATAGTCTGCACTGAGTGGTTGAAGTGGCAGCAAGAAAGAGGATTTAAGAATGTTTGGAATATTTTTGCACAATTTAGGATGATCATGATGGACTTTTACTATATTATGGACTCATGAACATAGTTGGTCTATTAAAGTTTGTGCTACAGCCATTGTATTCCTTTGACCAGTAGAGTATGTCATGCTCCATAAAGCCCCATACACACGGTCGGAAAATCCGACCACCAAATCCATCGGATTTGGTCCGACGGATTTAGTCCGACACTGGTGTTGCATACACACGGTCGGACAAAGTTGTCGGAAAATCCGATCATTCTGAACGTGGTGACGTTTGTTGCCTACGACGGGACTACGTAGAGGCTAGTAGCCAATAGCTTTGGTCTTGTAATGTGATCTGAGCATGCGTGGCACTTTGTCCGTCGGAATTCGCTACACACGATCGGAATTGGTGTGATCGGACTTTGTTGTCGGAAAATCTATCCAGCAGGAGATAGAACTTTGTCCGTCGGACAATCCGATGGAAACTGTCCGATGGTGCCTACACACGGTCGGAATTTCCGACAACATTGTCCGATAGGACAAAATCCATCGGAAAATCCGACCGTGTGTATGGGGCATAAGAAGCGTATAGTGAGCACTAAAACTGGACCACACTTGGATGTCTTCCTAAGCTCTCTGCTGCTTGGGAAGCTGCTTAGAAAGTCCAGCGTACCTCCAAATTATGACATTTGTGTGTAATGTTAGATGTCTTTTATTGCAAGCAGATTTTACAATGCATAGGAGCTGACTGATTTTAGCTGTACACTACCAACCAAGCATAAATACCATGCACTTTTGCACCTTAGAAAAACTTTTTGATTTCCATAGTGTGTAAGGTTTCTATAAGTCTAAAGTAAACCTATGGATGGATCAAAAGGAGTTAGCTAACAGCATAAGCTGAAGGACATGCTTTTTTACTGAGCATAAGACCAGTCTAGCACTGTATGAAACCTTTCTACCTAGATATACTGAGTCTCAGTCACATAATGTGCATAGAACAATGTAAGTTGCTTACTTACATGGACTTCCCACAGGCTGAGACTGGCTGCTAGCATATCATATCACTGCAAGCGAACGGGATCTCAGCGTTCTGAACTTAAGCAAACAACACAGAGGCCCTGATTGCCCCCTTAGTTTCACTCCACTCAACCTTAGGCTTGGTTTAATACATGTATGTATATAAAATGGTGATGCAGCATGGCACTTGTGCCCCGGGAAACAACTCGTATTTGACAAAACGTGCAGAGATGAGCCTCGCGCTGATGTCATTGTGCCACCTGAAGTGACATTGGAATCACTCTGGAATCACTCTGGTATTTCCATTGCACAATAACTTCTTTACATATACAGAAGTGCATTTTTTTAAATCAATAAAACATTTTAATAAGAATTTCACACTATGTGAAGTGTTTGCATTGGCTGGGAGTGCTGATCGGGAGTCGGTGGGCCTGTTGTTTTTCCAGCATGTATGTCCGACAGAAGCTGACTGAACGCCCAGCTTCTGTTTGACAGACTGACATACACACGGGCTGAATGTCGGGTATTTTTTTGAACCAGCCGTTGTCTCCCAACATTCGGCTTGTGTGTACGGGGCTTTAGATTGTAAAGGGCCCTTTAATTCCTACTGTATTAAATTGTATTGTAATTGTACTGTCTGCCCTTTTGTTGTAAAGAGCTAAGTAAACAGTAAATCCTGTATAATAATAATATTAATAATAATAATAATGTAGCCAGATAGCACCTCCTGGACCTGGGAACCTCCTGTCTCCCATTCTTCTTCTGAGCAACTTTCTGGAGAGGACGACCCCGCTAGCTTCTCTGGGGACCCATACTCCGCTATCAGTCTGGGGGATCCCCAATCTATGGCTTTGTCCCTGCACTCCCCTTCCAGCTCACCTGAAGGCAGACTCCCTCCAATGCTGGCTCCTTCCGGTCGGGGATAGTGAGGGACATAGATGCAGCCGACATTTCAGGGACCACTGGCACCTGCAGGACAATACTCACAGTCACCAAGTCCTCGACCAGGCCGCAAGCCATAGCAAACCCTTCTCCTCTTATGTCACTTTTCTTTGAAGGGGAGTCACCAAGCTCAGACTCGACCCCGCCTTTCTGGGATAACTCAAGGCCCGCTCTGGCCTTCCGGGATGTCCACAGCTGTAATGTTCAGAGTCCTGAATGCAGGTCCACTTGGTAGTATCGTGGATCCTGCTGGCTGGATGCAAGCCTGATGCGTGTTCACCGCAATGACCGCACCGGATCCAGGCACTCACCACCGCTGTTGGTATCTGGCACTCTAGGCACAGCAGGCACAGCCGTTCAATCCTCTCGATCATCCCCAGGGCGAATCCCCCGCGATGCTCCAACCGGACACCGGGGTCCACCAGAGTTCATTCCTGCAATTCAGGCAACCATGTCAGTGCAGGCACCATACATCCGCTCTCTGCCATTTTGCTCCTCTGCATCGTGGTGTATGCTGCTAACAGGGATCTCCTCTAGGGTTTAATGCCGCCCCCTTGCGCTCCCAGACACGCTGGTGTCTGAAGAACTGATAGGCAGGCCCCTCCCTAAGCACACTGTTGTAACCCCTTGATGACAGAGCTGAAGTTGCAGGTGTGCTCTTACCAGCTGAACTTGTTAAGGCATCAGATGTGCCCAGGCAACTAAAACAGATGTGCACTGACCTCTCCAGTGGTTGCCGGTAGCAACAATAAAGTTTGTGTCCCATGCTTACTGAAGAGAATACTTTAGCACAGTCCCACCCGCAGGCCTACCCTGATCACCCTGGGCAACAGTAAACCGTTCAGAGACAACTTTACTTGTTTAACCACTTCAGCCCGGAACGATTTACCCCCTTAATGACCAGGCCATTTTTTTGCAATGCGGCACTGCGTCGCTTTAACTGACAATTGCGCAGTCTTGCAAAGTTGTACCCAAACAAAATTGATGTAATTTTTTTCCCACAAATAGAGCTTTCTTTTGGTGGTATTTGATGACCTGATGATTTGGTTTTTATTTTTTGTGCTATAAACAAAAAAAAGAGCGACAATTTAAAAAAAAAAAGCTATATTTTTAACTTTTTTGCTATAATAACTATCCCAGAAAAAAAAAAAAATGTCTTTCTCAGTTTAGGCCGATATGTATTCTTCTACATATTCTTGTAACAAAAATCGCAATAAGCATATATTGATTGGTTTGCGCAAAAAAAGTTATAGCATCTACAAAATAGGGGATAGATTTATGTAATTATTTTTTTTTTTTACTAGTAATGGCAGCAATCAGCAATTTTTTGCAGGGCTGCGACATTGCGACAGACAGATCGGACACTTTTGACACTTTTTTGGGACCATTGACATTTATCGACCAATGTCAGGGGCAGTATAGGGGTTAACACTAGGGGCGATCAAGGGGCTAAATGTGTGTCCTAGGGAGTGTTTCTAACTGGGGGCGGATGGAGCTGCCTGGAGGAGGAGACATATCTCTGTTCATAACCAATATGAACAGCAGATCTATCTTCTCTCCCCTGACAGAATGGAGATCTGTCTGTTTACATTGACAACTCTCCGTTCTCGCTCTTTCAGGAGCGATCAGGGGTGCCCAGCAGATATCGTGGCCGCCGGGCACGGGCATCAGCTCCATCGTCGTGCCTCCTAGTGGTCTTAAAGCGGCCGACATACAGGTACGGCATTTTGCCCAGGAGAGCCAACCTGCCGCAATTTAACAACGGTGGGGTGGTCGGCTACTGGTTAAGCAGGCATTTGAAGCAAGTTTAACTGTCCAACAACAGCATATTGCTGGACATATTTGTAATCCATGCGACCTGTAGTCCTGCATGGAGACTCTTAGAGTGTTCTCTCCTTATGTCCTCTTTCCTGCTCTCTCATGTGCCTCTGTTTTCAGGATCTCTTCACTCCTCCCGGATGCACTCAAGCCCCAGACCTGGGTCATCCCCTTCCTAGACTGCGGTGGGCCCGACATCCTCCACACTCTCTCTCTCTCCATCTCTTCCACCCAACAGCTCCCCCCCACCTGGAAGCCTGCCCCCTGCCAATCCAAGTTGGGGATTGGTCAGGGCTCCTTAAGATACCCCAAGCAGCTCCACCCCTCTTCCCCTTCACTCCTTCTAGAAAATACCAGAAGGAAGAGGGAGGTAACCGAGAAGTGACACTGCCTGTGAGCCATCAGCTGCTGCCCTGAGCCACTCCCAGCCCAGAATAAAAACAAACAGGCCTAGCAGCCAGCTAGGCCTCCATAAATTTACCTATACTGCCAGAGAAAAACCTCACTCTAGCACCTCACTAACTAGAGGGTGCTACACTAATAATAATAATTTAGTTATCCACGTGGTATTTTTGGTTTTGGTTTAATACATGAATTTGATGATATTTTCTTATTTAGTGCACCACAATTTTTACATGCATTATTTACTATGACAAATATCACATAGTGTTGTTGCAGCTTTTTTTACATTTTTTACATAAGCACAGTTATTAATTTTTTCAACCCGTGAACTGCCCTGTCCCTTTGCACTCACAATAAAACCATGGAATAACTGCCATTTGCGCAGCTCTTTCTTCCTCATCAATAACTTGAAACTTGAGTGCTTGAGGTGATTATAGCCGTATTAGTGCACTTGCAATTATTTTCCTTTAGGTTCAAATTGCAATACTTTTGTATACTCTACATGGTTTCATAAAATCATAGATATAAGCTTTATAACAGCGATAATCCCTTATCATTCTTTTCTGATGCATATCTTAGTTTAGTTGTAACTTTTTACTAAGTTCTGAGGCTTTATTATATCTTTATTATCCATTTTGGATTCCAGCCTCTTTTGACCAAACTATAAAATGTTATCTACACCACTAATCCGAAAACAGACTATGCAAAATAGGCTACTTTCAGTAAAATTGTGGAGCAATAGTTGTTTATTATACCTTGACATGTTACTTTCTAGCACTGCTATCTTTGTGATTTGTTAAACTTTAATAAACAAATTTGACAAGAAAATATGTTGAGCCTTAGGGCATTGCCATAAAACGTAGAAAAGTGTGCAACATTCCCCACATTATCGAAGGCAAGAAGACGCAAGTAGAGCAAACATATTTGTCAAGCAATTTGCAACAGTCGCCCAAGTTTCAGCTCCATTTGCCATATCCACAGTCTCTCCTAAATTGCTTTCCTATTTATCCATTTATGGAGGTTTTTTTATTTGCAATAACATCCAATTAAACCCTGAAGGATGGGCACGTCCTGAAAGCTTGTCCTGAAAAATTGGATTTTAGTGCCAATAATAAAAGGTGAAACTTGGGCCATTATGGCAAAATGCTCGACAAATATTTTTGCTCTACTTGTGTCTACTTGCCTTCGATAATGTGGGGAATGTTGCACACTTTTCCAAGTTTTATGGCAATGCCCTAAGGCTCAATATATTTTTATATAAGTATTTAACCCAATTAGATCAGTCCCAAATAGGAACCTAATTTACAACCTGTCTCAAACCCTGTTACTAATTTCTGATCTTTCCAGACTTGAATGAAAATTCGTAAACTTTATATTTCTAGCCACTAGGGAAACCTTAGCTAGAGCTTGGAAACAACCAACTTTGCAGAGGTGAAGCAGGAAGTACTGTACACAATGGTGCAATAAATTAACAGCTTTAATTATCCCTAACCACTTCAGCCCCGGAAGGATTTGCCCCCTTAATGACCAGGCCATTTTTTGCGATGCGTGACTGCGTCGCTTTAACTGAAAATTGCGCAGTCGTGCGACATTGTGCCCAAACAAAGTTGACGTCCTTTTTTTCCCACAAATAGAGAGTTATAAAGAGTTTTCCTTTGGTAGTACTTGATCACCTCTGCGGTTTTAAATTTTTTGCGCTATAAACAAAAAAAGAACGAAATTTTGAAAAAAAAAAATGTTTTACTTTTTGCTATAATAAAATATCCCCAATTTAAAAAAAAAAAAAAACTAATTTCTTCCTCAGTTTAGGCCGCTATATATTCTTCTACATATTTTTGATAAACAAAAATATGTAGAAGATATAGCATCTACAAAGTTATAGCATCTACAAAATAGGGGATATACTTATAGCATTTTTATTTTTTTGACTGCGACATTGCGGCAGACACCGGCCATGCGCATTGGGTCCCCCGCCGTGCAGTGGACGTGCACGCCTGCTAAAGATCCTAAAGGAATGGACATATCTGTACAGCAGTTCACGTAGGGCTGTCAACCTGCCACAGTATATGTACGTGAGCCGGCTGGGAAATAGTTAATGATGCCCACTAGCAAGTTCTGAAAATATAATCTCCTTGGCTGGCTGGCTGGCTCTCTGCTTTCTCTGTAACTGTAGAACTTTAGCTGATGACCCCAGTTAACCTTGGTATGCTGTGTTACGGTTAGGCGCCACAGGTCCTCCTCTGACATCTCTCCCCTTTCTCCCATGTTTCCTATTCTCTGATCCCCTGGTACCGACCATCCATCTGTTGTACGATATACAAAATACCTGCCCTAATATACTCCAGGTAATATATGTGTTGTACTACTGTTAAACATTTGTGAAAACCCTCAAAACAATATATTAAATGGGAAACATATAAACCAAATAACCTCTAAAAACATAATAGATATATAAAATGTGTTGCCAATCAAGACTCTTTTGGGATTTTTTTTTTATCACAATGACAAAATAACACATGTAAACCCACAGAGCTCCAGCATTCCACCAAGGGGGATGCTCACACCGGGTACCGATGCTCTAAAGGTGCCACTGCTGCATGATCAGTTCTAATGGACAGGGGGCGCCTGGCGCATTGTGTGGCAAATACCAGAGAAACAAATTAAAGGAGGGAGACCACACAGAGCACTAGCGCTGAATCACTTCGCTCATCCCACCTGCCCACCCAATAGAAAAGCATTCCAGTGCAATGCTAAAACTACTGTTGCTTGGTGACAGAGGCACCATTTGAGCAGTGGTACCCGACATGGGTGGGGGCAGCACCCTCGGCCAAGCCCCTCTAGATGCGTGCCCCCCCCTAGTTTTAGCCTTGGTTGTATTTCTTGTTTTTTTTTGGTCATCTACAGTATATCCCTTCTGGCAAGAGTCATCCTCACTTCCTGCCCCGATGACTGGCACAGAGAGCGATGGGGACACCCAATTTAAGGAAACCTGTAAATTTGGGGCCTCCTACTAATTTTTTCATGTCAAGCATCCGGGACAAAACATTAACACCTGACAAAGGACCTGACACCTTTTCCAACTCTATCCAAAATACAATGCAGTCCCATTTTAAGCTTTGCACAATGTTCTGAACTCTGTCATTATGAAGGGCCTTCTGCACACTCACACACGCATATATGCAGATTTTGCGTACACATCTTCAGTCATATTCTGTGAAAAATAATTATGCTTTGATTTGAACTCAGAGAACATAATGTCTCCTCAACACATTGCAGTTCTGTGCCAGTCTCTTTATGCTCAGGGGCATCTTAAAATGTAAAACAAGTACAGCTCTAGATATTTTCTGTTTAAATTCACAGCAGTAAAAACTCTTTGTTCCCCTATTATGCACTGAAAAATTGGCATTCTTAGTCACCAACACGTGGAAGACAACTCTTAAATATAAATTGCTTTTCTGTTCTTTGCATGACATAGATTGTTAATTTGGTTGTTTATCCAAAATCAACTTCCATGTAAAAAAAACAAGCTTAGTCACAACATGAATTCGTAATTACTTGCAGTATATCAGCATATTATACTGGATACCAGTAGACAAAATAATCAATTTTCCATGTTCAAGTTTCAACCTGATCAGATCAATTCTCCTATAATGATTCATGGACTGCGCCAAACATTTCCTGCTGGGGTAATGCCAGGTTAACTCATAATACCTTGCAAGCTTCCCAGCCTTCAGTGTGCTTTTTAAAGTAGTTGTAAACTCTTCCCCACAACTTTATCCCATGTAAATCAGCATAAAAAACCCTAATGAACACTGCTGGTAGATATCTCCTTACTTGCTTAATATTGTTATAATATGTTTTGTTCTTTAGCATGACGTCACTGGAGCATGCTCATATCTCCCCTGATTTACGGCACACTCTGTGTGCTTATATGTCTATTATCAGGACTCCCTGTGGCACAACACTCAAATCCCACGAGACTGCAGAATCATTCAGAGATTCCTCTTACACCCCGTGTGACCTTGTGACATCACATGGAGTGTAAACTTGGGCATCGGACTGTATACTGCAGTCTTATCAGCTGAAGCTGATGAGACTGACATAGGCAAACACTAGATAAATGGCACAAGTAAATACTGTGAAATAAAACAAGTTGGCTATGAGTAGGAAAGCAGGGTTGCCATAGAAACGTTGGATTGAGAAGGAGGCTTGGTTAACAGTACCCTAAGTGATCCATGTAAGGGTGGAAATACACTCTACTGTGGACTCAGAAAACAATACCTAAGATGGAGCTGCCTTACCCCTGGAAACAAGATTATTTAAAGTTTCTTTAAAAAGTAAGCAATATGCGATTTGGGCTGGATTACAGTGGCTACAGTTAGATAATTAATATAATGGACTAAATGAAAAGAAGTAGAGTGGGAGAGTTTACTACTTCTTTATTGCCCTGTCCATTAGCCAATGAAGAATAGTAATTTCCTTAAACATAATCCCCACATAAAAATATTGTAGAAGGGCACATTTTGGGGTTGATTTACTAAAGTAAAATAGACTGTGCACTTTGCAAAGTGCAGTTGCCCAAAAGCTTAGGTAAGGCTTCACTTTGCAAAGAGTACCTAATCACGTACAATGAAAATAAAAAAAATGCATTTTTGCTTGCACACGATTGGATGATGTAAGTCAGCAAAGTTTCTGCTCATTTACTAAGCTCTGGAGCAACTGCACTTGCACAGTGAAACTGCAATCTGCAAAGTGCACAGTCTTTTTCCCTTTATTAAATCAACCCCTTTGTGTCCATTTTCTGAACACATAACACAACACTCAACATATTGCTTGCCCATTGTTTTTTCTTGCTCATCGTCCTCCTCCTCGGACCATAAGCAGTGCCACTGTACTATATTTGTCAAGACTATGGCTTTTGAGCTGGTAGCCAGTAGGCAGAGCGGAACTTGCCATCTTTATTTTAGACATTTTGAGAAGCTGGAGAAAAACTGGAACTGAAGTGCTGGATCCGCTCCCATCAGTGCTACCTTATACCACTGTTTTTTGTTTAACCACTTCCTGCCCGGCCTATAACAGATTGACATCCGGGAAGTGGTTCTGTTATCCTGACTTGGCGTCATATGACGTCCAGCAGGATAACATGCCGGCGTGCAGCACGGCGATCGTGAGTGCGGCGTGTCGGTCTGACACGCCGCATCTTTGATCGTGATAAGAAGCCTCTCACAGAGGCTTCTTACCACGTGATCAGCTGTGACCAATCACAGCTGATCATTGCGTGAACCAGGAAGTGCCGGTAAACGTCATTCCTCGGTTTGCGCTAACAGGGAGAGCCGATCAGCGGCTCTCCCTGTCAGAGGGGGGTCTGTGCTGATAATCAGCACACTGATTATCAGCATAGCCCCCATCAAATGTACCAATAATCTGCCAATCGGTGCCCAGTCAGTGTCCCATCATAACCCCCTGCCAGTGCCAAATAAAGTGCCAATCAGCGCCCACCACAGTGCAAATCAGTGCCCACCATAGAGCCAATCAGTGTCAATCACACTGCCAATCAGTGCCCAGCATTAACACTTGTCAGTACCTGCCCAATCAGTGCTGCCCAACAGTGCCATCCATTAGTGTCCATCAATGGCACCTGTCAATGCTGCCTATCAGTGCCACCTATAGGTGCCTATCCGCAGGGCTGGTGCAAGGATTGTGCAAATGGAGCAGTTCCTGCCTGCTGATGCTGAGACTTAGTTGCTTGCTGCAGAGAGAAGAGAGTAGGAACACCAGTGGTTGGGCGCCCTAGGCAGCAGGGCGCCCTAGGCGGCTGACTAGTTTGCCTAGTGGTAGCACCGGCCCTGCCCATCAGTGCTGCATATCAGTGCCGCCTATCAGTGCCCATCAATTCTACATATCAGTGCCACCTCATCTGTGCCCATCAGTGCCACCTTTATCAGTGCCATCTCATCAGTGCCCATCGGTGTCTGTCAGTGAAGGAGAAAACTAAATTTTATAACAGAAACAAAGAGAAACTTTTTTTTTTAAAAATGTCGGTATTTTTTAGTTTGTTTAGCAAAAAATAAAAACGGCAGAGGTAATCAAATACCACAAAAAGAAAGCTCTATTTGTGGGAAGAAAATTATAAAAATTTAGTTTGGGTACAGTGTTGTATGACCGCACAATTGTCATTCAAAGTGTGACAGCACTGAAAGCTCAAAATTGTCCTGGGCAGGAAGGGGGGAAAGTGCCTGGTATTGAAGTGGTTAAGTTAATTTACAGTAGACCAGTGTGCAATACACTTTATAGTTTATAGTAACAAAACATGTATTCTAAAATCAAATGTCTGAATATAAAACATAAATTATTATTTTATTATTTTTATTTCCAGAATCTATAGTATTTCCTTATTTTATTGTTCATATTCACTGATATCAAAACACAACATGGTTTAATTTTTCTAGATCCTGCCAGGAGCAGCTGTTATAATCATTTCACCACATAAAGAAGTAATATATAGAATATTAGAATTCATGCAGTCCCTAAACCCCAATGAAATATACACAGTATACAGAGAAGCTCCCTCTAGTTCCAAAAAAAAAAAAAAGTTTAAAAGAAGTTCACATTTTATTGGGCTGATGCCCTACTGGTAATCCATGTAACCAGGAACAGTCCCCAATCACACCACAGTTCTTTTTCCAAAAGCCGGTAGCACACAGTTCCAACTCTTTACAACAACTTGCTATGCAAGCATCAGTTTCACTCTGCATTCCAGACTTCATACATCTTCATTTGCTCTACCCATGCCTTGCTTTCAGATATGATCTTCAGCACTGGAAAACATCTACAGATTAGCTGTGGAATAGTTTCACCATGCCTTCTAACAAAATAGAAGCAGGGAAAAAACTTCAAGTTATTGTTCAATTTATTAATCAGACAATAGTTGCAGCCACATAAAAATTGTTTTCTTAAAGTGGTTGTAAATCCTAACATATACCCAGTGAAGTGACTGGCCTAGGGTGATACACAGAGATGAAACAAATCCTCCTACATAAGTTGTACCTGTTTTATCTGCCGTATTTTCCTCTCTACATCCATTTAAAGTGCTGAATTTTTAAAGCTTGTCCGAGATTTCAGAAAAATGGGGATAGAGAGCTGAAGTTACACTCTGCAGAGCTCAGTAAGGAGAACTCTGAGAGCTGATTGGAGGGAAGAGACACACACCCCTCCACGCAGCTCACAGAAACAGAGCTGAGGCTCTTAATCAGCTGGAGGTCCCTCCCCTGTCACCATTTTTGTCTTGGTGTCAGGAAAACCATTCAGAAGTGATTCTTGATAAAAAAATCATCCAGTGCAAAACAATGCTAGGTCTGCACAGTTAGTTCAAAAATATATATAGGTGATATTGGTTCATAGTGTGGTGGATATTGTCTCCAGACAATATCTGAGCAATATCAGAGCTTATCTGGAAAACTCTGTGAGAATGCAAAAGTCCTTCTACTGGCCAGCGACCTGGCCAGTAGAAGGAGCTGTATGCTCTGAGTGCGTAGCCTTGCTTCCTGTCCTTCCTATACCGAGGTCCGCCCTCCAGGTGACGTAATTTGCCTCTGTGCGGTCCACGCCAGGCAGCCTGGATTGTCTTCACTTCCTGTCTTGGATTTAGCATCCTGCACAGTCCCTGACACCCTCTGGAAGCTGGGAAACCGGATAAGCTGGCACCCCTCGAGGAGGACGTTTTGTACTACGTGAATGCCTTTGATTTCTTCTATTGTGCATAAACAGAGTAAAAGCACTCACATTGCCTCATGTGCGAATATTGTGAACATAAATAAAAAAAAAAAAAAAGGAATTCAAAGAAAACCTGTGGTCGAACTTTAAAGGCACAACAAACACTGGGAGTACAAAAAATTATTTTAGCATTTATTGAAAAATACATACTGTATAGTATAAAGACCAGAGACATAATAAAAATCACATATACAGATAAGAATTGATACATGATGTGAGCCATAATGCGTCTACTAGACGCATTAGGGCTCACATCATGTATCGATTCTTATCTGTATATGTGATTTTTATTATTTCTTTCATGTCTCTGGTCTTTATACTATATGTATTTTTCAATAAATGTTAAAATCATTTTTTGTACTCCCAGTGTTTGTTGTGCTTTTAAAGTCCGACCACAGGTTTTCTTTGAATTCCTTTTTTTTTTCTTTATGTTCTTCTATTGTGCATTACTTTGTGCATTAAATATACATTATAATACTACACTTAGGTGCGCCTGCCTCCTTTCCCTTTTAGAAGTGATTCTTAGCAGAGGAACGAAGCAGCAAACATAATTGACACTTAGTGCTCTTAATAGAGACAAGTATCCACTGTAGAGGAATATGCTTTCATTTTTTTACAATTTTTTTTTTTACACACTGTGACCAGAGTAATATAATGTTACCATAGCACCAGTGTACTACTTTGGTTAAGTGATAAGGATTTTTTTTTTTTTTTACACATTATGTTTGCATATAGCATTGCATTACATTGCTATAAGCAAGCATTTTACTGAATGAAACTGATTCATTCAGTCTGTTTTGTTTTGATTAGCTGTGATTGGCCAGAGCTAATCACATGGTACAGATAGGCTGTGATTGGCCCTGTTTGTACCATGTGATCACACTGACCAATCACAGCTAGCAACACATTTGTATTCAATGGATGGAATGAAAGGAAGCCATCTATTGTTTACAACTTCATAGTAAAAAAACGTGCTAATTTATATCATATTCGAGCAGCAACCCTCCTGTAAGATATATACAGTGCATAAACATAATAGTAAATAAGGTTGCGCTAATGGCAATAAATTAAATAGTGCTAATGAAAATAATAGTATTCATAAAAATACTTCCTTATCGTGCAAGAATCAAAATCAATAAATTAGTGAAAAAAATAAGGTATGTTTTTATATATAAAATAAAGTATATTGTTTACAACTGTCATGTGACCTACTGTGATACGTCACGGTGATCACATGGTACCAGCAGCGAGCTGGTACTCGGATCAGTAATAAACCGCACCGCTGCATGGCCCGCGGCCGCATGATTGCTGCATTCTGACAGGTTGTCATATGACACCCAGTCAGACCCACCGATTGGCCGCCAATTTGCTATTGGCTGGGCGGGAAGGTGTTAAGCACAGTAATAAAACAGTCCTCACTTTTGTTCACTCACTAGGGGCTGGTTCCTATTCACAGTTACCGAAGGGTTACTTTTCTCCAATGTCTAATAATACACCTGCTAGAATTCCTGAACCCAACATATTTCTAAGGTGAAACCTTTTTCATCAGATGCTGCGCCACCTGGTAGTGACTTTCTTAAGGAACACTTGGACCTTACTGAAGTAGGGTCCTTGGTTGGTTCAAATCCCCCAAAAATTGTCAGAGCTATAGAAATACCTATAAAAATAAAGTTAAAGTGGAGGGCCACCCTAAAAAAAAAAAAACGTGATAAAAATGTTAATAAAAATTTTAAAATGAAAAAAAAAAAAAAATTTATTTTTTACTTACCAGAAATGGCTGTTGCTAGGCAGATCGTCCTAATCTGCCTCTTCCTGTTCCGCGTAGCTGTTCTGTCTTCTGCTCCTAGCGCCGTCTTCTAGTGAATGGGTCGCATGTGTTATGGGAACTGTGGGGGGCGTGGCCTGGCTTGCCGAGAAGATGGACGCTTAGCTCATTAGCTCCCGCCGCCTCACGACATAACAGCTGTTTGCCGGAGGTTTCACTTCGATTATCCCCTGCCTACACATGGGGACTGCCTCATGAACATCGTCCACCTCTCGATCCCGCTCCCCACGGAGGAACTCCGGGAGTTTGAACGGCACCATCCCTGATATGTTCAGAACCACCAGAGGTAATATGGCGCCCGCTCACCTCAGGAGCTCTCAGGAGCCGACTCCCGCCCCGACTGGCATTCCACTGCATGCTACCCCGATCTCGTCAAACGAGACTGGATCCTCAGACCGTACCCTGCCTGACTCTCAGCCCCATCTTAATATCCACGACCTGAGGGCCAAAGCCGAGGACATCAAAGGCACCCTATCGGCGGCCATTTCGGAATTGAGCCTAGACCTCCGCGCCGTTAATGACAGGGTGGCGGCTGTAGAAGACAAACTCCAATTCCAAGGCTCTCAAATACAGAAAACCACACTCTACGTGGACACCCACACCTTACAACTCCGGGACATGGCCCGACATCTGGAAGACCTCGACAATAGGGGCAGACGCCATAATCTGAGGGTCAGAGGTCTTCCAGAGGCCGTCGAGGGGGACCTAATACTGCCCTCGGTCACTGGTCTCTTCAATGACCTACTTTCCCGGGCTCCTCAAACCCTGATCAGCATGGAAAGGATCCACAGGGCCCCAGGGGTAGGGACACCGACCCCCCCCGGGATATCGTGTGCTGTCTCTCGGACTTTAAGACAAAGGAAGAGATCCTGAAGCAAGCCAGAGGACGCCCTAACATCACATTTGCTGGTTCCACGGTCCAAATCTATCAAGACCTGTCCAGCATTATGTCTACAGCACCGTAGAAATTTGTGACCGTTACTCGACACCCTACGCGCCCATGGGATCACATACAAATTGTAAGTTCCCCTTTTGTCTTTCGGCCACCTCACAGGGCCGCACGGCACTTCTAAAAGTGCCTGAAGACTTGCCACGTTTCTGTCATGCTTTGAACATCCCGCTGGTTGCTGTGCCGGATTGGTTTTCCGAATTCCGCCGTTCGGCAGTGCACAGGGATTCATCCCAAATCAAACCCATGGAAGCACAGACCCTGGACACACGACAGACCGGACCACCGTCCGCCTCGGATGATCGTGCAACTCGCAGGACCTCGCGACAAACCCGCAGCCCGCACCACTCACCTTCTTCTAGGAGATCCCGAAGAGACCGCTAGGATTGTCCTTACTGATCTCCACAGTTCCGCCACTCCAAGCCGAAGAATGTAGTCTCCCTATCGTGGACCGGCTTTTTCCATGACCACATATCTTCCTCCACGATTTGCCGATGGCCGTCTAATGTTACGCTGGTTTCAACTCCGATGTGTGCCTTCAACCATCCTCATACCGGACCTGGTGGTCATATGTTAGCCTCCATACTGTTTGCACCCTAACGCCCTTGCTGTGCTATCCTGAATCGAGGACCACCTTACGCACTGTCTGCTCTCAGGTACTGTGCTTCGTTTACCCTGCTAATGATCCCTAACCCTATACCAGCTTTTATGGCCATGCTCTACCCAACTTTACTACCTTTAGCCCTCTATAGACGAGACATAGATCGAGTGGAAGGATGCAGCCCCCATATTTTATTGAGATCTCGCTTTAAACAAACCGTTGACATTGTTTTGTACCGAGCTGCGGGGTTTCTCCAACAGTGCTCTCCCTTTGACACATACTACAATCCCCATGGTGCACAGCGCTTACCCAAGGGACTCACGCTGGACACCGCTGCTACGCCAGGATGACGCGCGCACGTCCTCACCCAGGAACTATCCGGCAACGTGTGTCATCCGGCCCGATCTACACTCCGCCGTTTCATCTTTGCTACTTTCTGTTGCCCCATTGTCACGCTAGCTAACAGCACCATCCAAAGGGTAATAGCAACTCCTACCATCAGACCCCTGAGCTCCTCCGCTTATCCGTGCTCGTCATTGTACGCTATCTTCTCAAACTGACTTTACCCTTCCTCCCTACAGACTGTCCTGCTGACTACTTTATCATGGCTCTCGATCCTTCACCACAATACAACAGCCGGCTCGATTGACTACCGGACTCTACATTCTTGGCTTGTCGTCCTTGCCTACAACTACGGATACTCCTCCTGTTTTACGTATGCTAATAACAGTATAGATGATAAGGCTTGTTTTTTGTTCTTTAACATACCTTCTTTCTTACAGATATTACGGTATATTTGAGGCTCTGTAGGAGCACGATTTAAGGTTTAATTTTCCTTATCGGTAATGTTTTAGGTTTATGTGTTACAGACAAGTACCACTACATGTACCACTCCGACACTCTTTAGAATTTATTGTTCATCTCCTGCTCCTCACCTGAACATATGACCGTTAACTCCCCAAACAGTCTAAGTGGCTATCACCGCTACCTCCTGCTCTTGGGGAATTACCCTTACCCATCCTCCATCTTGGTCTTAGCGACCACCCGTGCTCACCAGCAGCCTCTTAAATCCCATACACCATGCACCCTAGTTTCTACGTATAACGCCTCCTACTTTAAATATTTCTCTCCAGTCGTGTCCCGGTGGGACTTTCCCGATTTAATTGATTAACCTTACAATCTTCTCCAAGCTACAGTCAACCCCCACACAGTAGCGGTTACAGGCTCTTCCTCTCCGTGGCGAAGAGGAGCATTGTCCCCGCTTTGTACCTACACCGACATCACTGATTTGAGTCGGTTAGGGATTGTTCCCTACTGCCTCCTCGGTTTTTTGGGGGTTCCCACCACACCTATCCCTGATCCACCTGACGTATTCAGTCACACACTATCCTACCTTAATATTCCCCCCCCCCCCCTCATACATCCAGCCCTTCTTGACTCTCGACATGACCACTACAAACACCCCGCATGGCGAGAAAATTTCTCCCACGCGAATCAAAATATGCTCTATAAATGCACGTGGCCTCAATACACCAGAAAAAGGATCATTGCTACTCTCTTATTTGCTTAAGTCTAAAACGCACATTGCTTTAATTCAAGAGACCCACTTCAGAGCCGATACTGTCCCTAGGCTTCACAACAAACATTTCCCCACGGTCTACCACGCTCCCAATCAGGAAGCCAAGTCCAAAGGGGTTACTATTCTTATTTCCCGATTCTGCCCCTTCCAAGTCACAGATTTCCAAAAGGACGTAAATGGCAGGTTCCTCTTCCTGAAAGGGAAACTTCACAATAGGATGGTCACCATCGCCAACTTATATGCTCCTAACACCCACCAAGTTACGTTTTTTCGCACCGCACTACATCAACTTACCGCTTTCCAGTCAGGTACACTTATTGTTGGAGGGGATTTTAACGTGGCACTTAATCCCATTTTGGACACGTCCAACGGCCACTCCACACTGACCTACAGAGCCCTACGAGCAATTAAGTCACAGTTCCACGACCTACTACTACATGACTCCTGGCGCACCCTACATCCCACTGATAAAGACTTCACTTACTTCTCCCCACCTCACAACCGATATTCGAGACTCGACTACCTGTTTATTACCCAAAATGACCTGTCCCATCTGTCCAAGGCCTCTATTGATCCGATGTTCCTATCAGACCACAACCCAATTTCCATGACCTTAGCCCTACCCTCCACGACGAATAGATCTCCCATCTGGCGGTTAGACAATTCCCTTCTCACGGACCAGGCAAATGTTCAAACAATCTCCAAACGCCTCTCACAATATTTTGCTGAGAACTCTTCAAATAGTTCCTCTCCCATGTCAGTCTGGGCAGCTCACAAATGTGTGATCAGAGGTACTTTCATTTCCCTAGCAGCGACTCGTAACAAACTCAGAAAAGCACGCATTGAACTCTTAACAAAAAAAATCAGTGACCTAGAACAAAAACACAAAGCCTCCCTTGCTGCAGAGGTCTTGACAGAACTGTCCCAGGCCAGAGAGGAACTCCTTGAAGAACTTCATCTCAGACTGCGACGTAATTATGCTATATCCAAAAACATGTTCTATCAATTTGGCAACAAATCTAGCAAACTGTTAGCTAAACCCCTCCAGAGCAAAAAAGCTGCCCATTCTATCCATTCGATCAGAAACGCATCAGGTAACCCCCTCTTCAAGACAGAAGATGTCGCCGATCAATTTGTGACCTATTTCTCCCGACTATATAATCTCCCTGCCCCTCCTTCGAACCCCGACCATCCCGATCGTGAGACCGCCATCCGAGAATTTTTGCACAAATATGCCCTGACACCGATCTCTGACACGGATGCCTCTAACCTAAATTCCCCTCTTACAGTACCGGAAGTCCTCCACGCTCTGAAACAATTGAAGCCAGGGAAGAGCCCTGGCCCCGACGGTCTAACGGCGAGCTATTACAAATCTTTCCCTGACACCCTATTGCCCCGCCAAGTTGAAGCCTTTAACAACTTCTCCCCTACAGATGTAGCACATAGAGACATCTTAGAAGCACATGTCACGCTCATCCCAAAGCCAGACAAAGATCCTCTGTTGGTCACGAATTACCGCCCCATCGTTTTGGCGCCAGAAGCGCTATTTAAGGAAGTGCCTGTCCATGCTGTCTTTCTGTCCGGTCTACAGCGTTCCCGTGACCCCCAGCTACCAGCTACCTGTGAATTACCTGACTTCTGATACCTGACTACCCGGCTTGTTCCTGATACCCCGTACCTGCTGCCTGTCCTCGATCCCGGCTTGTCCTGACATCTCTTCTGCCTGCTCCTTGGTACTCTGCTGTCCGCCTGTTAAACGACCCGGCCTGCTTCACGACTACGCCTTGCCTGCTGATTTGGTACCGCACCTGCCTGCCCGTGTTTGACCCGGCCTGTCTGTGACCTGCTTCAGCTCCGGACTCCAGTCTCTCCCGGCTATCCGCAGGTTCCACCTGCCTGTCTACTACAACTGGGTTCCTGCCCTAGTCCTCTACTGGTCGTCATACAGTACTCCAGACGTCGGGACCAGCCCAACACCTGTAACCCGCCAGGCACTTGTGCCCCTTTGTGCTTCCGAGCCCCTGTCTATTCTACCAGGGGTTCCCGAGCCGGAGGTATACGAGACGCCGCTCCCTGCATTCGTGGGCTCAACCACCAGGTACGTGACATATACCCATCATCTTGCCTCAATCTTTCTTCTCAACCTATCAACGTATGTGTAGGACCTTCATATGGAAAGCCCAAACCCTGAGGATTAGTTGGGCTCGTATGACTCTTCCCAAACTCCTGGGCGGTCTCAGTCTCCCAGATATTCGTAAATACCACCTGGCATGCCACTTGACTAGCGTAGTGGATTGGCATGTACATGTACCACACAAAGACTGGATACGATTAGAACAAACTTTCGCCCCAATCCCACTAGCTCACTTACCATGGATCCCTCGGTCGCAGATACCCAAACATCTATCCTCCCATCCACTGATTAATACCACGTTAATGTCCTCGTGTACACCTCGTGTACTCATATGCAACTTAACCCAACATACGGCCCCATGACCCCATTGACTAGTAACCCTGACTTTCCGCCAGGCCTGACTTTGAAAACATCTCTGATGACTGTTCCCGACAAGCACCCACGGGCACTCGATTTCTTTCACAATGGAGAGCTTTTACCTTATCCAACGATGTCTTCCTCCTTCCCGGACTATCATATCTCCTTCTTCAAATTTCTGTAACTCCGACATTTCTTCTGCACCTCGACTCAAAACCCGCAATGGTACAGAGATTACACACCTTTTGAGACTCTATGCATGAGCACAGATCCCCAAAGACACGTTATATCCAGTACTTACTCCCTACTGTTCTCAACACATATCGTTGAAAATGACAGTCTGACTCGATGGTGGGAATCAGAACTCGAAATTGACTTATCTTCTGAGGACTGGGAACACATTTTTCATCATATACACAAGGGCTCCATAAACGTCTCTTCCCAAGAGAATAGATACAAAATCCTCTCTAAATGGTACAAAACCCCAGTCAAAATTCACAAATTTCAACCAAATGTCCCCCCGGTGTGCTGGAGATGTAACACGGCACTAGGAACTCTACTACACATCTGGTGGGATTGCCCACTCCTACATTCCTATTGGACGGAAATTCATCGTCTAATCTCCCAGATCACCACTTATACCCCAGATTTCACCCCAGCCCAATTTCTTCTGCACCACACCTCCATCCCCCAAAGAACCTACAATAAGTCACTGATGGTTCCCCTTATTAATGCAGCAACTCAGTGCATTCCGGTGCACTGGAGATCTACGACAATCCCCACGATAGCGGAATGGCTACAACGCACAGACAAAATCTCTGAAATGGAGAGCCTCATACACCAGGCAACAGATGTCCCGAACAAATATGGTAATACATGGGCATGCTGGAAACATTTCTGGGAACAAACCTCTCCTGCTAATCAAATTCTCACTACACCCCCACTTCCCTAACCTCCCACACAACATGTTTTTCTCGCTACCCGCCTACTTACCAGAACCTGATGGCACTGTTGCTTCCCTTTCCTACACCTGCTAGGCAGATCGTCCTAATCTGCCTCTTCCTGTTCCGCAGAGCTGTTCTGTCTTCTAGTGAATGGGGCGCGTGTGTTATGGGAACTGTGTGTCCCACAACACATCGCGTTCCCCATTCACAAAGCGCTGCGTGACTCGCGCATGCGCAGTAGGAAACAGGCAGCGAAGCCAGCAAGGCTATGCTGCCTGTTTCCCTTAGGTGGAATGGCGGCACCGGGAACTGAGACTCGAGGGACGATCGGTCTCGGGCGGCCGACATCGCAGGCACCCAGGACAGGTAAGTCTGCTTATTAAAAGTCAGCAGCTACAGTGTTTGTAGCTGCTGACTTTTAATTTTTTTTTTTCCGGCTGGCCCTCCCCTTTAACCGGTTCCTGACCGGCGCACAACGATATACGTCGGCAGAATGGCACGGACAGGCAGGAGGGCGTATATATAAGTCCCTTCTTAATGCCGTCCGTGCCATCGGGAGCGCTCCGGGAGCGGGGCGCTCCCGCGCCGGTCGGGACCCCCATGAGGCCGGTCGAGGGTCCCGCAGACTCGATCGCCGCAGGGACACCCGCGATCGTCTCACGGGAAGGCAGAACGGGGAGATGCGGAAATAGACAGCATCTCCCCGTTCTGCCTAGCAACTAGTGATGCCGATCTCTGCTCCTTGTGATTGGAGCAGAGATCAGCATTCACTAGCTGACAGCCACGCCCCCCCACAGTAAGAAAAACACCCCTAGGCATACTTAACCCCTACACTGCCCCCTTGTGGTTAACCCCTTCACTGCCAGTGTCATTTATACAGGAATCAATGCATTTAAATAGCATTGATTGCTGTATAAATGACAATGGTCCCAAAAATGTGTCAAAAATGTCCGATGTGTCCGCCATAATGTCGCAGTCACAATAAAAATCGCTGATCGCCGCCATTACTAATAAAAAAAATTATTAATAAAAATGCTATAAAACTATCCCCTATCTTGTAAACGCTATAACTTCTGTGCAAACCAATCAATAGTCGCTTATTGCGATTTTTTTACCAAAAATATTGTAGAAGAATACGTATCGGCCTAAACTGAGGAAAAAAAATGTTTTGTTATATATTTTTGGGGGATATTTATTATAGCAAAAAATAAAAAATAATGCGTTTTTCTTCAAAATTGTCGCTCTTTTTTGTTTATAGCACAAAAAATAAAAACCGCAGGGGCGATCAAATACCACCAAAAGAAAGCTCTATTTGTGGGAAAAAAAGGACGTCAATTTTGTTTGGGAGCCACGTCGCACGACCGCGCTATTGTCAGTTACAGCGACGCAGTGCCGAATCGCAAAAAGGGGCCTGGTCCTTTGGCTGCAAATTGGTCCGGTCTGAAAGTGGTTAATATGAGAAAAAAAATCTGAATAAAATGAACATTAAGACCATCTGGCCAAATGTCTCTAATCTAAATATCCACTTTGCTTACTTTTGATTTAAGGCTTAGATTGAGTCCCCACCTCTTCATTTTGGTCCAGCTTTCTGAAGAGCTATACATTTCCATTGGGGCTGCAGTTGTGGCTGGAGAAAGAAATGAGAAAATAAGAGTTTGAGGGCTGTTTCTGGTTACATGGTTACAGCTATTTTAACCATTTTTTAAAACTAGAGAGAGCTGCACAGCATACTGTATATAGTGTATTGGGGTTTAAGGAATGCCTGCATTCTGAAATTCTATATATGATTCAAAAATATGAGTATGGCAAAGTTTTAGCATAATTTTTTATTTATTTATACGATTTACAAGAAAACTGAGGCACGTGCAGTTGTTTTCCTAGGATAAATAGGATGAGTGGGTTTATTAACTCCCATGTTTCTGAAGATAATCCTGTTATTGACTGCTCTTATTTAGAGATGAAATAAGGCTGTGCCCATTTGATGATCATGTCTCACTTTCCCTCTCAGTTTACTTCGTTCTTTCAGTCCATTCCACATGTACTTCCAGCCTTTTCACCGCAAGCCCCTATGTACCTTGTATGGTTATGACATCTTATCTTGTTAATGTGATGTTATTGTTAGCTAGTTAAAGCGTAACTCCACTTTTGTTGAGAAAAAAATTCCCCCTCTTCCCCTTCCCCCCTTCCCCCACCCCCCCCCCCCCTCCTCCCCCCCCACTCTCTTCCTTTCCTCCTCCCCTCCCTCCCCCCCCCCCCCTTTTTCTCCCCTTCCTCTCCCTTTCCCCCCTCCCCTTCCTCTTTTTTTCTCCCCACCATCTTTCTCTTCTTCCACCCTTTCACCTTATTTCCCCCCCCCCCTGTCTTGTCCCCACACTATCTTTACAAGGTATCTGTACCTAGACACTTGCCCGTACCCTCTACCATATCATGAATTTTGATATGTGTATGTTCCTTATTGCTACCATATTGAAACCTGTTTTTATATCTATAACAATAGAGTCAGTCCTACACAATCCCCCACATCTGCAGCAGGGGGGAATTTGTTTGGGTTCCATGAGTCCTTGCCTCCGCCAGTATTGGTGAGCCAGTCTCCTTATTTTTTTCAATTATTGTATACCTTTGTAGTAATGATGTGGCTGTATCTATAATGTATATATGGTGTATATATAAAACTGTGATATATTTCAGATTGTACTCCTGATGAAGCGGTTCTGACCGCAAAACGGTAGATGAACCGCCCCCAACGTCTGTTCAAACCTATCTTGCGGGAAAATTCAATATAAATTTGTTTTGACATAGCAGTTGTGGAGCGGTTAACTTGATATTAAATCACATTTGTTGTACAGATGTATATATTTTATTTATGTTACTTTTTCATTAAATTATTTTTTGTATTTTCTTCAAACTATTTTGTTCTTGTCTATAATCAGTACCGAGATAGTCCACCTTCAACAAAGTCTTGTGGGTATAGTGCTCTAGGACACACAATCAGCAACTGTGTCTTTGACCTTATCACCCCCTGTTTTCCAAAAAAACTATAAAAATGGATGATGGTACTTCGAACTCTGTTATTATTCTTATTATCTGAGACTATACTCACCTAATAGCCTGTGGGTGATCTATGTGCATTGCAAGGATTTTTAACAAACTCTGTTGAAGATTCCTACCTTTTGTTATTCTGAAGAAA
Source organism: Lithobates sylvaticus (assembly GCA_028564925.1). Classification (NCBI taxonomy): domain Eukaryota; kingdom Metazoa; phylum Chordata; class Amphibia; order Anura; family Ranidae; genus Lithobates; species Lithobates sylvaticus. Next base: position 109,527,892 of record CM053031.1, on the reverse strand, counting down.
TTCCTTTGAGTCTAATGGGAGTGGTTTCATAATTATCAATCAGCTGTGCACCTGCATGGCTCTAATGAGGAAAGCTGCTGGGCCTGCATCCCTTAGATATGATTTCTTATTGAAAGTATCTCACCAAAATTTACATTTCTTGTTGCAGGGGATGCTGGAAATTTGACTTGTATCTTAGTGCAGACTTCTGGGAAAATTGGTGAGCCAATCACACAAGCAGGAAATTATGTTTTTTTTTTTTTTGGGGGGGGGGGGGGGGGGGCATTCTGAACACATTCTATGTACATTCTATCCAGGTAGCCATATTTCATTGCATTTTCAGAAAATTAAAGAGCTGCAGATTGAAAAGGAAAGATATTTTTTATTTATTTGCTATTTTTTCCCTACGAAAGTGTAGTTACCCTTATATTATTATTATTCACGATTTATATAGCACAACCGTTTACGCATCACTTTACAATGTATAGGGGGGACAGCACAATTACAGTACAGTTCAATACAAATGGTACAGGAGGGCCCTTTAACTGAATTTGGATGCAGAATTTCAGCATAGCTCACATAAACCATAGGGCCACCAGGCGTGGCACAAAAACACTCAAACATAATGCTATTGGCTGTCAGGAACACATTATTAAGTATGATAATTATAGTCTGCTGTCCTACATGGAGGAACACTGCATCTGCCTTCAAATTGTTGCTGTCATGGCAAAATATGTGTCCATTAATTTGTATAATTTTGACTTGTATACTGTGCATCTTTACTGTTATGACCAAATTTCTCGTAGGGTAGGCTAACAATTTTCCCCACTCTTTACTTCAGTGGTTCCAGGTGTACTGACACAGAATGTATATTTTAGCCTCTCTTTCCCAACCTCTGCATGCCCTGTGTGGCTAAGATGTCTGATCTTGTTAGAGTCATAGTAGTTTTGCCTGTCAACTGGATCAGGAAGGAGGCAGCTGAAGACAGTAGGCCTGGGGGAAGAAAAGTATAAATCTGATGCTTTTACCTTGTGAATCGAAAAGGTGCGTGAAAACTCCCAATGAAGCATATTACACTTGAACAAGTAAAATGTATTCTGAACCTGTATGCCACGTATGGCATACAGTGTGGTTGTTTATATCACAGGGTCAGTTTCCGCCATCTATGTGGTATTGTGATTATGCTCCAATTATATTAACAGAGGGAAGATGTGTTTGTGCACCACAGGCAAAGACTTTACAAACAGAACTCGTTTTTACTTTTGCCTCAGGTTTATCACTGAAAAATTATAATAAAACTAAATACATCTAAATGGTAATATTCTATTCATTTGCAGAGTACCGATGTACGCATAAGCTCTCTGTATAATGAATAAAAATATTTTAATCTTTTAACTAGTGCTACTTACAGTCTAATGTCCCTAAAGAGTCACACAGGCACTTCCAATTCATGATTGGAGTTAAATGCCAGATTCAAGGGCAATAAAATAATAGTGCTCTGCCAGGATCCTGTTTGCATAAGACTAAGCATTAATAGGTTCTATACTGATTGCTAGTTTAAATGAGTAAAAATTATACTCCACATTCAGAATCATACAACCCTTGCTCTAACATTATGTAAAATATTTCACTCTGCCCATTAACTGAATTTAATGTGGTGCCCTTACACCTAGGTTTTCAATCCTTCTCACTGTGAAGTAATAATTGCTTCACATCAAGGCTGAATTTTAGTAAAAGTCTAAATATTACAGCTGACATTATTTTTAATAATTTATGTAATTTTGATTTTGCAAACATGTAACAAAAAGTCTAAACATTTACATCAATCATATTTTCACTGATTTTAACTCAAAATCCAATTACTGCTTCAGAAAGGAAATCCATATTTATTAGAAATCTCAGTGCCATGCAGGGGATAAAAAACATGTAAAGGTTAATGTATTCTAAAAACATATTTTACCCTAAGGACTTACAACCATTTCAAGTGATTGTTGGAAAAAAGCCATATAATTACAGAATGAAAGAGAGACACTAGAAACAATGAACCAAAGACAGATTTGTACATTTGTAAACCGGCTAGATGTTACTCAGTCACTCATGACATCAGCTGCCATTTGTCCCTAAAATAATTTATTTCATAGTCACATTTACACCACGTCAGTATGACTTATTGTGAATTCTAGGGGCATATAAAAAAGGTTGTAAAGTGTTCTGTTTTTTATACATATATATTGAGACTGAATTCAAATTGCAATATCCTCTTTGGTGTTCAACAAATTATATATTTTCAAAGGATATTAGACATATGGAAGACCTCACAGCTTCCCTAAATATCACTAAAACAAAAGTAGACATGCCTGGTTTTATTGGGTGGAGTACCAGTTTTCTTCAAAATACTGGTCTATACTTGAGTAAAATTTATAATTGCATGTTCACCCTCCTCTTTTTCCCTATCCCCTTTAAAATTCCAACATGGACACTGTGCTTACCCTCTCAGCCAGCTTCTCCCCTCCTTTTTTTTAATTCTTTACTCAATATCCTTGGCCCCTTCCCCATTCCTCCTGTGCTTCACGTTCATTTTCTTTCTCTAGCTATAGAACTTTTGTCTACCTGGTTGGTAGTCCCCATTATATCCTTGTCCTCTTGTTCTGATATGGAGGATTGGAAAGTTAAATACTTTTTTGTTTAATTGTTTGACTCAGAAAGGTATGCAAACTGTCTTGACAGCCTACTTAAAGACTGATATACTTCTTATACACGTTTAATTGTCTCTACCTGTCAGATGCCTTGATGGACCATCTTTGTACCATTTTAATGTGTTGATACACTATGTATAGCATATTCATACTTTGATCTTATTCATGTTCTTTTGTGAAAATAAAATTATTATTATACAGGATTTATATAGTGCCAACAGTTTGCGCAGCACTTTACAACATGAGGGCAGACAGTACAGTTACAACACAATTCAATACAGAAGGAATCAGAGGGCCCTGCTCATTAGAGCTTAAAATCTAGGAGGGTAATAGCTGTGGGGGAGGAGGTGATGAAAAAAATGTAAGTACAGTTGTTAGGTGGGTGCAAGATAGGCCTATCTGAAGAAATTAGTTTTCAGGGATCGTCTAAAAGCAAACAGAGTAGGAGATAGTTGGACAGATGGGGTAGGGAGTTCCATAGGAAGGGAGAGGCTCAGTAAAAGTCCTGATTGACACAGGGGTAGCAGACACAGAGCGGTTGGTAGGGTGGGTGAGCCTGGCAGTAGCATTCATAACGGACTGAAAGGGGGATAGCCTATGTAAAGGTAAGCCAATAAGGAGTGAGTTGCAGTAGTCGAGGCGGGAGAAGTACCAGGGAGTGAATTAAGAGCTTAGTGGTGTCATTGGTTAGAAAGGGACGTATTTTGGACATGTTGCGGAGGCTGATTAGGACAGTGACTGGATGCGGGGCCTAAAGGATAGTTCAGAGTCCAGGATTATACCTAGAACCTTGGCATGTGAAAATAAACATTTACATCAAAGAAAAAAGAGATTTAATAATTACCAAAAAGGCATACATAAATAATTGAATAATCTTTTTCAAGATCCCAGCATAGATCTATATATCAAGTAATATATCATGTGTAATTATTTGTACAATTCTACTGCCACTATGTTTTTTTTCAAAATTACAGGATCCAGTTTCACACAGAACAGGTAAAAGCAGTGATCTTGCCATAATTTCTCTTAAAGAGAGGATTATTTTTCAAAACAGTCAATCCCACTGGTTTAATCATTGTTAATCCTTCTATAGGATGTTATGCCCCTCCAATGATGTCCCAGAAAGAGGATAAAATGCGCTGGGGTAACATGTGGTGGGTCAAAATTCCTTTCTGCATGCACTTATTGCCACTATGGTTTGGTGGGCACCTTGCGCCATATGTGAACTAAACTGTCAATACCTCTATCTAGTAGATACTTGTGCAATGGCCATCAGTCTAAACAAGATCAGTCTCACTGGACTTTCATGTTATACTGTAATCCAGCAACATGGCTATTTGTTGCATACAGTATAATACTCAAGGAATGATGATGGTACTGGATAAGATTTGTTTAGTTGAATTGCTATAAATGAAACCTTTAAAAGTTTGTAGTAAGACACCATACTTTAGGGAAATAGCCTGTATATGATGGTGTGGTGGTAACAAATAGAACACACAAACTTCTACTCCATATAAGAGCAATTCTGTGTATGACTGAATTGTCCATCTGGTATTCACACAATATCTACTGTATATTCAAGCACCAAATATCCGGCAAATGTCCTATGAATGTTGAGTGTGGTGGCACAAACATCAGATTATATGAACTTATTTTGTACCTAAAGCCCCATACACACGGTCGGACAATCCGCGGACCAGGTCGGTCGGATCCTGTCTGTCGTACTTTGTCCGATGTTGGTGTTGCGTACACACGGTCGGACTACGTTGTCGGAATATCCGGTCTGCAAGAACGTCGTGACGTAAGTCGTCGTCCACGAGATTAGAAAAGGGAAGTTCAGCACCACGTCAGGCACCCGTTGGGCTCCTTCTGCTGATCCCGTGTTTATCGAGATTTAGTCGAAGTTTGGTGACTTAAGATTCGCGCTTCTCAGTTTTCTGACTCAGATCGTTACTGCTCTTCAGTTTGTGCTTGTCGTGCGTATCTGTTTATTAGTGCGTGTAGTCAGTTCGCATTTGTTGGTCATTGCGGCCTATATCTTGATATAGGACGCTTTGATTTGCACTGCTTATTGTCTGCTCGTTTCTGGTATTCATTTCGTTCTTTCAGGCCTTGCTGTTTATCGGTGCTTTCTGTTTGTCCGTTCTGACCAGCCGACCTTTTGTGACCTTGTGAGCGATGTTTCCCGTGCGTACTCGTCGCCGAGTTCGTGCTGTACGCGGAATTGGTGTCGGGCTTTTAGCTTTGACCCAAGACCCGTCCATGAACAGAGTGACGAGGAGTATGTGGACCAAGAATTAGTTGCTTCAGCGTGACCAATTCTCGCACATGCCTTTGCTTCGTGAGATCCGGGAGAATAATCCTGATGATTTCAGGAACTTTCTCAGGATGACGGACCCCGATTTTCACCGTCTTTTGGCTTTGCTGACCCCCTTTATCAGCCGGCAGGATACCTGCATGAGACAAGCCATTACTCCGGAGCAGAGGCTTGTTGCCACGTTGAGGTACTTGGCGACAGGGAGAAGTCTTCAGGATTTGAAGTTCTCTTCAGGTATCTCTCCCCAGGCCCTGGGAATCATTATTCCAGAGACCTGTTCTGCCATCATCGAGGTCCTGCAGGAGGACTATATTAAGGTAACATTTCTCCTTTACTATTCCCTTCTATGTATGCTCTGTTTGCTAATGACTTGTATTTTTGACCTCCTTCCCTAAATACCATGATTGCAATATGCTCTAATATGCTGTGCCCCTTTTCTCCTTCATGCATTTTTCCCTTCACTTACCTCCCCAGCATGCTCTTCTGCCCCAATAGACACCTATGGCCTAGTCACTTAAGCAATGTCTTTTGTCTGCTGCATAGTATTGTTTGCCCCCAAACACCCCTAAAATATGCACAAATGTTTGCTGTGTGGTTTACTTCATGTAGAGCCCCTTTTTTTTTTTGGTTTTTTGGTGGGGGGGCAAACTCATTAGGAACCCCCTCCCCCAACTGCTCTGTCAGATGGTACCAATCCTTTATCTGCTGGCTTTCCCAAGGTCCATGCACACTATATACCTACCTCTTTATAGTGGGCATCTTTAGGGATGAATTCAGCAAAGCATGTAGTGCAAGGGGCTGCCTCCATACTTTCCATTTCCTATTTTTTTGTGTTCTTTCCCTCCTATTAGCTTGCTTGGTAATTTCATAATGTCCCAATGTGCTTGCCTTTTTTTTGGGGGGGGGGGGTTGAAATGTTATTTTATCTTTCCTGGGGGCTGCCAATAGTGTTAAGTACAGAGGGTCTGGCCAAACTAGCACACATTATTGAGCCATTTGCCAATCAATGAAGTGCAGAGGGTTACCTGTCCACCCCCCCCCCCCCAAAACCCTAGTTATTGCCAATGGCCCATCAGAAGTGGTGGGATTGATGGGGGGTGAGTAATCTGTGAAGGGGAGCCTCTACTTTTCTGTGCAAATACTTTCCAGCCTCCAATTTTAAACAATGCTCTTGTTCCAAGATGTTGATTGTCTAATTTGCTTGCAATGTTTAGGTGCAAAGTGACTAATTTTTTTTTCTTGTTTCACTCCACAGTTCCCTTCCACGCCACAGGAATGGCAGACTGTGGCCTCCCACTTTGCCAGCCGTTGGGACTTTCCTAACTGCGGAGGGGCAATTGATGGGAAACACGTCCGCATCGTCCCACCGCCCAACTCGGGGTCCTACTATTATAATTATAAAGGGTTTAATAGTGTAGTGATGTTGGCGGTGGTGTCGGCAACATACGAGTTTATGTATGTGGACGTGGGGATGAACAGCCGGATCTCGGATGGTGGTGCCATTACGCACACGGAGTTCTACTGGCGTCTCCAAAGTGGCAGTCTGTGCTTGCCACCTCCAGAGGAGAATGCAGAAGGACTCCCCTTCGTCTTTGTCGCAGATGAAGCGTTTGCGTTGACTCCCCATGTGATGAGGCCGTTCCCGATGAGGACCCTCACCCCAGACCAGAGGGTCTTCAACTACAGGCTGTCCAGAGCCAGAAGAGTGGTGGAGAACACTTTTGGCATCCTGGCCAGCCGCTTCCGCCTGTTCTTGACGGCATTTAACTTGGCGGAATACAAACTGAACCACATAGTTCTTGCCTGTTGCATATTGCACAACTTCCTCAAAAGACATAACAGGAACTATGTGGTGCCCGTTGGCCCAGATGTGGAGGGCCCTCCAAATGCGGACCTCACAGCCCTTCAAGTGGCACGTCCAGGCTTGCCCCCTCTAAATGCCCGCGTGGTCCGCGAGCAATATATGGAGTACTTTGTGGGTAGGGGGGCCATTGCTCTGCCTGACGATGTGTGAGAGGCATTTTTTAATAAATCTGATATTTCAACCAACCTATGATTTCTTGTCATTTCACTATTCTTTTTAGCTTATTTTACCGTGAAATTTTTTCCCTTTGCCTTCGACAGTGGGAATGCACTTTCTGGGCAAAAGGAGGTAACAGTCTCTTCTTCCCAAAAAGATTAGTCTCATGTTGTGTGTTTGCTACCTAATCTTTGGTCTAGATAAGGTTTGTACTGCATAACTGACACCAAAAAAAATCCTTTTCATCACCAGGTCAGACATGTGTGTATTCTCAAAAATGCTGTGCTCCGTGTTTTCGTACAAAGCACTGTGGGTGTCATTTACATAAGTCAAATCCACTATGCTCTAAACTATGCGTAGTGCAGTGAAAAAGTGCCCTGGAAAAGAAACTTGCAGTGCAAAGTGGACTTGCCTTTAGTAAATAACACCAATTGCCCCCCATATCCTTTACATTTGACATACATAATGCATTGTGTTTTTGAAATAAGGAAGCCACACATTTAGAAAAATAAAAAAGTTTACTTGGAAAACATTCACAAGTGCGTTTACAATCTTCACGCCCAAACTGACAACATCTTGGTTATTTACAACATTGTTTACAAACATTGCGCAATTGGTAAAACCAGGCATGGAGCAAAACAGAACCTATGAACTTGGAAAGTTCAACTTTGTAAAGTGAAGACAAGATCAGACATGACTATATGTTCAAAGTGTGTTTGATCTTGCCTTCATCACATGGGGGGGTCACCCCTGGAAAGTGGAAATTTAGAACATGCACACAATTTGGGTCTGAAAATGGTCATTAGATGGTAAAACACATGCCTAGAAGCTTCAAAAGTGCCATTTTCCATCATGGGGATGAATGGACGTTTTTTGGGGGTGCAACCCCTTCACCACAACCACTTTCGTAGTTCGTAAAGTGGTTGCACCCCCAAAAAAACGTTGGCATTCATCCACCATGATGGGAGCTAGCACATGTGGACACAATGTGTGCATGTTTCAAATTTCACACAGTTCTTAAGTTGCAAATGTGTTCAGAAGCTGGCACAAATGTGTGTTAATTACTTGGTGCGTTTTCAGATTTTTCCTAAAACATCAATGATGTTCTTCAATTTTTGTTGAACATCATTGATGTTTTGCTTTATGTAATCTAGATCTCTATTGCAGACCATTATCTCCCCGATGAGTACGTGGGCACTCTCTGTGGTAAAGTGCGATTTTTCTTCCACAACATCCACGTCACCTAAAAACCACAAACAAACAAAAATCGGGTGTTGGAAATGAGGCAGCCATACATTGATTAGCTTACCAGTAGCTGTGTTCTCCCACACTCACCTGTTGTGGTGACAATTTCTCCAAGTTCGATGATCTCTCCTTCCTCCTCCTCCTCCTCTGCTTCTGCTCTTTCCCCTTTTTTGGGAGGTGTTGGTTTTGGGGTTTCCTCAGACGGCCCAAGTTTTCGCTCCCCTATGAGAATGTACAAAAGGAAGATTTAGCAACACAATCTATTGAGGGCAGAAATAGGAAATGACAAACATTGCTTGAAAGTGACGGACACTATTTTTGTTTGGCCAGTTACAAATGCCAACTACATGAATGTAGTCACTTTGTAAAGGTGCTAAACTGACTAGCTTTTTGGTAGAAGTTTGTGTGATGGAGACACCCCTCTAGTATCCACTGGAGCACATGTGTGGAAAAGCCTAATAAAAAGGGGGTTTGGGTGTCCCAGCACTAGTGCTCTAGAGTCCAGATGGGTAAACAGCTACTGGGTGACCTCTCCTTTACATTGAATAAATTGGCTTTACATTCTTGATGACATTTCTAGTGAGAACAAACTTCCTTTCCCCAACCAAAAAAAACCAAACATCGTATTATAAGTGTCCGAACGATCGAGGTTGCGTACGATCGAATGGACACACACACGACCATGACAGTGGCAGAAAGATCGAGGCTGAGTACGATCGAATGCACACACGAACATGAAAGTGGCCATTTTGGAATGTACAACTTTGTAAAAAACAAACCACATGGAGCAGTATGCAAGCAAGAAATCAAACACAAAACACAACTACTTACTTTTTTGAAGAATTCGCTTGATCTTTCTGTACTGATCGGCCTCCCTCAGTTTCAGGTCTGACCAGCGTTTCCTGAGTTGCTCCTTGGATCGTTGTACCCCAAAATGATTGTACAGCCTCCTCACAACTTTAGACATGATCTTGGCCTTGCGGACATTGGGGTTGAGGTAAGGGCCATACTTCCCATCATAGTCGCTCCTCTTTAATATGTCCACCATCTCCAACATTTCTCCAAATGACATATTGGAGGCCTTGAATTTCAGGCTCCGGGATCGGGACGTTTGTGCCTCCGGACTTTCCTCGTCCTCCTCCTCGTTGGTGGGATATTTGGGGCGCACCTGCTGTGTCCCCGCCATGTGCTCTCCCCACTGCGCCGTAAAGAGAAGGGGTGGGGAATAGACGAGAAAGATCGTCAGGGGCGGGCGGAGTTTGACGCATGCGCACTGTATATAAAACGTCACACGCCTGTGTCGTAGCCACGATCTGGGAGACGAGGGGAGAGAAAGCTCACGCACGAGACGATCGCTAGAAACGAAGGTACAATTTGACGTTGGTACATAACTAGCCTAGACTGATTAGAACTTGAGGCTTCTTTATGGATAAGATTAGGAGAGTTTAGGCTGACATTATTTATATTGTTTGGTGTGGTGTTGTGTCTTGCAGAGGTGATGGAGGCCTTCTACGACGTGAGTTTTCTCCCCCTCTTCATTGATAAATACCGGGAATTCCCCCTCTTATGGCAACCTAAACATCGTGACTACAGCAACAGACCAAAGAGGTACGCAGCCCTGCTGAAACTTGTGGCATTTGTAAAGCCTAACCTGCCCATGGCAACCGTGGCAAACTTAAAAGTGAAGATTAACAACATGAAGAGTACCTATTTCCGGGAGCGCAATAAGGTCCGGAAGTCCCTAGCATCTGGAGCTGCAGCAGATGATGTCTATGCCCCCACGCTCTGGTACTATGAGAGGCTCCACTTTCTCAAAGACCAGGCTACTGTCAGGAAGTCACTCTCGACTCTTCCTTGCACGCGTCCTTCCGCGCACGCCACCCCTGATGAGGATTCCGAGGACCAACCTGGGCCTTCCAGTATGGAATATGTGCAGGAGCCCAGCTTGTTCCAGGTATAGTAGTTTTGTAACCATTTTGGGGAATAATGAATGATGTTCAGTTAATTCAGGATCCCCAATTGCTTAGTTCCTAACGTGATTGACATATCAACAGACAGTAGTGTTGGAGACATTTTTGGGAAGAGTCTAAACTACAGGGCTGAGAATTGTATGGTTTTCTATTTGTAAACATTTTGCAACAGTCACTAGATGAGAATTGTGTGTGTTTGATGAACAAATAACTGAAACTATGTCCCTTTTTCATACACAGGAAGACCTCAGCCAGGAGGTGGCTGTGGAAGGTGGCAGTCAGGAGGAGGCAGGGGTTAGTGGCAGCCAACAGGGGGGTAGGCATAGGAGCCTGACTGTCTCCCAAGTCCCTCCCCTCCGCCTTCCCTACAGAAGGGCGAAAAGCATGGGGGAGGTGGGAGAGTCAGCGCTCCAGCTGATCCGAGATGCCTCAGCCTCCCTATATGCCACACCCACCTACGAGGAGGCCTTTGCCTCCTTGGTTGGCAGTAAAATGACGGGTATGGAGGCGGGGCAACGCAGCATGTGTGAGGATGTCATCCTCAAAATCCTAAATGAGGGGATGGCTGGGGAGATGACTCCCCTCACACATGTTTGCGAGAGTGATCTTGCTCCGCCTCCTCCTCCTCCTTCTGCCACCCCACCAGCACCAGCACCATGGCGTGGAAGGAAGCGTACAAGGAAGACAAGAGAGTGATGACCTTGATTAAGTCTGGTCTGAGAGAAGATGGAGCCTCTCGTAGGACCAGAGCCTGGGGACCTAGATGGCATCTGCTGCAGTTCCGGATGTTTTGGACTTCAGGACCAGATTGCGCTCCCTTATGATTTAGATAGGTACTCTTCATGCCCCCAATTGTTAAAGCCTGAAAAATGATGGTTGCCATGGGTGTCCAAGGCTTTGCAAATTCCCCAAGTTTCACCATGGCTGCGTTCCTCTTGGTTTGTTGCTGAGACCTAAATAAATGTTTTTTGATTTGAAATAATCATTGACTATTGTGTTTTACTTTTCTACAATGACAGTTTTTCTTTGAGTAGGCAGGTACATTTCACTAATCCTAAAGTAGAATTAACAAGGGGCACCAACAACCAACAAACTCCTAGTAAATTTAAGCAAGAAATACAAATGTTAATAATGTGGTTTTGCTAAGTTGAGACACACAACCCCCCTCCAAAAAAAAAAAAAAAAAAAACCTTCAAAGATGTATTCCCCAAAAAAAAAGACAAAAAAGACAAATCATGGTAAAAATATAACAAAGATTCTTTTACGATCTGAGTAAAAATAAACATGTAGTGTATAAATGCTGCAAAGTAATAAAGAACTAAGTTTGTGAGAAGTGCGGGTGAATAGGAGCAGCTAAAACATGTCATTCTTGTTGCATTGTAAAGAAAAAGAGAATGCGCTGCATTAAAGACATTTTAACATTGCAGCGTGACGAATGTGCTGTGTCGATTAGGAAAGGTAGTTTTACCTGACCGAGCGCTTCCGTCACAGAATTTCTTCTGAGCATGCGTAGCACTTTGTCCGTCGGACAACCGTACACACGATCGGATTTGGTGTGATCGGACCGTGTTGACGGCAAATCTTTCCAGCAGGAGATAAGACTTTGTCCGTCGGACAAACCGACGTACACTGTCCGATGGTGCATACACACGGTCTGATTTTTCAACAACATTGTCCGATCGGACAGAATCCATGAAAAAGTCCGACCGTGTGTATGGGGCTATAGAGTAATTTTTTGCATGTCGGAACACATCTTTTTGAATAACATCATAAGAACATGATATCTGTGCTACATTTTGCTCAGAATTAATAGATTTACCATTGTTTGTTTTGCATGTATATGCAACTGATTTTCATTACACAAGATATGGGGTCCCTGTATTCCCTGAAAGACATCCTATACAGAACTAGCAACAATTGGGACTGAGTGGTTTGAAAAATGATCCTATTTTTAGAATGAATTATGGCCAGATTACTCGCCTGAACTGTTGTACAGTTTGTGAAAGTAGATGCTAGACTTGTAAAGTAAAAAAATAGTGGCGATAATATTGTGCAGATAAATACAACCAATATAATACTTAATATATAGATCCAAGCTGGTAGCTTGAAATAGGTTTTTAAATGATTTTAGATATGCATGCATTTTTGGAATTGATTATTAAATCTTTTCTATTACATAAATGTGTATTTTGATAACGTACATCCTTGGGGTGTGCATGTCTAATAAAATAGGGGATAGATACAGTATGGAGTTTTCAGAGGAGAATAGACAACAAAATCCCAGCAATATCACACAGAGTGAGTAATGCAACAAATTAAGCACTGTATGTTTATTTCATATAACATCCTATAATACAAGCATATCACTTTTATCTTAAGTCAACAGAATCCGGACGGAAATTGCTTTCAGCTATAACAGTATATTTATTCACATTTACAGTTTTGTCAGAAATTATTTTTGTCAAGAAAACAAATGGCACAAGCAATATTACAGTTTGGAAAATAAATCCCCCTGCAAGTTAAGGGCATAATGTGCAAGTATGCATCACATACTTGCACATTATGAAAAACTTACCTTAAAGGCTAGGTTCACCTTTTAATGTAATGGAGCAGTGTTTTCAAACAGCCATGAGGACAGTGAGGTATGCGTGTGTAGAATAAATGGAAAGCTTTTTTATTTTTGCAAAAGAAGTACAGCCTCACCAGTGCCCATCAATGCAGCCTCATCAGTGTCCAGCAATGCAGCCTCACTGTGCCCATCAATGCAGCCTACATTGTGCCCATCAATGCAGCCTCACCTGTGACCATCAATGCAGCTTCACCAGTGCCCATCAATGCAGCCTCACCAGTGCCCATCAATGCAACATCACCAGTGCCCGTCAATGCAGCCTCACATGTGTTCATCAATGCAGCCTCAACTGTGCCCATCAATGCAGCCTCAACTGTGCCCATCAATGCAGCCTCACCTGTGCCCATCAATGCAGCTTTACCAGTGCCCATCAAGGCAGCTTCACCAGTGTCCATCAATGCAGCCTCACCAGTGCTCATAAATGCAGCCTCATCTGTGCCCATCAATGCAGCCTCACCTGTCCCAATCAATGCAGCCTCATCAGTGTCCATCAATGCAGCCTCACCTGTGCTCATCAATGCAGCATCACCAGTGCCCATCAATGCAGCCTCACATGTGCTCATCAATGCAGCCTCACCTGTGCCCATCAATGCAGCCTCACCAGTACCCATCAATGCAGCCTCGCCAGTGCCCACTAGGGATGGGCCCGGTGCTCGATGCAAACCCACGTTCGCATCGAGCACCGGGCGTTCGCTCGCTCGGCGAGCCCAGAACTATTTGGGCCGTTTGCATCACATTCGTGTGATGCGAGCGGCCCCGCAATGCATTGCGGCCGGCGTGGCCGGCGCAGTGCATTGCTGGCTGATGATTGGCCAAGCATGCACTGTGACCCCGCATGCTTGGCCAATCACAGCGCCGGAAACTCGGAGAGCAATAATTGGCTACAGGCAGGACGCCTGTAGCCAATTAAATCTCAGGGGCTTTAGTACACGCCCCACCATTTAAAAGGCCGCCACGCCGTCGGCGCGGTCACATGAGTTCCGGCTTTAGGAGAGATCAGTCTGCTGATTCTGTGTCTTAGCTTGATTCATTGCTACAGAAAGATTTGCTCTTCTTTGCTAAACCATTGGCTATTTCTTTGCTAAACCATTGCTACCTAAGTCATTGATCGTTCATTGCTGCTGATTGCACAGTTAGTGTGTTATTAGCTGCTGCTGGGGATTAGTCTGGTGCGTGTTTTACTGTTAGTACAGTATTTCAGTAGTACCAACCGCAGTGCTGTTAGCACAGCATTGCACCCCAACAGCACCCATAGGACTTCTAGTGTGTTAGTGGCAGCAAACAGAGCTCCTATATTTTCTTCCCAGAAGCACCCATAGGACTTCTAGTGTGTTAGTGGCAGCAAACAGAGCTCCTATATTTTCTGGAAAGTAAGCTAGCTTCTCAGTTAGGGCTGTAATAGCAATTCCCAGTGGCAGGGTATAGGAAGACCATTAAAATAATTGAAAATCTGGGACTCTAATATCTGGATTGCCTGTGAAGTGGCACATGTGTATGATGTATACAGCCTACTGCAGCAAAACTAACAAAAGTTTATTTAAATTGTCAGCAAAATGACAGCTCCCATATGCTATGTTCTGTTTGTAGCTGGGGATTTCCTTCACCTGTACCAGACCCTTATTTTAGATAAGGGTCTGATATAAATTGTTAATAGGGGACACCCACAAAAAAAACATGGGGGTTCCCCTTACAATTCATACAAGGCCCTTCAGGTCTGGTATGAATTTCATAAGGGGTCCCAATGCAACAAAAAAAAAAATGTTGTGAGGCATCTAATGGGGATGGCAGACAAGCTACTTGCCTCTTATGTCGAGAACACGTCGCTTAGTATGGTTTAGGTGGGGGATACGCTTTTCCACCCCTTTTACTGACCTGCCAGGCTACATGTTTGGCTAAGGGTTCTCATGCTTTTTCTCCCTGGTTTCTGCATTGGGGTTACCCCTTATAATCCATATCAGACCTGGAGGGTCTGGTATGGAATTTGGGGAAGACCTCACACCATTTTTTTTTTTTTTATTTGTGTGGGGTTTCCCTTAAAACTCATACTAGGCCTTAAGGGCCTAGCATTAACTTTGAGGGGGACCCACATGCTTTTTTATTTTTTTTTGCTGGGGGACTTTCCTGGTCCTTAATGTCATGACAGGTGTAGACACCTGCTGCTTCCTAAACAATCATTGACAGGAAGAAGGAAGCTGTCATATATCGTGGCATCAGAACAACTGTCTACTATATAGGATGTTTGACTCATGCCAAACCTTTGGAGTCCCCACTGACAATTGTATATCTCTCCATGAATTATCCTAACTTGGTCATCATTTTTTGCTTGTCTCTGCCCCTGATTCAGGTAAAGGTTGGAAAGAGTGAAGGGTTTGTATATAGTAGTATTTGAATGCATGTTAGCGGGGAACAGAATCATATTGCAACTTCTTTGGATTTTGGGTTAGGTTGTCACTAGTGTACCATGTTCTAAATGATCTGGCTAGTAAGGTCAGTGCTGAAGTGGTATGAAAGTGTCCTGTAGAAAAAGTATCTGGGCCTTTTGTTTGTGCATAAGGTAAAGTATGTAAGTTCATTTATGGGGATGATTAAACTCCTTTACGTTTAAAGTTCCAAGAATTAGGGTCCCCGTGGTTTGTTAAAAGGAAGCAGGTGGATGATAATGGGGGACCCTACATGGCAGGACATCCCTCAAGGAATGGGGAGGGGAAGGGAGAAAAGGGGAGGGAGTGGAGGATAGGGGGCAGCCTCACCTTAACAGAATATTACTTGCTATTTAATATTGTCAGAGCTACTATTCCTACATTAGTGCAAGGATATTGATAATTTGCTTCATATTTAATACTAATATAGTGATTTTTTTCATAATCATTACTTTACTTGTTTATTTAATCGATCAATCAATCATCATGTTTTGTCATAGTTCAACTTCTCTAGGTCATGATCATCTACAAAAAGGCAGAGAATAGTTACAGGCAGGTCCAAAAATAAATTGGGACATCGACACAATTCTAATCTATTTGGCTCTATACACCACCACAATGCATTTGAAAAGAACAAGGAGTGCTTTAACTGCAGACTTTCAGCTTTAATTTGAGGGTATTTACATCCAAATCAGGTGAACAGTGTAGGAATTACAACAGTTTGTATATGTGCCTCCCACTTTTTAAGGGACCAAAAGTAATAGGACAATTGGCTGCTCAGCTGTTCCATGGCCATGTGTGTGTTATTCCCTCATTATCTCATTTACAAGGAGTAGATAAAAGGTCCAGAGTTCATTTCAAGTGTGCTATTTGCATTTATATGAGATCCAAAGAGCTGTCACTATCAGTGAAGCAAGCCATCATTAGGCTGAAAAAACAAAACAAACCCATCAGAGAGATAGCAAAAACATTATGTGTGGCCAAATCAACTGTTTGGAATATCCTTAAAAAGAAAGAACGCACCGGTGAGCTCAGCAACACCAAAAGACCCGGAAGACCACAGAAAACAACTGTGGTGGATGAACACCCTTCACAACAGTTGGCCAGATCAAGAATACTTTCCAGGAGGTAGGTGTATGTGTGTCAAAGTCAACGATCAAGGTAAGACTTCACCAGAGTGAATACAGAGGGTTCACCACAAGATGTAAACCATTGGTGAGCCTCAAAAAAAGGAAGGCCAGATTAGAGTTTGCCAAACAACATCTAAAAAAGCCTTCACAGTTCTGGAACAACATCCTATGGACAGATGAGACCAAGATCAACTTGTACTTTGAGTGATGGTAAGAGAAGAGTATGGAGAAGGAAAGGAACTGCTCATGATCCAAAACATACCACCTCATCAGTGAAGCATGGTGGTGGTAGTGTCATGGTGTGGGCATGTATGGCTGCCAATGGAACTGGTTCTCTTGTATTTATTAATGATGTGACTGCTGACAAAAGCATCAGGATGAATTCTGAAGTGTTTCGGGCAATATTATCTGCTCATATTCAGCAAAATGCTTCAGAACTCATTGGACGGCGCTTCACAGTGCAGATGGATAATGACTCGAAGCATACTACGAAAGCAACCAAAGGGTTTTTTAAGGGAAAGAAGTGGAATGTTATGCAACGGCCAAGTCAATCACCTGACCTGAATTCGATTGAGCATGCATTTCACTGAAGACAGGAACAGTTGCAGTAGAGGCCTGGCAGAGCATCACCAGGGATGAAACCCAGCGTCTGGTGATGTCTATGCATTCCAGACTTCAGGCTGTAATTGACTGCAAAAGATTTGCAACCAAGTATTAAAAAGTGAAAGTGGATGATTGGTAATCTGTCCCATTACTTTTGGTCCCTTAAAAAATGGGAGGCACATATACAAACTGTTGTAATTCCTACACTGTTCACCTGATTTGGATGTAAATACCCTCAAATTAAAGCTGAAAGTCTGCAGTTTAAGTACACCTTTGTTTCATTTAAAATCCATTGTAGTGGTGTGTAGAGCCAAAAAGATTAGACTTGTGTCGATGTACCAATATTTATGGACCTGATAGTATATGCTTTTAAAAGTGTCTGGTATTCTCCCTATGCATATCAGTGCCTCTCCCTAAAACAAAATTTCTGGCTCAATAAAAAAGCACAATGTACTGTATAGGTATCAGGCAGCAATAGAAAAAATGAGTAGAAATACTCCAAATATTTATTTTTGTATCCCACTTCTTGGTCTTCAACAGGCACTAGTGATGTAATCAGGGCCTCTCATCTGCCCCTGGGAAGTTTACATCACCAGTGTCTTCCAGGGAGAGCTTGCTTGTAAACTGCCAGTGGGTAAAACATTTTTTTCCACATATGATGTATAATGTCACATGTGCAAGCAGGCAGCTACAAAGCTTTGGGATCAGAAAGACCTTAAAAGTCGTTTTCCCAGTGATTTCAGTGGGATTGAAATGATACTGAATTATACCACTGAAAGGTTCTGGCTTATTTCTAACAAGCCTGATTGATCCCTGCACGTTGCTTTTGACTAATACATGTGAAAAAGGCTTCTATTTTCTATTCTATGAAAAACGAAGAAGATTTTGTTTTGATCCTTTAGGAAAATTTTCTATACACTTTTAGACTACATTCATTTTCATAGACATTTTTAGAAAAAAATACCAGATAGCTGCAATAAGAAATATGAAAAATATCATAAAGATTGAATAGCTTTTAGGTGACAACACATTTTATTAGTATTGTTTAATAATGTTGCACACAGACATGAGTGGGAACAGATTTCTAGCTGTTAAAACTTGGTTTCCCTAAGGAAGCATAAACTGTTTATTGAGCAATATTTTTGTAAAAAAGGAAATGGGTAAGAAGAATACCATGGTGTGTTTGCTTGATGATAACAATTGAAATGTCTGTACTGGGTGCACTGATTCCTTAAACAGATCATTCACAAAGTACACAAATACCAGTTAACACATCAAATGGAAAACTATAATAGTATAGGTTATTTAATTTAACAGTTTTTATTTACATGTCATATATTTTCAACCAATCTTTTATGTCTTTCTAAAATCTTTGTTCTAGAACTAAAATTTAACGTGTCGTGCCCAGATGTCTTTGAAGCATAGATACCTTGCTTAAATGTAGCCGCATCAGTATCAGTTAACTTGACTAAAACATTATGTATTTATAAAGCTGTGAATGGGACATTCACTAAACATTCAGTACAGGTGAATCCTCCAGGTGCATGTGTTTCCGATTACAGTTATTCAGACTCTCTCTTTATTTAAACCTTATAGGAGCCCTATCATAACAGAGTAGAGTGGAGGCTGAGAAGAAGTTGGGGAGAGAGTTACTGTACAGACTCATTTAATTATATGTGTAAAAACTCAGCTTAATTTACTGAGGTTTGTAAACAACAATTCTTCAGTAAAGAGGCTAAGAATATAAAAGTGGGAGGCATGGCTTGACAATCATCGAATAAGGACACTTTTCCTTGGAGCTCCCACACTTTCTCTTGTCCTAAGCCTTTGGAGCCTATTCACACCAGTCCTAAGCCTTATGCCAGCCACAGGTTGTAGGTAAGTAAATCGTTCGATTCCCCCATCAACACAGTCAGTGCTGATGGGGGAATGCCTCCCACACAGCTATTGTGTTCTCCTGGGGGGGGGGGTCCGGGGAGCCATCTTGGCTGGGAGAACACAGTGATTATTGCCAGCAGCTATAGCCGCTGGCAATAATCGCATACTATGTAAAAAATGACATGATGGTTGTACCCAAGTCAATTGATGGATCAACTTGGGTACAATCAGCTTGCTCATATATGGTTTGAACCTCAGCCGGTTCCTGCTAAACCCGACGAGATTCATACCAGCTGTTTTATGAGCAAGAGCGCTAAGAAGAAACCCAGAAATGCTGCCCCAGCTGATCTGCTGGATGGTCGGCAGATATAGGGGCTTTCTTGAGCAGTGCTAGAGAATGTATCTCCGCTCGTGGGTCAGGCAATATGGCACCAAACTGCAGCGGCCACAAGGCTTCTTCTCCTCAGTGCTCCCCTAACAGCCATAGCGGCTAGACTGGGGGCAAAAAATTGATGAATAAACCAGAAATAATTATGCGTAATAGCAAATGACAACAGGTCCATAATAAAATTCTTTTGTATTTGAGGAATACTTACTTCTTTTGATAAATGATATTCTACTGCCTCAAAACCCTATTGCTGTGATATATATGTGTAAAGGGATGCAATGTCTGCTGTGTTAAAAGTGATCCCATTTTAAAGTTTTATAGTATCCCTAGTGTCCTTTAAACTCATGCCTCTCCCGCAATAGCAGAAAGATGGCTATAGCGTGGCCTCACATTGCCGAGAGGGCGTCCATAGACGTCCGCTTGTGATCTTGCTGCCCGCATGCCACCTGCACCACGCATCGGCAGGGATCTGTGATCGTTGTGTCCATAGGACACAGATGATCACAGATTGGGGTAAAGAGCCAATCACAGCTGCTCTTTACCATGTGACCAATCACAGCTGATCACAGTGTAAACAGGTTTTGCCGGTTATCAGCATTCCTTTCCTCACGCTGACAGTGCATGAGGAAAGGAGAGCTGCTAACTGACAAATCCACACAGGTGACATCTACACTGATAATCAGGGCCCTGATCATCAGTGCACAAAAAATCTGCCAATCTGCATCCATCAGTGCTGCCAATCAGTGCCCATCTGTGCTTCCAAACAGTGCCCATCAGTGATGCCTATCAGTGCTCATTAATGCTGCCTGTCAGGGCCCACCAGTGATGCCCATCAGTGCAGCCTATCAGTGCCCATCACTGCACCCTATCAGTGCAGCTGCATCAGCGCACATCAGTTAAGGTAAAAAATTACTTAATTAGACAATTTTATAACAGGAACTAACAAAAACATATTTTTTTTATTTTTGGTCTTTTTCTCGTTTGTTTATCAAAAAATAAAAACCCAGTGGTGATTAACTACTTCCCACCCGGCCACTGCACATAAACGGCCGGATGGGAGTCTTCTACTTCTGATAGGACGTTCCTGAACGTCCTTCAGAAGTAGGGGGATCGCGCACGCGTGCCCGTGCAGCGGCGCTATCCCGAAGCGCTCGTGTCACCCGGACACGGCGCATCTCAGAAGTCGTGAATAAATACCACCAAAATAAAGCTCTATTTGTGCAAACAAAATGATAAAAATGTAATTTGGGTACAGCGTAGCATGACCGCGCAATTGTCATTAAAAGTGCGAGAGAGCTGAAAGCTGAAAATTGGGCTGGGAAGGAAGGGGGCGAAAGTGCCCTGTATTGTAATGGTTCAATACCACCAAAACAAAGCTCTATCTGTCAAAAAAATGATAAAAATTTATCAGCGGAGCAAATCACTAGATCTTTTCTTTCATATAACCTCTTGAGCCCTACATTCAAGGAGGGATTCTGATTAGGTTTTTTTTTCACCACTAATTCACCTAGATCTCCCAACATCAAATCTTTGAAGACATTTACAGATGGAGCCAACGGTCCCAGGGGATTGAAGACTGAAGCATTGGAGAGTATAATTCTAATGTATCCACTGTGGTTTTGGGAGTAATGGGGTTAGAGATCATGTATCTTTGTATATTGATTTTATGGATATATTTTTGTACATCAATGAATTTATGGAATTTAAACAATCTCTTGGGAAGGGCAAATTTAAGCCCCTTGTCAAGAACTTTGGTTTTCTCTTTTGTAAGTGTCACTTTGCTTAAATTAAAAATGTCGGCACCAATCACATCCACTTTCTTTTGTAATCTGCTCCCCCCTTGAGTCCCTCTGTTTGTTAAGGTGCCCCGTTTCCTTCTTTTTGATTCCCTGGAAAAACACTGCTGCTCATTAGTGGGGTCATTTTGGTAATAATTGAATGGGGGGTTCATTCTAGTTATCTCTCTCCCTCTCCATACATGGGTAAGGATGGTTACCCGGATTGTCCTCCATTAGGGGTTATATCTGTTGTGCTTAGGGATTGAACTCCCGCTCTGATTATATTGTCCATTATGTGATGGACCCAAACTAAGTTGTATTGTCTTAAATGTGAAAGAGGGGGGGGGGGTGTAAAACTGGTCCTCTCCACCTTGAGTAGGCCATACTAATAACCATCATTCATGAACTTTGCAAATGATCCAAGAGGTCGATGCATTTTGCCTATTAGCTTCCTTAGGACCTCCCTATCTTGGTTGCAAAAAGATGGCCTAGCCAGAAGAAAAAGCACAACGCAATTCTATAATATTTTAATACGATCAACATCATATGTCTTTCAATATTAAACTTACGCATCACTTTAAAAGTATCGCTTGAGGGTGGTAGTACCATATACGGTATTTGTATTGCTATTGCATGATACTGGTGGTGTAGCAAATAAAGGATTCCAGTGGAGTAGAAAAATGGCATACATAGTAGAAAAATTGCATATGGACATATGTATAAACAATAGAGATTAACATAGCTACCAGAGAGGGCTGGTTCAGGTGCCAATTATTTCATATTAAAATCAACTACATTTATTGAATATGGGACTTGTTAGGAGAAACCACTTTATACCCCAAAAAGCAATGCTGTATCCTATCCCAGTGTTCTTATTCTAGATTATTCCTACTTGCAGTTTGGTTCTAGGTGTGAGTTGCAAGAATCCACAACAATGTTCAAGCATTGCAGACAGCAATAATAAGGATCCAGCTGGATAGCTGAGCTGGCAGGGCAGCAGCAGTTTAGAAACTTTTATAATACAAAACAATTTGTTACTGACAGTCAGCGGCATTACCTGTGGTTGTCTTTCTGTGGTCCCTGACTGTACTGTTACCCTCGCCCATGAATTGTGTTGGCTCTGCAGAAATTCATCCCTGTCTAATGAAAAACTAATTTGCACAGTACTTGAGAGTCTCTTTTTAAAGGTGAATTACATATTATTATCTCACTTCAGTTTCTGTATAACAATATCTAGCTCCTCATTTGGTAATATACTTTCTATTTTCTCTTTACAGCACAGTCACTTCATTTATATCTTATAGAAGAGCCTTGAAATCGATCTGGTTCCTTGTCATATCATTGTGTGTCTCAGAATGCCGCAATGCCCTCTGGATCACTTAGTGCATTTTCCTTACAGCAATTTGCATTTAAAACGTTTCATTTCAACGGTGCAACATTATCTATTCTCTCAGAAATAATATATCCTGCTGAAGGTTTCCCTTATTTTGTACACATATATATGTAAATTAACATTGTGATGACTATCAATATATAATACTTTAAAATTTCTGCAGAAAATTGTGTCTCAGGCACGTTGTAAGCTTGAGATTAAGCATTTTATGGATTTTGTTTGTCGGACTTGCATTTTTGAGATCCCCTACACTGGTATGTGACCTTTGCAGCACTTTTCCATTTCCTTGTCTCTTTTTGACACTTTTTATTTTCTACAACCATGTTGTGTAATATAGGCAGCTTATTTTCATAATTGGGATAATTGGGACCCGTGTGGATGTTATGTATGCCGTTTAGTAGTTTTGCATATTTGTTTGGATTTTTTTGGATGAAGTAAAGGACAGTAAAAACTCTCCCTTCACTACCTGTCCTAGAGACACAATGGTAAGTGAGAAGAAACCTAAATTTCTCTAAAGTGCAGGAATTTTCTTTTAGACATCTGTCATCTGAACAGATGTCACATTACAAGATTTCCTCTCACCTCCAGTGACAACTGTAAAAATTAGCATTTCCATTTCTTGTGAAAAATAAAATAGAATGTTAACCACTTGTCGTTTGGGGCAATTTTGAGGGTTTTCACATTCATGGTAAAATCAGGATTCTTTTCTGTAATAGTATGCAGTATATTTATATAATTTTCCCAAACACTATATATATTTTCTAAAAGCAGAGGCCCTGGAGAATGAAATTGTGGTTGTTGCAGTTTTTCAAAGTGGCACAATATTTGCACAGCCCTTCATCAAATGCAAATTTTTAGGACAGAATACACTTAAAGTGGTATTAAATCCCAAAGCAAACATTTATTATATGGCATCTCACCAAGTCTTAAGCCCCATACACACGCTCGGATTATCCGAGGACCAGGTCCGTCGGATCATGTCCGTCGTACTTTGTCCGATGTTGGTTTTGCGTACACACGGTCGGACAAAGTTGTCGGAAAATCCGATCATTCTGAACGTGGTGATGTTCGTTGCGTACGACGGGACTATGTAGAGGCTAGTAGCCAATAGCTTTGGTCTTGTATTGTGATCTGAGCATGCGTAGCACTTTGTCCGTCGGAATTCGCTACACACGATCGGAATTGGTGTGATCGGACTTTGTTGTCGAAAAATCTATCCAGCAGGAGATAGAACTTTGTCCGTCGGACAATCCGATGGAAACTGTCCGATGGTGCCTACACACGGTCGGAATTTCCGACAACATTGTCCGATAGGACAGAATCCATCGGAAAATCCGACCGTGTATGGGGCTTTAGATGTTATGGCTGCATTCCTTTTCTTTCTTATGCCACGTACACACAACGGTTTTCCCGTCAGAATAAACTTGCCTACACAGAACGCAGTGACGTACAACACGTACGATGGGACTAGAAAAAGGAAGTCCAATAGCCAGTAGCCAATAGCTGCCGTCTCGTACTTGTTTCAAAGCGTGCGTCGTTTTTGGTCCGTCGGAACAGCATACAGACGAGCGGTTTTCCCGATAGGAATTGGTTCCGTCGGAAATATTTAAAACATGTTCTATTTCTAGGTCCGTCAGAATTTTCAAAAAAAAAAAGTCTGATGAGGCACACACACGATCAGAATATTAGATGAAAAGATTCCGTCTGACTTTTTCTGCCGGAAAGTCTGACCGTGTGTACGCGGCATTAGGCTTTCTTTGTTCTATATTCATCTGGTGATCCAGCTACCCTGTTTCCCTGAAGATAAGACCTAGCGTGATTGTCAGTGATGGCTGCAATATAAGCCCTACCCCCAAATAAGCCCTACCCTAGAATTTTCAAAAAAAAAAGTCCGATGAGGCACACACACGATCGGAATATTAGATGAAAAGATTCCGTCTGACTTTTTCTGCCGGAAAGTCTGACCGTGTGTACGCGGCATTAGGCTTTCTTTGTTCTATATTCATCTGGTGATCCAGCTACCCTGTTTCCCTGAAAATAAGACCTAGCGTGATTGTCAGTGATGGCTGCAATATAAGCCCTACCCCCCAAATAAGCCCTACCCTGTTTCCCTGAAAAAAAGCCCTACCCTGAAAATAAGACCTACAAGGACTTTAAATAGGGCTTATTTGGTGGGTAGGGCTTATATTGCAGCCATCACCGACAATCACGCTAGGTCTTATTTTCGGGGAAACAGGGTAGTAAATCTGTTATTTTTGCTGATTTTGCTGATGTATTAGGTTGCAGGAATGAGATAAACCAGTAACCACAGGCAGAGGTGCCTACAATGATCCGTTTTATTTATGTAAAACTGTTATCTCAAAAGGAAAAAAAAAACTGCTTACAAAGTATTAGCTGGAGTTTGGCTTCAATTTGTTAGTGCATTTAAATCTGCTAGCACATCCTAGTTTCTTCTTTCATTTTACACTTTTAGGGCTAATGCACACTGCATCTCAAAGAAGGTCAAAGAAGCTGTTACTACAGGCTCATTTTTTTCTGCCTGTTAGCCAATGTGTCCATGCACACTGTGGCATTTTTCAGCGTTTACATGCATATGAAGTTACAGGCAAAAAAAAACTCCAACCAAACTCACATTTTTGAGAAGATTTTAAGCAGATAAGCCACTTAAGCACACAAAAATGCCAGAAGAAGTTTGAAATAATGTGAAAAAGTGCAAAAAAAGCACAGGAAATAATGGGAAAATGAACAGATAGGTGGTGTAGTACAGAGATTAGAAATTAGATTGATCTGTAGAACTGTAAATCTCATAAAGCTTTACATTTTGCTACTGTAAATATTATAAAGCTCTATATTTCCTGTATCCAAGTAAGCGAATAGCAAACAAAACATAAACACCATAGTACAGTATATGTCCTTAGTTACAAATTTCAGCTGGAAATTTTACCTCACAATTAGAGCTACATACAGTAGAATACATATTCTGAAATCTGGGACTGTTCCATAATTTAGAATCCTAATGTAAGGTGTCAGGGCCTCACTTTGGGTCATCAGAAAAATCTCCAAGCAACAGAAGGAGAAAAGGTTCCTCTTTAACCACTTCAGCCCCGGACCAATTGGCAGCCAAAGGACCAGGCCCCTTTTTGCGATTCGGCACTGCGTCGCTTTAACTGACAATTGCGCGGTCATGCGACGTGGCTCCCAAACAAAATTGGCGTCCTTTTTTTCCCACAAATAGAGCTTTCTTTTGGTGGTATTTGATCGCCCCTGCGGTTTTTATTTTTTGCGCTATAAAACAAAAATAGAGCGACAATTTTGAAAAAAATGCTATATTTTTTACTTTTTGCTATAATAACTATCCCCAAAAAATATATAAAAAAACATTTTTTTTCCTCAGTTTAGGCTGATACGTATTCTTCTACATATTTTTGGTAAAAAAAAATCGCAATTAGCGATTATTGATTAGTTTGCGCAAAAGTTATAGCGTTTACAAAATAGGGGATAGTTTTATAGCATTCTTTTTTTTTAATCAAAACAAAGTTTATTGAGCATATAGAACCGAATAAAATAAAACATGGTAAGTTTTAGGTGCAACAGGCACCACAGTATAATACAAAATAAACATTCAGTGCTTGTCTTATACATGAGCGTTAGCATAGTTGTCATAGCATGAATTTATGGTATAATTATACAATGTACATATCCTTGCTTGTCGTTCTTTTAGTGAGGGTAACTAAATCCACATAGACTGGGACAAAAATAACCTTATAAGAAAGTATACATACTAGTCTGTGTATGTATGAGCGCTTTCGGTCCACCTATCCCATATTTTCTGGTATTTGCTCGGGCACCCTCGATGCAGGTAGGGGGTTTTTTTATAGGGCAGTGTACAGTTTACAGCCCTTTTCCATTGCTGGATAGTGGGCGTTGCTGGCCTGAGCCAGAGCTGGGCTATTTGCATCCTGGCTGTAAATAGTGTTTCCTGTAAGAACGTGGTGAGGTACTTCTCCTCCTCGGGTAGGGGGAGGAGACCCAGCAGACATTGGCGCGGGCAGAGTGTTAGGGGGGATCCCATATGGTCATGCAAGAACTTAATGATCTGTGTCCAGTATAGTTGGATAGGTGGGCATGTCCATACAAGATGGTAAAATGTACAGTCCATGTCTCCGCATCTGGGGCATGCGGGGTTCGAGTCGGGCTTGTATTTGGCTTGGCGGGCGGGTGTAATGTATGATCTGTGAAGTATATATAGGTGGGTAAGTCTGTCTGAGAGTTTTGGGGACACTTTCTTGGGCGTCTCAAGTATTTCCCCCCATTGTTCGTCGTCAATGCTCCCAATGTCCCTCTCCCATTTGGTTTTCAGCTGATAGGCGTGAGCTGTGGCTCCTGGGGTAAGGAGGTGTGTGTATAGGAAGGAGATCAACTTCTTGGGGTCCTCTCCTACTAGCAGGCTTGTTATGGTTAGGGACTCCAAAGCTGGTGGGGAGTTGCCCAACTGTGTCTGTAACGCGTGGCGAATCTGAAGGTAGCGAAAGAAGGCATGGTTGGGGAGGTCAAATTCCTCCTTGAGGTCTTGGAATGTCTTTAGGGCGCGGTTGGTAACGAGTTGGGACAGGTATAAGACCCTCTTGGCGATCCAAATTTTGTGGTCAGGGATGCTAAGTAGTTCGGGCAGCGCAGGGTTTTCCCAGAGGGGTGTATAAGTATGTAGGGGCGGGGATCCCAGCACAGCAAGTGCCTTGTGCCATATTCTACTGTGGTGCGCCAACATACCCCGCCTATCCCCTGAGCCTACAAGACTTTGATGTCTGCAAAAGATCATTTGGAAGGGGTGGGCCACAATATCAGTAAACTTTAAGCACACCAGGGCTGAGTACCGTAGTTTATCGTGTTTATCTAAGTAGTAGAAGTGGGACAATTGGGAGGCAAGGTAATAGAGCACCAGGTCAGGCAGGGCAGTGCCGCCCAGGTTGACAGGGCATTTCAGAGTTCGCCAGGCCAGCTTGTGCCTGGAGGACCCCCAAATAAAGGTGTTCAGAATTGACTCCATATTTTTAAATAGTCGAATGGGAATGGGGAGTGGGGCGTGCCAGAAGAGGTAGAGTAGTTTCGGGAGTAGAATCATTTTCACCAGACTAATTCGGCCCATCACTCCAAGTGGGAGCCTGGACCAAATTTGGGTTTTGCATTTTAGTAGGCCAATTAGGGGTTCTATGTTCATTCTAGTATAGTCTGTGAGGGATCTAGAGCATTGGACGCCCAGGTACTTAATCTGGTTTGCACGTATTAGGGGTAGGGACGCTTGTTCTTTCGTGGGGACTGTTACATCTATAGGAAGGATTTGGGACTTGGTCCAATTAATATGCAAACCGGAGAAGGCCCCGAATTCACGAATCAGGTTGAGGGCTGCTTCCAGAGACGGACCAGCGTCCTCCAGGTATAGCAGCATGTCGTCAGCGTACAGGCTGAGGACCTCGGTTATTGGGCCTTTTCGCAGTCCGCGAATGTCCGGGTGTGCCCTAATAGCTATAGCGAGGGGTTCCACCGCCAATGCGTATAACATGGGCGAAATTGGACATCCCTGTCGGGTTCCCCGGGATAGGGGGAAGGAGCTGGAAAAGTTTTATAGCATTCTTATTAATATTTCTTTTTTACTAGTAATGGCGGCGATCAGCGATTTTTATTGGGACTGCGACATTATGGCGGACACATCGGACATTTTTGACACATTTTTGGGACATTTGTCAATTATACAGAAATCAGTGCATTTAAATAGCACTGATTTCTATGTAAATGACAGTTGCAGTGAGGAGTTAACCACTAGGGGGCGGGGAGGAGTCAGTGTGACGTGTTGTGTTTTTTTTCCAGTAGGGGGGCGTGGCTGTACGTCTGATCGGCTTTCCCGATGACAGGGAACAGCCGATCAATGACAGGCAGAGTAGGAAGCGCGGGGAGAGGTTTGTTTACACAAACCTCTACCCGTTCTTCAGCTCCGTAACCCGATCGCGGATACCAGCGGCGATCGGGTCCGCTGGTCCCGCGGCCGTGGTCACGGAGCTCCCGACTGGGTCGCGAGCGCGCCGCTGGCGGCGCGCGTGCGACCCACGGGCAGGCAAATTAAAGGGGACGTACCCATACGTGCTTTTGCCTGCCCGTGCCATTCTGTAGACGTATATCTACATGAGGCGGTCGGGAAGCGGTTAATTGAGGCTATGATTTTTAGGTAATAGACATTTTTTAACTACATTTTTGTTGAGAAAAAAAGCATTCCCCTCTGAGTGATCTATGTACAGTACAAGGATTTTAACAAACTTTGTTGCAGATCCCTAGCTTTTGTTATTCTGAATAAATCCCTGTGGCTGTGTTTGTATCTATGTGGGAAAGTGAGTCTAATGGGATTGGTTTCATAATTATCAATCAGCTGTGCACCTGATGGGCCCTAATGAGGAAACCTGCTGGACCTGCATCCCCTTAGACATGATTTTCTATTGGGAGTATCTCACCAAAAATTAAATTTTTGTTGCGGGGGATGTCCAAAATCTGACTTGTATCTTAGTGCAGACTTTTGGAAAAATTGGTGAGCCAATCACATGAGGAGGAAATTATGTTTGGGGGGGGGGGGGGGCTTTCTATACATATTCTGTGCACAGAACACCTCCAGGTAGCCATATTGCATTGCATTTGCAGAAAATTACAGAGCTGCAGATTTAAAAGGAAAGGTAATTCTTAATGACATTCAATGACAATATGACGTGTGTCGCAATTGTATACACTATATTATCTTTTCTTTGTTTGCCCTTTTTTTCATCACGAAAGTGGAGTTAGGTCCCTTTCACACTTGTGCGATTTTGCTGCGATTTTTGCCATGATTTTGTCGCAAAATCAAGGAATGCCTGTGTAAGTGGCATCAAAATCAAAGTAGTGCAGGGACTCCTTTGAAGTCGGAACGACTTGAAGTCGTACTAAAATGAATGGCTGTCATTGGAAATCATGACTTGTCATGCTACTTTGCAGTCCCAAATCGTGGGACAAGTCGTATAAGTGTGAAAGGGGTCTTAACCTTTAAGCACAAGCAAATAAAGTTAAAAATCACACACAAATCAAGCTTGAAGAGGATTTTGCCCCACACTATATGCAATACTGATCTGTCCCCTGCCATTCTCAGCATTACCAATAAAAATAGGAACAATATCAGTAGGGCAAGAGAGTTCGGCAAGAAGGACATAGGTCAATAAGAGAATTACTGTTTACTTTGTCATGAAAGGCATGGAGATTTTAAATAAGGAACCCAAATAAAGGTCCTTACCAGAGTAGGCATCATGTCTTCATATGGAACATTTTAGGAAACAGTTTGAAAAATCCACAGTGAGAGGAAGATATCAGGATGGGAGGGTTAGAGGATCAGCCAGGATGACCTGATCCCAGATGATCAGGTTTGTACAATGTGCTGTTGGTTTTGGTGAATATGCAAATTGTCTTAGATCAGAGAAACTGAGAAAGGAGAATAAATCCTTTGACTCTTCGGAAGTAGTTGATGTTTGTTTTTGAAAATAATGAGCATTTTATATCTGTTTCTTCGTGTTATGATATGTATCCTATAAAACTCCAATCAAAGTTTATTAAAAGTGAATATAACGAGCTGTGATCATGTGTAGACTTGGTGCCCCGCTCAAAGCTGTAGGATAACAAATGTCCCTACCCGTGTTCAGAAAGTGGGAGCAGGCGTCAGGCATTAACTCAGAGGCGTGGACATACGTGGGGTAAAACGCTTCTCAAAACCAACCAGTGCTTTAGATGTGTATATGGAGGTGAATCAAGCCCCATAACCAAGCCCAATAACCAAGCCCTGGTAGGTGGAGCGAAACATGTCAGGGGACACACAGCCATATCCACATCTTAAGAACTGGGTTGGTCTTGAGCGGCATCTTACCCCACATATGAAAATGACAAGCTTTTTAAAGGGAAATACCCAAGGATGGCATATCTTGCAGTTCTGCAGGATTTCAACATAAGACTTCAGAGCTCAACACTTTTGTATAGTACAGAGGGGGGCCAAGTCGGTGAAAAGTGTGGCTTGAAATAATGCAGATTTTTCCCTCGCTGCTTGCAATAGTCACTCTTTTATATTGTAGAAGTGAAGTTTCACTTTGATATTCCTCAGGAGATAGGACTCTATGGAACCTATTAATTTCCAGCCTGTCCACAGGAATTTCAAGTGCCAATTACTGAAATAAGGCTGTGACTGTAGAATGGAGATTGGCTAGAATTTCTGGTAAGCCCCTCACCCTAAAGCCTCATACACACGATCGGACCGTGGACCAACTTTCCTGTGGATTTTTGTCTAAAGGACGTTGGCCCCAAGTTGGTATTGCATACACACGGCAGGACTTTTTCAGCCAACTTTCACCAAATCATGTGGTTTTTCTGCTCTTTACCGCCACCTTTGGTCAACTTCTGTATTTTTATCTGATCTTTTGCATTGATTCTGCATTGGTTTGTACAAAAGTCCGTTGGTTTTGTGTACACGCGGTCGGACTTTGGTCCATCGGACTTTTGTTGGCAGAAAGTTAGTCCGTTCGCACAGCCAACAAAAGTCAGATGAAACCTGGAAAAAGTTGGTCCGATGGAGCGTACACACGGTCGGATGTTGGTCCAAAACAGCTAATTTGCATGTTGGTTGTCAAAAAGTCCGATCGTGTGTACGGTTAGATTTAATTGTCTGGCTTTCCGCTTTCCGCTTTGGAATGTAGAGTTTGAACCTCAAACTTTATCCTCATGGCCCTTCACAACTATGGTCACATTGTCCATTCTATGTTCAACACTCTATGTTCAGGTCCATAATTGGAACATTTGCTTTGGAACTTGTCTGATAGATCCAACAGTACTGATGAAAAGGCCGAAATAGGTCTGGAGAATTATACAGGGAGTAATCCTAGTTTTTCATAGCACTCCTAGACTAGCAACAGCAGGGATTTTAAATGCCATTTTGTCGATGGCTTGCGCAAGTGCCTCTATGGCGATGTGTTGACTAAGACAGTCAGGACCATCGCTGGTGGTAGTGTGAGGTTAAATGATTGATCTCAGGATAATATTGTGAAGGAAGATATGGTAAATGTCAGATTTGCTGCTTTATTAATACTGTGGGGTTGATTTACTAAAACTGGAGTGTGAAAAATCTGGTGCAGCTCTGCATAGAATCCAATCAGTTTCCAGGTTTTTTCGTTAAAGCTTACCTACCTTGCACAGAAGGCACCAGATTTTGCACTCTCTAGTCTTAGTAAATAAACCCCTGTATGTCTGTGTGTGTAAATCTTACAGTTTTAGTATGTTTGGAAAAATGCTTCACTGTATACATTTTTCATAACCACTTGCTGACCGTATAACTGACATTTACAGCAGCAAAGTGTCACGGCTGCGCAGGATCACATACATGTGTGCTCCGCTGGCGCCCAGAGACGGGTGCCATGCACCCGCCGATTGTTCAGTACATAGGCAGAATGGCGATCTGCCTATGTAAACAAGGCAGGTCGCCATTCTATCAGTAGGAAAGGCATAGATCCTGTGTTCCTGCAAACCAGTGACATGGATCTATGCATTCCCTTAGTAAAAGCACCTCCCCCACAGTACCCTTTAATTGCCCCTGATGTAAACCCCTTCCCAGACAGTCTCATTAGTACAGTGACAGTGCATATTTTTTAGCACTGGTCACTGTATTAATATCACTGGTCCCCAAAAAGTGTCAAAACTGTCAGTAAAGGCCCATACACATGATGTGAATTTCCGAAGGAAATTGTCTTTTGACGGCCTGTCGTCCAAAATTCTTCTAGTATGCTCCTTTCCACATCAGATTTTAATTTTTCATAAGACAAAAGCTGGATCAGCAGACTAGTACATTTTTGATGAACGACAGCTCCAGGTCCGATTTTCAGATGGTCAGTACAGAAATAGTCACACAAAAGTCGAAAGTACAAACAAGCATGCTCGGAACCAAGGAACGACCCGGAAGAGTTTGGTCTTGTAAACTACCATTCGTAATCTAGAATTAACATTTGTGACGCGGCAATTGATGAAACGTCGAAATGCAGCGCACATTCTCATCTTCCTTAATGGGATAATAATGAAGCTGCTTTGCTGGTGATACTGATGTAGTTATGCCAAATGTATTTTAAAAGTCACTTGTTTTGTAGTGATATAAATAATATTAGTATTATGGTTTTTGTTTGATTTTTTTGACGAAGTTACCATAACACCATTGTTAATTTTCCATTGTGGTGTTTTTAATGTACCTGCCCACTCCCAAACTGTCATCATTTGAAGATCAGGAACGATTTGAAAATCGTGAATCAACGCTCACCAAACTTCTACTAACACGAAATTAGCAAAAGTGGCCCAAAGGGTGGCGCTCGAGAAATTAACTTCCTCTTTATACTCTCATAGTAGGTTACTACGTTCATGTTTGTCGAGCGACAATTTGCGAATAGTTAGTATGCTAGACAAACTCCTGCACACATGCTTTTGACAAAAATCAGACGCTTGGTCGTGCGACAATCGAACCACGTGTACGAAGCTTTAGTGTCCGATTTGTCCACCGCAATATCGCAGTCCTGCAATAAGTCACCACCATTACTAGTAATTTTTTTAAAATAAATAAATAAAAATATCCCATAGTTTGCAGACGCTATAACTTTTGCGCAAACCAATCAATATAGGCTTATTGGGATTTTTTATTTTATTGGATACAGTACAGGGGGTCCCCGACTTACAAACATCCGACTTACAAACGACTCGTACTTACAAACGGAGGGAGACAACAGGAAGTAAGAGGAAATCTACCCCTAGGAAGGGAAATTCACTCCTGTAAGAGTTAATATGGGAAAAAGGTGTCTCCACTGATGCTTTATCACCAGTCCATGCTTCCCTAACACCCAAAATTTTCAAAATTTGTCATTGGGACAGAAGGTGAGGTGAAATCTTCTGAACAGGGGCACAGACAGCAAAACAAATGTTACAGGTGATAACCCTTCTCTATGTTTCTAAAAAACTTAAAAATAGATTTTTTGGCTGGAGCTACACTTAAAAAATGTACCTGTTCCGACTTACAAACAGATTCAACTTAAGAACAACCCTACAGTCCCTATCTTGTTTGTAACCCGGGGACCCCCTGTATCTCACAAAAGTGAGTACACCCCTACATTTTTGTAAATATTTTGTATATCTTTTCATGTGACAACACTGAAGAAATTACACTACAATGTAAAGTAGTGAGTGTACAGCTTGTATAACAGTGTGAATTTGCTGTCCCCTCCAAAATAACTCAACACAGCCATTAATGTCTAAACCGCTGGCAACAAAAGTGAGTACACCCCTAAGTCAAAATGTCCAAATTCGGCCCAATTAGCCATTTTCCCTCCATGGTGTCATGTGACTCATTAGTGTTACAAGTTGTAAGGTGTATGGGGAGCAGGTGTGTAAAATTTGGTGTTATCGCTCTCACTATCTCATACTGGTCACTGGAAATTCAGCATGGCACCTCATGGCAAAGAAAATTGAGGATCTGAAAAAAAGAATTGTTGCTCTACATAAAGATGGCCTAGGCTATAAGAAGATTCTGAAACTGAGCTGCAGCATGGTGGTCAAGACCATACATGTCTAACAGGACAGGTTCCACTCAGAACAGGCATCGCCGTGGTCGACCAAAGAAGTTGAGTGCATGTGCTCGGCATCATACCCAGAGGTTG
Organism: Lithobates sylvaticus; assembly: GCA_028564925.1. Classification (NCBI taxonomy): domain Eukaryota; kingdom Metazoa; phylum Chordata; class Amphibia; order Anura; family Ranidae; genus Lithobates; species Lithobates sylvaticus. The sequence continues at coordinate 109,493,711 of CM053031.1, read as the reverse complement.
TCTTTTGGAAATAGACATATGAGTGCTGCCAGCATTGCTGCAGAGGTTGACGGGTGGGGGGGACAACCTGTCAGTGCTTAGACCATACGCCGCACACTGCATCAAATTGGTCTGCATGGCTGTCATCCCAGAAGGAAGCCTCTTCTAAAGATGATGCACAAGAAAGCCTGCAAACAGTTTGCTGAAGACAAGCAGACTAAGGACATGGATTACTGAAACCATGTCCTGTGGTCTAATGAGAACAAGATAAACTTATTTGGTTCAGATGGTGTCAGGTGAGGACAAAGACAAGTGTGTCTTGCCTACAGTCAAGCTTGGTGGTGGGAGTGGCATGGTCTGGGGCTGCATGAGTGCTAACGCCACTGGGGAGCTACAGTTCTCTGAGGGAACCATGAATGCCAACATGCACTGTGACATACTGCAGCGGAGCATGACCCCCTCCCTTCGGAGACTGGGCCGCAGGGCAGTATTCCAACATGATAACGACCCCAAACACACCTCCAAGACGACCACTGCCTTGCTAAAGAAGCTGAGGGTAAAGGTGATGGACTGGCCAAGCATGTCTCCAGATCTAATCCCTATTGACCATCTGTGGGGCATCCTCAAATGGAAGGTGGAGGAGTGCAAGGTCTCTAACATCCACCAGCTTCGTGATGTTGTCATGGAGGAGTGGAAGAGGATTCCAGTGGCAAGCTGTGAAGCTCTGGTGAACTTCATGCCCAAGAGGGTTAAGGCAGTGCTGGAAAATAATGGTGGCCACACAAAATATTGACACTTGGGGCCCAATTTGGACATTTTCACTTAGGGGTGTACTCACTTTTGTTGCCAGCGTTTAGACATTAATGGCTGTGTGTTGAGGTATTTTGAGGGGACAGCAAATTTACACTGTTATAGAAGCTGTACACTCACTACTTTACATTGTAGCAAAGTGTCATTTGTTTAGTGTTGTCACATGAAAAGATAATATAGTTACAAAAATGTGAGGGGTGTTACAAAAATTGTACCGGCAACATTAAGGGAAGTTTTTGTTTGTTTCTTTCTTCATTTTTTGTGAAGTGGCAACATTTTATATTTATATTTTCCAAAATAGCAGTCTTTTTTTGCTTTTTGTTTCTCCAAACAGTGGGAGTTTAAACCAGCTGTCTTAATTGCTATATCAGTAATGCACCACTGCACTTTTAAAACACCAATCACCTGGTGTATATGTTTATCTGGTTATCGAAGCAAATAGATTGCATACAATAGGATTGTATGGTGTATGGCACCAACCTTGCAATTAGAGTAATCGCCTGGTGTATCTGCATATTGTTGCAATTAGATTGTATTCAACACTAATTGTCTGGTGTATGGTACCAATCTTGTAGTCAGAGCACCTGTTGCTATGCCAGAGTTCCTTCAATCTTTCTAACACAGCACACAATTCCCAATCATCTTGATTGCTATCACTGAATCGTCCAACTTTTTTTCATTTTACCAACACAACAAATACTTTCACCTATTAAATAAGATTTTATATGCACGTTTGGCATTTCTTTTATAATAAGGATCACATACTCACATATTAATTTATGTACAAGGATTGTATATTTTATTTCACACACCTCCAGCACTATATATACGGAGTGTATATATATTTTATTTTATACACCAATTTTTAACTGTATGTTTTATAGCAGTAAGTAAAAAATATTTTGTTTTTTTTTTTCAGAACTGTTGGTCTTTTTTTCTTTATAGCACAAAAAAAAAAAAAAAACGCAGAGGTGATCAACAAATCGCCAAAAGAAAACTCTATTTGTGAGGAAAAAAAGGATATACTTTTTTTGAGGTACATCGTCGCACAACCGCGCAATTGTCATTTAAAATAGTGCCGTATCTCAAAAAATTGCCTGGTCATGAATGGGGGAAATCTCCCGAGGAGAGTAAGTTTCTTACCATATTACATGGTAATCTGAGCAATGAGAGACAAACACCAATTTGCTGCATATTGAAATGCTTTCCTAACAGGATGTTAGAGTGCAAATTCTTAAAATAAATTTAAAAAAATGTTCTAACATTGCATGTTGGGCAGCGATTGCCGACGTCAGTTAGTCTCAATATATTGTTATTTACCCACGCAATATAATCATGCTAGAGCAGGTTTAAATAAAATAAATTGATGCTGTCTATTGCAAATTATTCAAATGTAATCTTGTTTGGTATTTGTAAACAAGCCTTTTTTTTTTTTTATTAATAAGTGTTGTTTTTCATCATTGAAAACAAAGAGTAGGCTTGTAAACCTTTTAACCCATGGATAAAATAACAGTGTTTTTAGCCTTTAGAGCCCCTATTATTTCTGACTTGACAGATAAATTGTGAACAAGTGCTGGATAATATTCCCGAATAGGCAGAAAGTCACAGAACTCATTTGCATATCAATAGATCTCATAATCTGCCACTGTTATTATTACAGTGACTATTCAATTTCTGTAGTAGGCCACCTACTTCAACATCACGCAGGGCAGTAAAGGTAAAGAGCGCCTGTAATTACTATGCACTCTAAAATTATAACTACATGCCTATATCAATTCTAAATATTCTGTAGATTATATTTTTGCCCAGAAACTATTTTGGAGTACAAGGATATTTAGGCCTTGTATACAGAGTTGCCTAAGAATACTGAAGCATGTGATTCTGCCTGTATGGCATTAGGTGATTGGTTTCATTTACTTTTTTAACCGATTCAGCCCCGGAAGAATTTACCCCCTTCCTGACCAGATCACTTTTTGCGATTTGGCACTGCGTCGCTTTAACTGACAATTGCGCGGTCGTGCGACGTTGTACCCAAACAAAATTGACGTCCTTTTTTACCCACAAGTAGAGCTTTCTTTTGGTGGTATTTGATCGCCTCTGCGGTTTTTATTTTTTGTGCTATAATCAAAAAAAGAGCGTAAATTTTGAAAAATATTCTCCTACATATTTTTGGTAAAAAAAAAAACGCAATAAGCGCAAAATTTATAGCGTCTACAAAATAAGGGATGGTTTTATGGCATTTATATTAAAAAATGTTTTTTATTAATAATGGCGGCTATCTGCGTTTTTTATCGGGACTGCGACATTATGGTGGACACATCGGAGACTTTTGACATTATTTTGGGACCATTGTCATTTATACAGTGATCAGTGCTATAAAAATGCATTGATTACTGTGTAAATGACACTGGCAGTGAAGGGGTTAACCACTAGGGGGTGGTGAAGGGTTTAAGTGTGTCCTAGGGAGTAATTCTAACTGTGGGGAGGAGGGACTACACCTCACATGACAGAGAGCAGTGATCTCTGTCCTGTCACAAGGCATAACAGGGAAATGCTTTGTTTACAAAAGCATCTCCCTGTTCTACCTCTCCGTCACATGATCGTGGGCACCCGGCAGACATTGAGTACGCGGAACTCACGGTCACGGAAACCGTGGCGTTCACACGCACCCATAGCACCGCTTCTTAAAGGGGACATACCTGTACGCCCTTTTACCCACCAGCGCCATTCTGCCGACGTAAATCGGCGTGCGATGTTCGGCAACTGGTTAAAGCAGAACTAAAGGCAAATTATTTGTTCATTTTAAAGAATAAATAAATACAATTAAATAAATAAATAATAATAATTGCACATATTTTTGCAGGTTAAAAAAAAAGTGCATTTTTTTTTTTACTGGAGCCTGCAGAGCATTGCACATACGATGAGCAGATTGTGGGTGCAATGTCAGGCTCCTGCACAGACTTTCCCTAGCTTTGTGCTCATATCTTTGTATGATTTTCAGTTACAAAGCTAGGGGAAGACTGGATGAACTATGAGCGTGCTGGGCATCACGTCAACTGTTCCAAGGTCATACATTTTATTTATTTTTTATAAATAAAAGATGCATTGATTTTATAAAAAAAAAATAAAAAATTCATTATTGTTATGTAAAGTCCCATGGGAGAATACTGGACTATTGTTATGAATAATTTCTGAGTTTTGATTGACAGTGCATGCCTCCAGCTCCAAACACTTGACTTGACCAAGGCAAACATTGTTACTAGTAATGCATGGTGAGAGACTGCTTGGAATACACACATTGCTCTCTTAGAAATACCAATTAACTATGTTGCAGCTAAGCTCAAAGAAGGCAACTAAATGCATAGCTGAATGTACATGAAAGTTCAATGCTGGACTTCCATTCAGTGCCTGGACAAAGTCATCTAGAGCAATGTTTCTCAACTCCAGTCTTCAAGTATCCCCAACAGGTCATGTTTTCAGAATTTCCCTCACATGAAGCGGCTGCGGTAATTACTAAGGAAGTGAAACCGATCAAATCACCTGTGCAAAATAATGGAAAGCCTGAAAACATGACCTGTTGGGGGTACTTGAGGATTGAAGTTGAGAAACATTGATCTATTCTAGAGCCCAGGGCAAACATACCAAATTGCTCTCCACAAGATTATATATCAGCAAACCCCCCCCCCCCCCCCAAAAAAAATAAAACAACAGAGCACTAATCTGCATGCTTACCCCTTCAGCATAAATGTCCCCTCTTCCTAGTACAAATTCATCCCCTTGCTGAAATCCCCCCTCCCAATGCAAATTCCATCTGGTGCTTGGTAGCATATGAACTTTGTAAATATTTTCTTTTATCTTTGAACAAAATTTAAGTTTTTTAACTATTGGACCAGATTGCTGCCCAATATTCCATCATTAGATGGTAATAGAAATTCATGCTCATTATATTTCATGTAAAGTGTTAATGTGGAGGATCTGAGGTATGTATTATGCCCTGTACACACGACCGGACTTTCCGTCAGAAAAGGTCAGACGGAACACATAACATGCATAACATGCACAATTGTGTGTGTGTGTGTGTTTTATTTTATTTAATTTTTTTTATTTATATATTTTTTTTTCTGTTGGCGCAAAATCAGACAATGCTTCCCTCCCCCTTTTTATTTATTTATTTATTTATTTTTTAACCTTCCTTTGATTTGTCTGCAGGTTTTTAATGTATTTTTTGTTTTTGTCTTTTAGCTGACCTTTTTGGCCTAAGTACTATATAAATGTGTATATACTGTAAATGTTTGTCTTTAATCAGTCACCATATTTATTTTAGTTTCCTATTCAACACAGGACATTTTTCAGTGCTAGCAGGGCACGATGAGTGTTCAGGTCAACCAGGTGGACATTGATTTACAGGAACATGTAAAGAACCTATAATAACCTAGTTAATTATTCCTTTTTTTAATGTCACCTGCAGAATTACCGCAATGTCATGGCAGGCCACTCTGAAAACTTCCGATGGAAGCGGTGGAGTCTTGAAGATATTGCAACTATCCTTTTTCAGCGCTTCCCTTCCAGTTTCATATGGATTGTAAAACCTTCTCGCATGCATCTCCACAAATTCAGCTGCTATGACAATTTTGTGGAAAGTAACCTGTTCGGAGCCCCTAAACACAATGTGGAACTGATGGCTGCTAGGCAACTTCATTCCTTGCTCACTAATGCTTTCACTGTGGCACAACACCTTCTGATGTCTCGGAGTAACAAGTATGTTGTGAACAGTGACCACGATCATTCTGTGAGCCACACGGGTTCTGCATATTCCACAAATGGCTGCCATTCAGAAGAAAATCGTGTTAATCATGGCTCCAAGGACTCGTCTGCTTATCTCGGTTCACCATCTGTAAAGGAGTCCCTGTCCTTCACTGTGATCGGATTCAGCAAAGGATGTGTTGTACTAAATCAGCTTCTACATGAACTGCATGAAGCTAAAAAAGATAAAGAATTCAATATATTTGTAGGCAATATTGAATCCATGTATTGGCTTGATGGCGGGCATTCAGGAGGCATCAACACCTGGATAACCTGTCCTGATATTTTGAAAGTATTTGCTCAAAGGCGTATTGCAGTTCATAGCCATGTGACGCCTTACCAAGTTAGTGACTCTATGCGCTCCTGGATTGGGGAGGAGCACAGCAAGTTTGTAGAGCTTCTGAAGGAGTATAATGTAATTGTGAATGACCAGTTACATTTTGCCTATGAAGCACCTTCTTTGGATAACCATTTCAGAGTTCATGAAGTTTTCTAGATTAATCTTTAGAAATGCAGAGCTCCACTTCAAATGTCAAAGAGCACACACACCGCTCAAGGCAAATCTTCAGGTGCAAATAGATAACGGGTGCAGACCCCGGATCACCACCGTCCAATGCGAATAAAATGAAGAAATGGTCACACTCTGGATTCCCAAAAAACCTGCTTGATGTACCTTTTTATTGTCACAAGTGTATCAGACAAACACAGGGCAGGCAGCTATCGCTTGTGAAATGCGTCAACTGCTTGTCCTGTGTTTTGTCTGATACACTTGTGACAATAAATGTACATCAAGCAGGTTTTTTGGAAATTCAAAGTGCGACCATTTCTTCATTTTATCAATTTCAAATGTGTTTGCAGAATATGTGCAACCCTTCCATGTCGGCTCCTTCTAGTGTATTTTTTTCATAGAATTAATGGAAATCTCACTTGGGTTAACACAGGCAGGTCGGTTAATGAGCCAAGCTGGAGCCGTCACAACTGCATTAAAGCTGGCGGGGAGAGTTGATCAAGTACTCTTCCACTCCACCCAGATTTGGGCAAAATATTTGGGTGGACTTCTGCTTTTACTGATGAAAATTTCAGGCATGCTTCCAGTGATGTGACCCAAGTATATATATATTTTTTTCTTTCTAAAATTCTGACGGACCTAGAAATAGAACATGTTTCAAATTTTTCCCCCATCTTTACTCCACTGGAACCAGTTCCTATTGAGAAAACCGCTCGTCTGTATGCTGTTCTGACGGACCAAAAACGACGCAAGGGCAGCTATTGGCTACGGGCTATTGAACTTCCTTTTTCTAGTCCCGTCGTACGTCATCGCTTTCTAAACGATCAGACTTTAGTGTGATCGTGTGAGGCAAGTCCGTTTCGGCAGAACTCCGTCAGAACTCCGTCAAAAGTCCTTCGGAGTTCAGTCCGACAAGAAGTCTGCTCGTGTGTAAGCGGCATAATGGTGTGGTTTTGTGGGCAGAATATGCTAGTCACTGGTAAACCACCATATTGCCACTAGACAGCACAGTGGCTTGGTGGTTAAACTCATGCCTTGCAGCACTGGAATACTCAGGTCAAATCCCAACCAACACATTACCTGCATGGACATGGCCGCTAATAAGACAGTACAGTTAGCCCTTCTGCACTGGGCCTGGGCACCATAAGTTCAAAAGGGGAGCCCAGGCTGTACTGTCTTATTGCAGCCACTGATCCTCTTCTGCCTCCCTCTGCAGTGCTGCCAGTTTCTTTTTCTCTTTCGCCCTCCTGCTGCACTGCAGGGAAATTGGTCCTAGAACATGAGCCCTTTTTATTTTTTTTTGCTGCCAGTTTCTTTTTCTCTTTCGCCCTCCTGCTGCACTGCAGGGAAATTGGTCCTAGAACATGAGCCCTTTCCATTTGCTGTCCAAGCCCCCCATCTGCCCCTTTCCCTCCACAGCATTTCCATCTTCCCTCCCCTCCTCTCCTCCCGGCAGCTACTGCGGGCACAAAAGGTAGATGTTTCAGGATAAAGAGCAGGGGAAGGGGCTAGTAAATATCTAATTTACTGGCCCCATATTTTCCTGAATGAACACAGTGAGCGATCGGTAACAATCACTCCTGTGTCCATTCATCAATGAAGCATAGTAAACTGTTTACTATGCTTCAGTTTGTGAATAAGCGTTAAGCTTCAGAGCGTTTCCTATTTATTAATTTGTGCTTCTGAGACTGCAAAGAAAGGGACCGGTAAATCTATGTCCTCAATCACTTTCAACCAAGAAGGGGGGGCCCTGTCAGGTAGGCTGTATGGGGTCCCGTGATTTCAGACAGCCCTGTGCATGGTGTTTGCATAGTCTACCTTTTCTTCCATTGTTTTCATCCAGGTAATTAAGCTTCATCTGAAAATCCAAATACAAGCTATTAAACACTTCAAGACTGGACACTTTCATCCTCTTCCTGCCCAGGTAATTTTTCAGATTTCAGCGCTCTTAAACTTTCAATGACAATCACTCAGTCAACACTATACCCAAATTAAATTTTTTATATATTTTTTGAGTCAGATAAAGCTTTCTTTTGGCCATATTTTATTACTACTGGGTTTTTACTTTTTCTATATACAAATGAATAAGTACAGAAAATTTTGAAAAAATTTTTTTTTATTAGTTTCTGTTAATTTTAATTAATTTTGCAAATAAATAATCTATCTCCATAAATTTAGGCCAATATGTATTCTGCTACATTTCTTTGATAAAAATAACCCAAATCAGGTTATATTATTTAGTCTGTATGAAAGGTATAGAGCCTGCATACTATGGTATATACAGTATATTTGCAAATTGATTAATCCTGATGTACTGATTGTCTATCTGATTTCTTGAGGCCTTAAATATGCCAGGACAATATAAATACCACCCAAACGACCCCTTTTTAAAAATCAGACAGTTCAATATATTTAGTAAGAGGCATGGTGATTTTTTTGAAGTTCTGATTTTTGTCACAATGTTTGGGAAAATAAAGAAATTAAATATTTTTTATTACAAAGTTATAATTTTAACAAGTTATTTCTCATACACAGCACAGTAATACTTACACCCCAAAACATATTCTAGTATGCTATGAGTATGGGGATATAACATGTGTGAGACTTTTTCACAGCCTAGAGGCATAAAGGGGCCCAATATCCAAGGAGCGCCTTTGGGTGTTTCAGGGGCATAAATTACACATCTAATTTCCTGACTACCTATCACATTTTTTGGAGGCCTTGGAGCACAAAAACAGTGGAAACACCCACAAAATGACCACATTTTGGAAAACAAATGCTCCAAGGTATTTTCTGTAAGTCATAGTGAGTCTCTTGAAAATGTGAGTTTTTGGAAAATGAAGGAAAGAAAATGAAAATGTATTTTTCTTTTTTTTTTCTCATTAAGATTTTTATTTTCACAAAGTAAAATCATTACAGAAGAATTCACATTAAAGCTAACAAATGTGACTAGTTAACATACCAATGAGACATTGAGAATTTAACAAAGTAAGAAATAAGTATGTAACTTAAGCTGTGACAACTCATTTGTATGCTATATCCCAGAACACTTCAAGAAGGGTAGGAACTCCGCATCCCCTCCGACACCCCAACCGGGATCAAGCTGTGTCCAAGGAGGTGCAGATATCCCCCCCCCACCCTTAACGAATAGAATTTACTATGTAACTTCTGAGAAGCAAGATATAATACTATTAACTTTTCGAGTTGCCCAGACAAAATAAAATTGTAGATTCTAACATGGATACAACATCATGTTCTCACTGGATTAAGCCCAGGAAAAAATCCTATATTTAGTAAGACATACTAATGTAAAAAACCTGTCAATTCCTAGGTAATTCAAGGAAAGATACATTATATATATAATGTTATATATATATATATATATATATATAATAATAGTATCCAAAATAAAAAAGGAAAGACTAAAAACTGAGAAGAGAGAGAAAAGAGATAGAAAGAAGAAGAGATGATGCCTTTATGTCCTATAAAAGATCCAAAGATCAGCGATTAATATTGCTATCTGTGCCTGGCATCAGTGAAATACCCAGATACTGAGCCCAGGGATCCCATATGATTTCAAATTGTGTGGTCTTATCCAATAGGGAGCTGACCATTTTCTCTTGTTCCATTATCCATGAAATTTTCCTTTTCATGGACAATACAGGTACCGAGGGCTTCTTCCAATCTTTTGCAATAGTTAATTTGGCTCCCGTTAATATAAATAGAATCAGTCTTCTAGTGTTTTTAGGCACGTGCGGCACTAATCCATTGAGCAAGGTAATCGCTGGTGTTTGGGGGACAGCATAACCCGTAACTTTTCTAATAATATGGAAGACCCTATTCCAAAATCCCTGGAGTTTGGGACATTCCCACCAAATATGTATCATAGAGCCCAGTCCTTGGCAACCTCTAAAGCATAGAGGCGAAGTGGAAGGATACATTGCCGCTAATTTTGTAGGAACTAAGTACCATCTTGTAAATATTTTGATGTTAGCCTCAATGAGAGAGGTATTGTAAATGCCTTTGATCGATCGAGAATAGTTCTCATACCAGTCTACCAGTTCCCAGTCAGTATGTAGATCCTTCTCCCAGGCCAGCATGTATGGTAGTTTATCAGAGTTAGACGCTAGAGACTCATAGATCACAGAAATACCCCCCTTCCGCCCCATGGCTTGTTCACACCAGCTTTCATAAGCTGTAATTCTCAAGGGATTCAATTTATTTTTCCATATGGAGTGGATGAAACTGTAGATCTGATGAAATCTACTCCTTTCCGAAGAAGGGAGCTCCAGTTTTTCCACAAATTGTTTAAAAGGTAGAGGGCCCGTGCAAGATATAAAGTGTCCTAAGCGATATATCCCCTTGTCTAGCCACCATTTGAAGTCATCAATGTCCATGCCATGATTGTACAGGGGATTTCGGAACAAATTAGCCAATGGTTGTAGTTCAGAGACCAGGGAAGGAAGCCTCCTAAGTGAATCCCACATAGAGAGAGATTGAGAGAGAGTTGGAGATAGAATGGGGGGTCTACTCTTGGGAGGACACCATAATAAATCTTCCAAAGTAAATGTAGGAGCTGCTTGACTTTCAATTTTTATCCAGTCCGGTTGTTCAGTTTTAAGGTATATAGCTGAGAGCTGTGCTAACCGAGCTGCTTGGTAGTACCAAAGAAGGTTTGGTAGGCCTAGCCCCCCTTGTTTGGGAAGATTAAACAGGGTACGGTGTGGAAAGGCGTGGTCCTTTTTTATTCCATATAAATTTGGTAAGTTTGCCTTGAAAGGTTTTTAAATGGTCCCTTCTGATTGGGATTGGAAGAGATCTAAACAGATATAGGAGTCTAGGTAGGAGAGTCATCTTAATTGAATTAATTCTGCCCATCCAGGCTATATTATGTGACTCCCAGTTCCTAAGGTCAGCTTCTAGTTTTTGGTACATTGGGGGATAGTTTGCTTGGAAGAGATTTTCAATCTTGGGAGTAATATTAATTCCCAAATATTTAATGGAGGACATGCTCCAACTGAATTCATATTTCTCCTGTAGTTGAGAAACTAAAGGGTCTGGGAGAGACACATTAAGAGCCTGAGATTTAGACATGTTCACCTTAAGACCTGATATTAACCCAAATTTATTGAGCAATGTACATATTTCTGGTAAGGAGGAAGTTGGGGATGTTACAAAAAGCAATAGATCATCTGCAAACAGTGCGCATTTATGAGTTGCTGGACCACAACGGACCCCCTTGATGTTTGGGTCATTACGAATGGCTATCGCCAAAGATTCAATCATTATTGCAAATATCAGGGGAGATAGGGGACATCCCTGACGAGTGCCCCTGGCTATCTCTATGGGGTCAGAGAAAAGTCCCTGAAGTCTGATTCTAGCCTTAGGTGTAGAATATAGGGCTTCCAGTGTACCTAAAATATTCGGCCCAAATCCCCAGCGTCTAAGAACCTCAAAGAGATATGGCCATGAAACGGAATCAAAGGCCTTTACGAAGATCCAATGATAATAGCATGCCTTCTTGTTTAGGACCTCCCTCCCATTGCGATTGCATAACTGTTATCAGATCCACCGCTCTTCTCACTTGATCAGGACCCTGCCTACCAGGGATAAACCCTACCTGATCTTTATGGATATAAATGCCTATAAAGGACGCTAATCGGTTTGCTAATATTTTGGTCAATATTTTTAGGTCATTATTAATTAGGGAAATGGGTCTGTAGTTCTCTATCTGACTGATATCTTTATCTGGTTTAGGGATTACTGTTATATATGCCATATTGAGTTGGCTACCTAACGGGGTGCCCTTAGTCATGTCATTGAAAAATCTAGTAAGGTATGGAAGTAGTATTTCAGAAAAAGTTTTATAATAGGGTGAGGAAAATCCATCAGGACCTGGTGCTGTACCTCCCTTTAATGTTTTGATAACTTTTGACACCTCCTCTATAGAGAAAGGCGCTTCCATCTCAGCTCTATGAGAGTCCGTCAGTGTTGGTAAATGCAAATTATCCAGAAATTCTCCTACTTTAGTGGGGTTAGAATTTTATCTGCTTTATATAAATCACCATAAAATTCCTGGAAAGCCTTCATTATTCGTTGTGGATTCAGGGTAAAGGTGCCATCCTTTTGTTTAATTTTGGGTAGGGCGTGAGAATGAAACCTGGGGGACAATTTGTGTGCAAGCATGGGACCAATTCTATCTTTTGTCTGATAAAACTTGGCCCCAGTCCACCTAATAGATTTATCAGCTTTCGCTGTGAGAGCCAAATTTAGAGCCACTCGAGCAGCATCTAGAGTAGAACTAGAAACTTTGGAGGGATCACTTTTATGTAATTTGCTCAGAGAAATAAAGTCTCTCTCCATTCTTTCTATGTCTCTCATCCTCTCTTTCTTACGTCTTGCTGCAATTTGAATTAGTTTACCCCTAATGGTCACCTTATGTGCAGCCCATAGAGTCTCTGCCGAAACCTCTTCCACATCGTTAAGGCGAAGAAAATGTATTTTTCTAAACAAAGTTGTAAGATATTTCTAACATACATACTTACACATAATTACACCCAAAACACATTTTGCTACTCCTCCCAAGTATGACCATACCAAAAGCATAATCACATAGAGAGGCACAAAATTGAAGGAGCACATTCAGACGTTCCAGGGGCATAAATTACACCAGGACAGTGGAAACACCCACAAACGGACCACATTTTGTCGAGAAACCACCCCAAGGTATTTTCGAAGTCTTTTGAAGACTTCATTTTTTTGTCACAAGTTTTTGAAAAATGTGGAAAAAAAATAAAAATACATTTTTTGACACACAGTTGTCAATGTAATAATACATTTCTTACATTCAGCATGGGAACTTGACACAGAGTTTTTTTTCTCTTATTCACACTCAACATGGGCATACTTACAACTCAAAACACATTTTAGTTCTCCTCTCGAGTATGGTGATGCCATGTGTGTGAGACTTTTTCAGTTTCTTGACTGATTATGTGCCTGACATTGTATTTTGTGTATCACACAAATTAACCAATAGTGTCAGAACTAATGAATTTTTAATTGTTGCCTTTGTACAAGTGGTCAGGCAATATAGCCTAGTGTAGTACAATTTTTAGCACTTCCAGTTCCTATAAGCCAAGCAAGTCTAGCCTACCAGTACAGGGCTGCCCCCAGTTATGTCATGTTGACTGGTCAGGAAGTACAGGAGCCTGAAGAAAGGAAGAGCAAAATGTTCCAGGTGGTTCCATAATTGTAGTTGTCCTCAGGGGATGACTGGGATGGCTGTCTCACAGGAACATAGTCGGACGTGCAGATGGGTCAGTTCCGCTCAATCATAAGAGCATCAGATTCTGAGTATCTGCCGGTTTACAGAGATATGATCAGCAAACAGCAAACAGCACTGCAAACAGCACTGCACTGTTGTGGCAGTGATCAGGAAACTGTTGCTGGCTGCACTGGTCTGGTCACAGTGGGACTTATGTGATTAGGAACACTTTTGCTGACTTACACTGATCTGGTGACAATGGGTTCTAGTATGGCTGCAAGTGGAAACACTGCTGCTGATTTACACTGGTCAGGTGACACTGTGACTGTAGTGGTGACAATCAGGGACACTAGGGATACTGTTGCTGGCTTACAGTATCCCTAGTGGTGACATTGAGACTGGGTAGCAGTGATCAGGAAAACTGTTGCTTGCTGCATTAGTCTTGTGTGGTGGCAATCAGGAACACTGATTCTAGCTATAATAGAGTGGTGGTGATTGGAGAACTGTGACTGGTGGCACTATTAGGACTCATTCACATGCGAGGTTGGGGGAGGCAGCGTCAAGGGGTGTACACATGCCGTGGCTGTGATGCTCTGCAGCTGTGGCATGAATTTTGACCCCTGCATGCCCCTAAGACTGTGACCCATTAAAGTGAATGTGGGTGCTTGTACAGTGTCTGAGGAGTTAAAACAGATGGTGAGTAGGTGTCAGGGCTGGGGGCTTTCAGATCTCCCTTCTCAGTTTTCGTCGGTTTGTCCGACAATGTTGTTGAAAAATCAGACGGTGTTTGTCAGACCCGTCGTAGGCAACAAACGTGTTAGATTTGTCCACCGCAAAACCATCGTTCCTGACACTCATCGTTCCACAGTGGCTCATCTGGTGATCATTTCCTGCTCCTCAAGTCCAGCCCACAGCCAGCCCCTTCGGGCTATTTAAACTGCCTGGTTCATTCTTTCAGTGCCTTTGTCTTGGTCAAACATATCAAGAGACTCTCTGCTGTGTTACTGTTGAAGACTTGCCTGGCTGACTTCCCTTCTGATTCCTGATCCTGTTTGCTGCCTTCGACTACGCTGATCTCTGGCTTGCTGATTTACTGGTATGTTTTGACTACCTGACTTGGCTGCCGTACCCTGACTAAGTTTTGACTGCGTTTACTATTTGTACCATTTTAACCATTTTATTCAAAAAGTGTGCTTTTTTACTGCATTTTCTGTCTATGTATGATGTATGGTTCCTGACAGTAGGCAAAGGCCATAAATTCAAGATGCAGGCAATCCATCTAGTGGTGATTTTTCCAGGTTGAATGAGCAGGACCACCACATGGATCAGTTTGCCATGGCGTTACAGACACTCCTGATTTGCACTGCTCACCTGGATCCCACTGTGGCTGTTCCGGTACAATCTGCCGTCTCTGCTGCTGCTCCAATAAAATAAATAAATAAAAAAAAAATAATAATTTTGCCAGATATTTAGCTCCCTTGCTGAAAGTGACAAGAATAAGTTCAGTAAAGTTGAACTCCAGTCTTGCTGACTCTGATATCTCTGCATGCTATACGCCTCTCACAGTGTGCATTAAAAGCTGCAGCAAGTCAGGCTAAACCTGCCCCATTGTCTGGCTGGAGAATGCCCTGTATCCATCTAGCCCTCTCCCCACCAACCTTACTGTCCCTGGCTTTTACCTGTCATTCTTTGGTTTTCAGTTCACTCAACATAATATGTAAGTGTTACCTTGGGAGGTCTGCATACAAATGCAGTCTGCCTAGGAATGGCCACCCCTTCAAACTGACAACCACTAATCAAGGCATTTTGATATTTACATAACTCCTTCCAAAAGCTATCCTTCTACTTGCATTGGGGTGAGGGCTCTTGAAAAGTGTACTACAGCAGGATGCTCTGATGATTTCAGTAAAGTATATACAGGACCATTGGCGGCCCATCCATAGGGGGCTGAATAGAGCCATCTCAGCCGTGTACGGGAAGAAAGATGGAGCCGGGCTCACTGCTGTGGCATGTACGGGGAGAAGGTTGGAGCGGGGCTCACTGCTGTGCCATGTACGGGGAGTAGGATGGAGCTGAGCTCACTGCTGTGCCATGTACTGGGAGAAGGATGGAGCCGGGCTCACTGCTGTGCCATGTACGGGGAGTAGGATGGAGCTGAGCTCACTGCTGTGCCATGTACTGGGAGAAGGATGGAGCCGGGCTCACTGCTGTGCTGGGCTGTCCTGGTCTGTCTGCCAGGTGAGTGCTGGTCTCCATAGGAGAGACAGCACGACTGAGGAGCAGAGATGTCTCTGATGGAAAGGTAATGTCTGGCTGTAAATAATATTGATACTACTATTGATATTGGTAATACTACTATTGATACTACTACTACTACCATTGATATTGATACTACTACTAATACTATTGATATTGATATTACTACTACTACTATTGATATTGATACTACTATTGATATTGATACTACTACTATTGATACTACTACTATTGATACTGCTACTACTACTACTGATATTGATATTACTACTATTGATACTACTACTATTGCTATTGATACTACCACTAATACTAATACTACTGATGCTACTGATACTACTACTACTATTGATACTACTACTACTGATATTAAGAACACATGAAAATAAATATGAATAATATGAAATACATGGGTTTATATAAAATCCTACTACAGATCCCAGCGGTATATACATGGAGATCAGTATATAGGAATATATGTGATCTATTTATCTATCTATCCATCCCAGTATCTATCTATCCGTAGGCCCTATTGCGGGCGATGGATCACCATCGCCACTGTACAGGACCCTGCTGGAACCTCCCCCAAGCCGTAATCTGCTGCCATTGCATAGAGAAAGCACACACAGAGACCCCAAAAAAAGGCTTGTTATAAAATCAGAATGGTGATAGGCCTTGGGCCTACCCTGAAGTCTAGGGGAAGGATGTGGTTCCTTCCTCCCCTTCCTTGGAGGACTCTCTTCAGGAGAGCCCCTTACCTAGTACTCATCGATCAGCTTTAGCTGACCATGAGGAGAGGGGTGCATCCCCAGGCCTTTTGATTAAGTGGACTTGAGTGTGCTTTACCCCCATCAGGGGGGACCAGACCAGCGACACACCCAAAGTGTACTTTTTGTGTGTGTTCACAAACACTTTTTAATATTTAAAATGTTTATTAGAATGTTCATGAAAGGGAAAGCCAGGAAAGGCAAAATAAAAGCAGAATAAGATAAGGTGGTATTAAACCCAAAAGCAAACATTTATTATATTGCAGTTTCTAATTTCATAGATGTGATGGCTGTATTTGTTTTCTTTTGTAGGCTTTCTTTCTTCCATTTTCAACTAGTGATCTGGCCAGTAAGTCTCTTCTTTTTCAAAAGAACAAGCTCTCCGCCAGAATGTGTCATTTACAGAGACACTGACAGGGGCGCTTACAATGAGCAGCTTTTATTGATTTATGTAAAACCTTTATCCTTAAAGGGAAAACATTTTTTGCTGTAACTGCTTATAAAGTATTAGTTGGGGTTTGGCTTCAATGTGTTTTAGCGTTCACATCTGAGCGTTTTGTCACCTGAAGCAAAACGCCTGAAAAACGCCCTAAGCTTAAAAAAGAACATGCGTTTCTTTGGGGCAGATTACAGGCATTTTTTTTCTTCTTTTTACATTGGTGACCTGAACAAAATCGCTGTAAAAACGCGGCCAAATTAGTGGTTAGGTCACGGTAAAAATGCGGTAAAAACATGCAACTTTGAAACGCTCAGGTGTGAATGCAATCTTTAGAAAAAATCATGGAAATCGTTTGATATAGTCTATGATAAGGTATTAATGAACTAAATGCAGGCAGTTAGGACTTAGATCTGATTTTCATTTTAAAAGAAGTCATCTTTCAACACCTGAATATTTTTTTAAACATGGCCCATAGTTTTATTGATTGTTTATTCTATGAAATGAGAGTCCATTTCATACCATTTGGAGTTTGTGGGTGCAATGTACATCTCCAAGTAATTAAAGTTCTTTTTTCATTTATATGGAACATTTCACTCTAGCAGCTGTTGTATATTTAATGATTTTGATGAATACATAATCAGATTATTATAATGTGCCTGGAGTTCAGTTATAAAGTTGTCTAATATTAATGGCAAAGGGAGAATGCAGATGTACAGTATATTGCTTACATATGCCTTAAAATCTAATTTACTAAATAGGTCACAAGAACCATGAAAAACAAGAAAAGGTCCAGCATTTTATGACCAATCAGAGCTTTAGAAAGTCTTGGTAATTTGTGTAACAAGTCAGAATGTCTTCTACAGCAGTGGTCATCAACCCTGTCCTCAGGACCCACTAACAGGCCAGGTTTTATGTATTACCTTGGGGGAGACGCAGACTAGAATACTGCAATCACTGAGCAGCAAATGATATCACCTGTGATGTATTTCAGTTATCTTGCAAACCTGGCCTGTTAGTGGGTCCTGAGGACAGGGTTGATGACCACTAATCTACAGGATGCAAAATCTGCTATTAATGCTAGACATGTGCATTTGTTTTCGTCCGAATGCATTTTCGTCCGAATTTCTGGTATTTTCGTTATCGTTTTAACAAACGATAACTAATGTGCAGAATCCGAAAACCAAAAGATCCGACATAAACAAATGCTTTGTTTTCGTTGCAACAGTTCGATATAGATAGGAGATTCGACATGACGCTGACAATAGCGATCTGTTTCCATCGAACCTTTGATCGACTGTGCTTAACCTTAGCTCTATTAGTTCAAGATTATTCTACATAGAGAGAAGATTCTACATAGAGAGAAAATATTTGACATTATAGAGAAAATAGCAAAAAAGGTTGAAATTATGTGCCTAACCTAACTCTATTAGTCCAAGATTATTCGACATTCAAGAGAAAAGATTTGACATGAAGATTTGACGAAGGAGTCGCCGCGAGCGGACATTTATGGTCAAATGCTCTGCCCATAGGCTATAGAAGAATTCTAATGTTGGTTGACTAGTAATAATATTTAATAAATATAATTATTACTAGTGCCATACAACATTATAATTCTACTATAGCTTGTAGGCGGAACATTCGACCGGAAATGTACGATTGCGGGGTCGTACAGTTTAGCTGCTCCATCGAATCTTCTTAGAACTTTCGACACACCATAAGCCTTCAATGACAGATTCGACTTTAATTATTTCTGATTTTCGGACAAATGCATTTTTTAACGAAACTAAATAAATAAAAACAAATTTCAGAAGTAACTAAATTAATTTATTTTTCGGACGGGGTGTACAGGGTGTACAACCACTTTAACCACTTGCCGACCGGCGCACGACGATATACGTCGGCAGAATGGCACGTACAGGCAGGAGGGTGTATATATAAGTCCCTCCTTTCTGCCTGTCCGTGCCATTGGGAGCGCGACGGGAGCGGGGCGCTCCCGCGCTGGTTGGGACCCCCGTAAGTCCGATCGCGGTCCCCGCGGACTCGATCGCCGCGGGGACCCCCGCGAACGTCTCACGGGACAGCTGAACGGGGAGATGCCGAGATAAACAGCATCTCCCCGTTCTGCCTAGCAACTAGTGACGCCGATCTCTGATCCCTGTGATTGGAGCAGAGATCAGCATTCACTAGCTGACAGCCACGCCCCCCCCCACAGTAAGAAACACACCCCTAGGCATACTTAACCCTTACACTGCCCCCTTGTGGTTAACCCCTTCACTGCCAGTGTCATTTTTACAGGAATCAATGCATTTAAATAGCATTAATTGCTGTAAAAATTACAATGGTCCCAAAAATGTGTCAAAAATGTCCGATGTGTCCGCCATAATGTCGCAGTCACAAAAAAAATCGCAGATCTCCGCCATTACTAATAAAAAAAAATTATTAATAAAAATGCTATAAAACTATCCCCTATCTTGTAAACGCTATAACTTCTGCGCAAACTGATCAATAATCGCTTATTGCGATTTTTTTTTACCAAAAATATGTAGAAGAATACGTATCGGCCTAAACTGAGGAAAAAAAATATTTTTTTTTATATATTTTTTGGGGATATTTATTATAGCAAAAGGTTAAAAATAATGCATTTTTTTCAAAATTGTCGCTCTATTTTTGTTTAAAGCGCAAAAAATAAAAACCGCAGGGGCGATCAAATACCACCAAAAGAAAGCTCTTTGTGGGAAAAAAAGGACGTCAATTTTGTTTGGGAGCCACGTCGCACGACCACGCAATTGTCAGTTAAATCGACGCAGTGCCGAATCGCAAAAAGGGGCCTGGTCCTTTGGCTGCAAATTGGTCCGGTCTGAAAGTGGTTAAGCATTGCACAAGAAAAATGAACAATAAACTTTTTTTCAAGGAGTGAGATGGACATTTTGGACATAGAGGACGACTGTTTTTGCAAGAAGCCTGAAAAAAGGCCATCTATGTCAAACTGGAACAACCATCTCAGAACAGGGGTGAGGGCATTTGACACCATCTGTGTACCTCATATAATACCATTTTACCATCTCTACTCTGGCGATTTGGCAACAATTCACATCTTCAGCATGGCAAATCGAAGGATTTATACCTGTGGAGACTTCCTGAGATCAAGGATGGATTTATCTGCTGTAACTAGAAGAGGGTGACTCACATCACCTATTCTGTTTGTGGACAATAAACATCTTCCTTGACACATTCCATGGTGATTTAATTGAAGTGTCTGTGCTACTTGTATATAAATGCTGAGGCATGTTTCCTGACACTGATTCAAACTGAAAAAAGTGATCTAGATATGCTACAAATTGTCTTGAACAACTCTAGTTAAATATGGCTAACTACTGGTACTGTCTGTAACAATAAACCAGGAAACTGATCTGTCATTAACTGTGGTTTAATTTATTCAAGGGACATGCAAAAATGAGGTTGAAGCATGGAAATGGGTGTGTATCCAAGTGAGGCCATTTCCCAAGCTAGGCTAATGTGGAGAAAATAAACATGTAGTTTCTGTCCAGGGGTCCTTAGATTTTTTTAAATCTTTATGGGGTTTTGCGATGAGAAAATATAATTTTCTCCAATTTTACAATGAGTTTGTGTGATTGATCCACTCCATTAGGGACTGGGGGAGGGGGGTGGTGTATTATGGCTTTCCAATGCATACAAAGTATTTTAGGGGCCTGAAACATTGCTCTGTTAGAAGCTGGAATTGTATCATTTGTATATAAATGCTAAGTGGGTATGGCCCATTACTTGTGATCCAGTGGAAAGGTCATGCAAAAAGCAGTTTTTCGAAATCTAACCATTTTACCAATTTATTCCCACAACCTTTACAGGAGGTCACAGCAATGCCACAACCTTTACAGAAGGTCACTGTGATCCCTCTTGCATTTGGGACACATGGGGTCTTTCGCACTACCTAATATTGTTGGTGTATAGTGGGACGTAAGCATGATATAGATTAGTAAAAGTCATTACATAGTATTAACATATACTTTATTACAATTTTTGAAGGGCTTCCTCCCATTGATCTAACTCAAAGGGACCTAAATCAATCTCCATTTTGCATGTTCCTAATATAAAAAATCTGTATTCAGGAGTTGTGAACATTGGGATATAATGCTTTAAAGTATTGGTAACTATTGTAATATCTGCAGCACTAGGGAGGAGGCAAGGGAAAGCTAGTATGGTGTTGCTTGTTCCGAAAGCTTGATGGAGTTGAAGAATTACATGATAGACGGTAGAATCATTCTATGCATGAAGGTAAAAAGCCTTCTGTATGCAACTCCCCCCAGCCCTTCTAATAGTTATCTGAGTCCGATCATATTCCAGCGATGTGCGCAAGAGCGGCTGCTGTTTTGGCTCTCTGCCTCCTTATTGGCTCAGACTGCTGTCAATCACAGCCAATGAGGAGAAAGAGGGGACTTGGGAGCAAGCATGCATGAGTGCCCCCATAACAAGCAACTCTCGGCAGGGGGGAGGTGCCCAGAGCTCCGGTGGGGGACCTGGGAAAAGGAGGATCAGGGCCACTCTGTGCAAAACCCTTGCACAGAACAGGTAAGTATAATGTTTGTTTAAAAAAAATTAAGCCTTTAGTACCACTTTAAAAACACAGCAAGACCTATACCTAAATTCACAGCAACAGACATTTTGGCAAGATAAATAGAATTGCAACTGTATATAATAAAACTACCATATTTGATTAGACTAGGCACAATCAGGACAATTTCCATCAGGAAAGACCAAGTCCCCACATGATGGGCTACCCCAGGTGTCCTGGATAGGATGGGTCCTCTTTTCTTTGCCTCAACCTTGTCAAGAACCCCAGCCCCTCCATAGAAAAGAAACAAAAATAGGTGGACTTTACTGGCAAAGAAAGGGAACATAAATAATTCATTAAAAAACAGCTTATATCTCAAGCTGAAATTGCAGTTAAAAACTATACACACATGATTTTATAGTGAATATAACTGTGACTCACTAATACCACTATTCATATTGGTAAATTAACACTGGAGTTGACTCACTAAATATATGATTGTATGGTGGAATTGTGAGTCTTCATGAGTCAATGCGTTTCTCTTATTTGGCTTCCTCAGGATGATTGAGAATCCAGTAGCAATCACTAAAGGTGCAAGGAACTGACGAAAAACACATAACATATAGAAGAATTACAAAATTAATACTTAGAAATGATAATAATAATGACCATTATAAATTATATCCCATTAACAAATGAAGCACCTTGTTCGTATGGGTTTAGATAGTATAAAGGCTCCCCTGGGGCAGGCATCGGAGCAAAAAAGGGCCTGATGGACAACAGGCGGTTCAGAATCTTGTCCTAATGTTATGACAATATTGATATAAAAACAGGTAAAGTTAGCATACAGCATAACACAGGCAAAATGTATATATTTACCAAGAGAGGAAAGAATGACACTTGCAGATCATAGGAGGAATTTCAACATCAATCCATAATCAATATAGCATATCAATATAGCATACAATATGTATGTCTATAAAAGATGCCACAGGGCTAAAGTGGGGATGAAAAGATCAGAATAATGAAAATGCTGACCTTAGACAGAAATGGCCTGTCCCAATAGGGATGAATAATCTGATATCAATCAACTTCAAAGACAGCTAAATGTAAAGATAACATCTTATCAATGTGGCCATCAAAGAAAAGCATATACCGTATTTATCGGTGTATAACAATTTTAAGAGGGAAGTTTAAGGAAAACAAACCTTACATTCTAAATAAAGAACTTTGAAGCAAAATTAGGGTCACAGCTCATCAATGCACCCTGCTCAGTGCCCATCTGCAGCCATTAAATTGACCAACAATGCAGCCTGTTCAGTGCCCATCTGCAGCCTATAAATTGACAATCAATGCAGCCTGGCCAGTGCCCATTTGCAGCCTCACTTTTCCCATCATTGCAGCCTCGCCAGTGTTGGATTATCCCTCCTGTCTCTGAGGAAAGAGGAGGAGCGAGCGCGTCGCTGATTTACACAGAGCCGCAATCTCCTGTGTACCCGGTGCTCCATCACTCACAACCACGCCTCCTGGCCCTGCTCATATGATAGACAGAACAGTGGCCCAATGCGGGGCCAGGAGGCGTGGCTGTGAGTGACGGAGCGCCGGGTACACAGCGCGGCTGTGCAGTTCTATGCATGGTAATTCAGCTGCGCTCGCTCCTCTTCCTTCAGAGACAGCAGGGATCGATGTATAACACGCACCCACGATTTCCCCCTGATTTTAACCACTTGCTTACCGGGCCTATTTTGGCCTATTTTCCTTCATGTAAACATCATCATTTTTTTGCTCGAAAATTACTCAGAACCCCCAAACATTGAGTACGTTTTTTTTAGCAGACACCCTAGGGAATAAAATGGCGGTCATTGCAACTTTTTATCTCACACGGTATTTGCGCAATCATTTTTCAAACGCCTTTTTTTTGGAAAAATACCGGTTTCATGAATTAAGAAATAACAAAACAGTAAAGTTAGCCCAATTTTTTTATATAATATGAAAGATGATGTTACGCCGAGTAAATAGATACCGAACATGTCAAGCTTTAAAATTGCGCACAACCGTGGAATGGCGCCAAACTTCGGTACTTAATAATCTCCATAGGCGACGCTTTAATATTTTTTACTGGTTACCAGTTTAGAGTTACAGAGGAGGTCTAGTGCTAGAATTGTTGCATGCGCTCTAACGCACGCGGCGATACCTCACATGTGTGGTTTGAGCGGCGTTTACATATGCGGGCGGGACTTGCATGTGCGTTAGCTTCTGATCGCGAGCTACAGGGGACAGGGGCGTTTTAATATTATTTTTTTTTTTTTATTTATTTTTTTTTATTTTACTTAATTTTTTTTATTTTTACACTTTTAAAAAAAAAAAAGACCAATAAGACCAATAAGATCAATAAGACCCCACATCTCTCCTCCAGGCTGGAAAGCATGAGATCGGTAAAAATTTTTTTTACCGATCTCATGCTGACAGCCGCGATCGCGGCTTTGTTTACTTCCGGGTACCGGGCGTGACGTCATAACGTCGCGCCCGGGCCTCCGACGGTCATAGAGATGACTGGTGACCATTTGGTCACCAGAAATCTCTATGCTCGTCATCCGGCGGCGAGCGATTCTTTCTCCGGGCCCCCGATGGCACGGGAGAGCCCGGAGAAGCACCGGATGGCGGCGGGAGGGGGGGGACGTCCCCTCCCGCTGCCTATAAGAACGATCAGGCGGCGGAACTGCCGCTATGATCGTTCTTATGGTGCACAGAATCGCCGGCCGGAAAGAATGATATCTGAATGATGCCAATAGCTGCACGCATCATTCAGATATCACCACTCAAAGTCAAGGACGTCATATGACGTGCTTGGTCGGCAAGAGGTTAAGGGGAAAAGTGTGTGTTATACGCCAATAAATGCATTACTATTGTCCATATAAATCCACCACACATCAGTGAGAGGATAAGATGAAAATATACATTGGTAATTTATGTGCTGACCCTCCAAACAGCAAAAGGGAAAGAATAGGAGGGGGAAGGGGACTCAACCACCCTCAACCACTTCTGTCATTCTTCAAAACACAATAGGCCGCTGCCACATAGGAACTCCAATAAACATACTGTAGCCTGCAAGTACACCTCTAATTCACTCCAAAGATTCAAAACGCCAGTCTACAGTGCTCACCCTTAATAGGGGCCATCAGCCCCACATGCTGTGTCATCCAGGGGAGAATGCTCACTGGTCATCTCCCCGGCCGGTCCTCTTATATACTTCCACTGACTGCCCAGGCAACCACAATACAAGGCCGCCTGCATCCGGCCCATCAATGGAGGATAGGGGCCTGGCTGAGCACTGGTAGGGGATAGGGTGGCACTGCAAGGCATAGACACTCCTCTGTGTACAGCTAAATAGCTGTCAGTAGAGATGGAATGCCTGCAAAATCACCAAGGGGACTCAAAACAAGCACAAATAAAAGTGTAATTATCCAAAGCAACATATATAAACTATATGGGTGTATGATGGATCAATACCATTAATGTAATTACCAGTTGGACTACAACAACAAGACATGGGAGAAGAAAATATGAATCACAGAGATCAGTAATTGATCATAGGATTTTAAACTGAACATGTCATTCAGACTGGGAGGGATAGTGGATCATAAATCCGTTTTGCCTCTCTCTCTCTGTGGGACTTACTTATAAGAGTTGCCACCCCTGGGATCTTCACTGACCTTCTCAAGGGCTGCAAATGTGATCATAGAATAATCATAATTGTTTTGGAGGCCAACATTACCTCCCACCAGTGTATTTAGGGAACCCATTATGAGCATAGTAAACATGATCTTTCACTGTTTTCCAAAAGCGTCTTATAGTTTTGCCAATGTAGAATGCTCCACACAAGCAAAACATTCTGTAAATGACGCCCTTGGTCTGACAATCAATGTGTTGCTTAACCACATGCAGGTTGCCATCCGGCAGCCTAAATGAGGTGCCTTCTACTAATAAATGGCAGAAATTGCACAGCCCACAAGTCCTATCTCTTCCCTATTCTGGGGATCATGTCTCACATAATGACTTCTTACAACTCTGTCCCGAATAGATTGGGCACATTTGTAGGTAATCTCAGGATATCCCTTGATATGCTTTTTTAAGATGGGGTTAGATTGCCTTTGCTGGCTTGGGGTATATTTGTTTGTGATATCTTTAGACACAAAGGACCAGATACTAGGATTGGTTTGTAAGGGGGGAAACTTATTTGATTTCTTCTTAACATGAGATGTCCCCAATGGAATATTGATGCTATTAGCCCCTGCCGGGGTGTGGGAGTGGAATACTCCAGGGAGCAAGCATCCAACTCCACTGGATCCAAATCCCCACTCTCCTGCAGATGCTGCATCAAGTCCCTAAGTGCTTGGAAGTCTTGTATCGAGAAGCCCCTCCATAATTCTGCAGTTTCCCATTCTACATGTTGTTACTGATGGTCTTTTTCAAAGATATACTTGTAAGTGAATTTTCATGCAAAAAGTAAATCCTTAATAATTTCAAAATAGGATATGTTAGAACTGGGACAAAAACTGAGGCTCAACTGCAGAACCTCGATTTCCGTCTGGCATAGATGGTACGAAGATAAATGAATTACCACTAGTCCATCGATGTTCGTGTTCGGTGACTGACAAAGTGGTCCAGATTGCTGGTTGCCTTTTGTCATCCCTCCTCAACTGCTCTAAAACAACGTCAGAGTACATTTTCTTCATCTTTGTTTTTAGGGGTAGCCCCCAAATGGGATGAGCACCTCTGCTGCTTGGCCATTGCCACTGGTTGTAGATTATGAGACCCATCTCTATTATATAGTGAATGCACAGCTCTTCTGTGAGATTCAGTAACATGAAAAATCCTGAATATTGCTGCACTCCTTGGTATCTTTATTGAAGCATTAAAATCACAGGTATGACAGGAACATAAAAGGTAACGCGTTTTGTGCTAAAGTCAGCGACTGCGCAAACCTGACTTTAGCGTGAAACGCGTTACCTTTTATGTTCCTGTCATACCTGTGATGTCATTTTAATGCTGCAATAAAGATATAAAAGGAGTGCAGCAATATTCCAGATTTTGCATGCTACTAGATAGTGAATGTTGTATGTGGTAGGACTGTGACTGTGATTGAGAAAATTGTGAGAGAGTCAGTGATCCCATCACCAGAGATTGCATTAGTATGAGTGTGAACCTGATGTCTATTTTGTATCAGAATCGATTATTTGTTCAGAATCGTCTACTATTCTCAACATCGTTCCCACCACCAGGTCTTTTCCTAAACATCCATGCATTGTTGTGTGTTTGGTCTGAAATCAGTGCAACTTGAGAAAAACTAGTAGTATTAGATGAGTCAGATTCATAATCCTAATTTATCATGTGTAAATTTATGATTACTGATTATTTTTGGATTAAATCTTTAAAGTGGATGTAAACCCTCACATATACCCAGTGAAGTGAACAGCCTCAGATGACATACAGAGATTAAACAAATCTCCCTACATAATTTTTACATGTATATCTGCTGTCTTTCCCTTTCTACGCTCTCTAGAAAGTACACATTGTGTTAGAATTTTTCTCTTCCTGTTCAGCATTGGGAGTGAAGACTTGGCATACACTGTGTGACAGCTGATGGGAGGAAAGGTACACCCCCCCCACCACATAGACAGAGGAAGGAATGTGCTGTGACTAGACCAGCTCTCTGCTAATCTATTTATAGCACCCATCCCGACACAAATTTCAGGCTGGGTTTATCTCAATTGTCGGAGAACTTGTCAGAAGTTATGCTGATAACAGAAGAACGGAGCAGCAGAAAGACACGGGACTTATGGCTTTGGAGAGAGATAAGAAAACACTGCAGATATATGTGGATCAGGTTTACATCCACTTTAATGTTTGTCTCTAGATGTTCCTTCGTAGGTGGGTTGTGGCATATAGGAGGCTGAGGCATCTCGTATCAGCTGGAGCGCTGACTCTCCACCTCCCCCATGCATTTTCGCCCTTCTGTAGGAAGGCGGAGGGGAGGGACTTGGGAGAGGCGGAGGGGAGGGACTTGGGAGACAGTCAGGCTCCTACGCCTACCCCCCTGTTGGCTGCCACTAACCCCTGCCTCCTCCTGACTGCCACCTTCCACAGCCACCTCCTGGCTGAGGTCTTCCTGTGTCTGAAAAAGGGACATAGTTTCAGTTATTTGTTCATCAAACACACACAATTCTCATCTAGTGACTGTTGCAAAATGTTTACAAATAGAAAACCATACAATTCTCAGCCCTGCAGTTAGAGTCTTCCCAAAAATGTCTCCAACACCACTGTCTGTTGATATGTCAATCACGTTAGGAACTAAACAATTGGGGATCCTGAATTAACTGAACATCATTCCTTATTCCCCAAAATGGTTACAAAACTACTATACCTGGAACAAGCTGGGCACCTGCACATATTCCAGACTGGAAGGCCCAGGTTGGTCCTCGGAAGCCTCATCAGGGGGTGGCGTGCGTGGAAGGACGCGTGCAAGGAAGAGTCGAGAGTGACTTCCTGACAGTAGCCTGGTCTTTGAGAAAGTGGAGCCTCTCATAGTACCAGAGCGTGGGGACATAGACATCATCTGCTGCAGCTCCAGATGCTAGGGACTTCCGGACCTTATTGCGCTCCCGGAAATAGGTAATCTTCATGTTGTTAATCTTCACTTTTAAGTTTGCCACGGTTGCCATGGGCAGGGTTGGCTTTACAAATGCCACAAGTTTCAGCATGGCTGCGTACCTCTTTGGTCTGTTGCTGTAGTCACGGTGCTTTGGTAGCCATAAAAGGGGAAATTCCCTGTATTTATCAATGAAGAGGGGGAGAAAACTCACGTCGTAGAAGGCCTCCATCACCTCTGCAAGACACAACACCACACAGAACAATATAAATAATGTCAGCCTAAACTCTCCTAATCTTCTCCATAAAGAAGCCTCAAGTTCGAATCAGTCTAGGCTAGTTATGTACCAACGTCAAATTGTACCTTCGTTTTTAGCGATCGTCTCGTGCGTGAGCTTTCTCTCCCCTCGTCTCCCAGATCGTGGCTACGACACAGGCGTGTGACGTTTTATATACAGTGCGCATGCGTCAAACTCCGCCCGCCCCTGACGATCTTTCTCGTCTATTCCCCACCCTTCTCTTTACGGCGCAGTGGGGAGAGCACATGGCGGGGACACAGCAGGTGCGCCACAAATATCCCACCAACGAGGAGGACGAGGAAAGTCGGAGGCAGAAACGTCCCGATCCGGAGCCTGAAATTCAAGGCCTCCAATATGTCATTTGGAGAAATGTTGCAGATGGTGGACATATTAAAGAGGAGCGACTATGATGGGAAGTATGGGCCTTACCTCAACCCCAATGTCCGCAAGGCCAAGATCATGTCTAAAGTTGTGAGGAGGCTGTACAATAATTTTGGGGTACAACGATCCAAGGAGCAACTGAGGAAACGCTGGTCAGACCTGAAACTCTGGAGGCCGATCAGTACAGAAAGATCAAGCGAATTCTTCAAAAAAGTAAGTAGTTGTGTTTTGTGTTTTATTTCTTGCTTGCATACTGCTCCATGTGGTTTTATTTTTACAAAGTTGTACATTCAAAATGGCCACTTTCATGTTCGTCTGTGCATTCGATCGTACTCAGCCTCGATCTTTCTGCCACTGTCATGGTCGTGTGTGTGTCCATTCGATCGTACGCAACGATCGGCCACTTATAATACGATGTTTGGTGTTTTTTTTGTGGAAAGGAAGTTTGTTCTCACTCGAAATGTCATCAAGAATGTAAAGCCAATTTATTCAATGTAAAGGAGAGGTCACCCAGTAGCTGGTTAACCATCTGGACTCTAGAGCACTAGTGCTGGGACACCAAACCCCCTTTTTATTAGGCTTTTCCACACATGTGCTCCAGTGGATACTAGAGGGGGGTCTCCATCGCACAAACTTCTACCAAAAAGCTAGTCAGTTTAGCACCTTTACAAAGTGACTACATTCATGTAGTTGGCATTTGTAACTGGCCAAACAAAAATTGTGTCTGTCACTTTCAAGCAATGTTTGTCATTTCCTATTTCTGCCCTCAATAGATTGTGTTGCTAAATCTTCCTTTTGTACATTCTCATAGGGGAGCGAAAACTTGGCCCGTCTGAGGAAACCCCAAAACCAACACCTCCCAAAAAAGGTGAAACAGCAGAAGCAGAGGAGGAGGAGGAGGAGGAAGGAGAGATCATCGAACTTGGAGAAATTGTCACCACAACAGGTGAGTGTGGGAGAACACAGCTACTGGTAAGCTAATCAATGTATGCCTGCCTCATTTCCAACACCCGATTTTTTTTTTGTTTGTGGTTTTTAGGTGACGTGGATGTTGTGGAAGAAAAATCGCACTTTACCACAGAGAGTGCCCACGTACTCATCGGGGAGATAATGGTCTGCAATAGAGATCTCGATTACATAAAGCAAAACATCAATGATGTTCAACAAAAAATTGAAGAACATCATTGATGTTTTAGGAAAAATATGAAAACGCACCAAGTATTTAACACACATTTGTGCCAGCTTATGAACACATTTGCAACTTAAGAACTGTGTGAAATTTGGAACATGCACACATTGTGTCCACATGTGCTAGCTCCCATCATGGTGGATGAATGCCATCGTTTTTTTGGGGGTGCAACCACTTTACGAACTACGAAAGTGGTTGTGGTGAAGGGGTTGCACCCCCAAAAAACGTCCATTCATCCCCATGATGGAAAATGGCACTTTTGAAGCTTCTAGGCATGTGTTTTACCATCTAATGACCATTTTCAGACCCAAATTGTGTGCATGTTCTAAATTTCCACTTTCCAGGGGTGACCCCCATGAGATGAAGGCAAGATCAAACACACTTTGAACATATAGTCATGTCGGATCTTGTCTTCACTTTACACAGTTGAACTTTCCAAGTTCATAGGTTCTGTTTTGCTCCATGCCTGGTTTTACCAATTGCGTAATGTTTCTAAACAATGCTGTAAATAACCAAGATGTTGTCAGTTTGGGCGTGAAGATTGTAAACGCACTTGTGAATGTTTTCCAAGTAAACTTTTTTATTTTTCTAAATGTGTGGCTTCCTTATTTCAAAAACACAATGCATTATGTATGTCAAATGGAAAGGATATGGGGGCCAATTGGTGTTATTTACTAAAGGCAAGTCCACTTTGCACTGCAAGTTTCTTTTCCAGGGCACTTTTTCACTGCACTTGTAGAGCATAGTGGATTTGACTTATGTAAATGACACCCACAGTGCTTTGTACAAAAACACGGAGCACAGCATTTTTGAGAATACACACATGTCTGACCTGGTGATGAAAAGGAGTATTTTGGGTGTCAGTTAGGCAGTACAAACCTTATCTAGACCAAAGATTAGGTATCAAACACACAACATGAGCCTAATCTTTTTGGGAAGAAGAGACTGTTACCTCCTTTTGCCCAGAAAGTGCATTCCCACTGTCGAAGGCAAAGTGAAAAAATTTCAAGGTAAAATAAGCAAAAAAGAATACTGAAATCACAAGAAATCATAGGTTGGTTGAAATATCAGATTTATTAAAAAATGCCTCTCACACATCGTCAGGCAGAGCAATGGCCCCCCTACCCACAAAGTAGTCCATATATTGCTCGCGAACCGCGCGGGCATTTAGAGGGGCAAGCCTGGACGTGCCACTTGAAGGGCTGTGAGGTCAGCATTTGGAGGGCCCTCCACATCTGGGCCAACGGGCACCACATAGTTCTGTTATGTCTTTTGAGGAAGTTGTGCATATGCAACAGGCAAGAACTATGTGGTTCTGTTTGTATTCCGCCAAGTTAATTGCCATCAAGAACAGGCGGAAGCGGCTGGCCAGGATGCCAAAAGTGTTCTCCACCACTCTTATGGCTCTGGACAGCCTGTAGTTGAAGACCCTCTGTTCTGGGGTGAGGGTCCTCATCGGGAACGGCCTGATCACATGGGGAGTCAACGCAAACGCTTCATCTGCGACAAAGACGAAGGGGAGTCCTTCAGCATTCTCCTCTGGAGGTGGCAAGCACAGACTGCCACTTTGGAGACGCCAGTAGAACTCCGTGTGCGTAATGGCACCACCATCCGAGATCGGCCGTTCATCCCCACGTCCACATACATAAATTCATATGTTGCCGACACCACCGCCAACATCACTACACTATTAAACCCTTTATAATTATAATAGTGGGACCCCGAGTTGGGCGGTGGGACGATGCGGACGTGTTTCCCATCAATTGCCCTCCGCAGTTAGGGAAAGTCCCAACGGCTGGCAAAGTGGGAGGCCACAGTCTGCCATTCCTGTGGCGTTGAAGGGAACTGTGGAGTGAAACAAGAAAAAAAAAATGAGTCACTTTGCACATAAACATTGCAAGCAGATTAGACAAATCAACATCTTGGAACAAGAGCATTGTATAAATTGGAGGCTGGAAAGTATTTGCACAGAAAAGTAGTGGATCAGGTTTACATCCACTTTAATGTTTGTCTCTAGATGTTCCTTGAGACTAGTGTCCCTAGCTTTCTCCTGTTATCTATCCACCTCTTAGAGAACTAAATAGGAGGAGGTTGAGGTCTATAATAGAGCAGAAAGAAGAAGCAACTTGATTACCACCCACAGTTAAAAATTACAGCCCCTCTGACACAACAAGTTGAGTGTACAAACATACAATATCACAAGAAATCACTGAAAGTAATACTTAGTACCCAACAGTAGTGCTTTATCAAAGAAAACAGGCATCAAACCAGGTAGCAAAGATAAACTTAATATATTGTCACCCAATATGGTTGGTAACTAGGCAAGTGTAAAATGGATTAACAATAGTAATAACACAATTTAGCATCCAAAGTGAGTAACAGTAAAAACTAGGCATAAGACAGCATTTGGCATCCAGATCACCATAAACAGTAGCAAGGCCATCTTAAGTGATGCAGTGAGCAGTAGTAAAGTTTAATATACCGAGTGCTGGAACTATACTGCTAGAGTGCATTTATGGCAGCAATTTTAGTCTTACTGACTGGGTATCCACTATCCAAAAGATAAGGAAGATGGTAGCGGAGGGGGCAGGAGAACAAAGGGGGGTTGGAGAAACAGTATTACTGGAGGGACAGTCCTTTGAGATGTTATTCTGCTGGCTGTTGGGGCCTTTTAAGAGTGCTTTTTCACTTAACGACAGTCCCAGTTAACCTACATGCACACAAAGTGGCACATAATTGTGAAGTGGAAAGACAATTATAAATGGTTTTCAATTTTTTTTTACAAATATGTGAAAAGTGTGGCGTGCATTTGTATTCAGGTCCTTTACTCTTATACCCCTAACTAAAGAACCAACTGCCTTCAGAAGTCACCTAATTAGTAAATAGAGACCACCTATGTGTAATTTAATCTAGGTATAAATACAGCTGTTCTGTGACGCCCTCAGAGGTTTGTTAGAAAACCTTGGTAAACAAACAGCATGTGTAGGGTACAGAGGTGCAAAGAAGGGGGGCTGTGAAGGGGACTGAGGTGCAAAGAAGGGGGGCTGTGAAAAGGGTGGAGGTGCAAAGAAGGGGGCTGTGAGGGGAACCGGGCCCTGGGGAATGTCGGTGGTCAGGCCTGGGGGGCCCAGGCTTAAAGCTGTGTAAGGGGCCCCAAAAAATCTGATGGCTGCCCTGGGGGCATCCCCAAAAGGACTTGCAGCTGTAATTGCAGCAAAAGGGGTTCTACAAATTATTGACTCTGGCTGAATATAAATGCACGTCACACTTTTCACATATTTATTTGTAAAAAATGTGGAAAACCATTGATCACTTTCCTTCCACTTCACAATTATGTGCCACTTTGCGATAAGTAACAAAAATGTCAACAGCGCTCAAATGTAAACCATGTAAAGAAATATAAAAATAGAAATTAAAATAAACCAATTGTCTGTTATCCCCAGTGCAGCTGAACAGTAACCATAACTGGAGGCTATGGATGGCAATAAGACAAAACAAAAATTGTCAGCTCTCAGTGGGTAACATTAGGTGAACATAACACTGGCAGAAACCATGGATGGCAGGCAATGGGTTTAAGCAAAATATTCCTTTCAAATGATGTTGATGAACCAAAACAAGTTTAATTAATAGCCATCATGACATTAAAACAACGAATCCTCATACATATAATGTAAATGAAAAGAGGGTAAGCTTCAATTAAATGAACCTACAGTGTCACTAGAGGTTCTGGGAGCAATGAGGAGCTTACGGTATCCAACAATGAAACAGTGCAGCATGGGGGGCACCAATAATCCCTCTGCACTGAGGGGTCCTACCCCGAATGGTAGACCCGCTGCCTGGCGTGATCAGAATGGCGTGCTGGTGGAGGAAGTCGGTGATCACGGCTGTGGTCAAAGTGCCGAACCGCTTTCCACAAGGCTGCTCACTGTGCAGGCTGACATGCAGATGGGTGTGGAGGGGAAAACCGCAGACCGTCGGCACTGGTAGGTCCCTCTCCCTGGATGGATCCACAGCAAACGAGTTGGTGTGACAGGGATGTGAGGTGGAGCAGGGAGCCGCTGCAAACTCAAGCTAGAAGCCGGGAAAAGCCAGAAAGGGATCATACAGATGACGTAACGTCCTGGTCAGGAGATGGTGGCCGGAAGTCAGATGTCCTCTAAAAACCAGCATGAAGCGCAGGCAGAAAGGGTTGCAGTGATGACACGTTTCGCACGCATGCATTTTTTCAAAGTCATGGGAACAGGCAACCCAATTGTTTAAATACCTGAGGGAGGGCGGGAAAATGGGCAGAACAGATGGGGCGGAACTGATGCCGTTAACCCATCATTGCTCTAGGTAATACTATGCAATGAATGAATAACTTGTATAGCGCTACAGATGCAAACTAAATCGCCTCAGGGCGTTTTTGCCACCAGTGTCCGTCTGGGTCTTCAGAAGAGATGGGTCTGCAAACTTAAGAGCGCAAATAGGAGTCCATAAGGATACTGTAAACAACACAAATACATTTCTCTTAAATGGCTAAAACCATTTTAGAAAAGAAAACTAAATCGAATTGCCAAAATGTTTTAATAAAAATCTAAATAAAAAGGGATAGATAAAAATAAATCAAAATGGTAATAATGATAATATTAAGTAAACAAAAACAGAAACACAACCAAAGAACAATCATGATGAACCATAGATGTTTAAAGATGTATTGGTAATATATTAAGATATTAAGAAACAGGGGTCTCAATAGATAATAGACATGGCTATTAATGTTGTAGGAGAAGAGAAACTGAAGTGTATTGGCATATGTATATGCAAATATGGGTGCATAAACTCCTGTGTGCAGGGAGCAAACAGTGGACCCACAAGATGATATGCCACAACACGTGTCCAATTGCTAGCCTTCTGCAAATGATGAATAATGCAAGGGAGGAACTGGATAAATAAGTGTAGCGCCGGACTCCTAATGAGCATGCGCTATATCTTTTGTAGAGCAAGTGGAGGGGTTACGAGGGTCAAAGGCTGATATCCTGGAAGGTGTAAGGTACCACCGTAATGATATTTTTGTGTGAGTTCCCAAAGGGCGGCACATTTCGTGGATTTGTAAATCGTCTGGAATGCGAGTTGCCATTGTGTGTCTGAGAATGTGTGTGCTAGATCAGTTTCCCATCTGAGATGCGGGGACAGTTTGGCAAGCAGTTTTTTTGGTGGAAGAGAGCATAAAAATGGGAGATTCCCCTGGTGGTAGAAGCCGGGTTGGAGAGGAAGTCCCAGGTCTTGGGCTGTACCGTATAAAGGGAAGAGGGAGGTTGCGCAGGGAGTGATATATGCGGAGGTAGGTAAAGTGTTCCGAGAGAGGGAGGTCATAGTCGATTTGTAGTTGGGGGAAGGATTTAAGGATGTTTCCATTGACAAGGTCTTGTATGTGTCGGATCCCCTTGAGGGTCCATAGTGTGATTGGGAGATCTGGGGTTAGGAACAACAAAGAGTCGAGAGGTATGCAGAATCGAGGAGAGGAAGAGTCTGGTGAATTGTATTTAAAGTTTTGTAGGCCTTTCGTGACAGGGTTCAGTAGACGTCTCATTTGGAGGGTATATTTGGAAAGATCTAAAACCATAGTTCTTCTTTAATCTCATCATAAGTGTCAATGATGTCATTTACCGTATGGGGTGCAATTCAGATATGCCTTTCTCAGTGTTGTTACTCTGGTATCTAATGTGCGGATTTCAGAGGTGATTGTTGAAAACATATTGGAAGGTCAGTCATTCTCAGAGGGAGGTTTGGAGGGAGAGCAGCATGTCTTTCAGCGTCGTATCCATGACAGGCTGGCCAGAGGTGGGGAATGATGCCTGTTTTTTGCATGGAGGATTGCAGTGTCTGGTCAGAAAGGAAGGGTTTTCAGAGCCTGGGCCTCAGTATGTGAGAGCAGTGGTCGTTGCGGCGGCGCGTCAAGTCGCATTTTAGCTTTGGCAGGGCTGCCAAGCAGGGGGTCAACATCTTGGGTGTCTGGGGGGGTCTGTTGGAGGTACCTGATTTAGGATGTTCTTCTGGGGTGGCATCTGGGAGGTCCGTGTATGCTTCGCTCTGTGCGATCGAGCCGGCGCCATTTGGATTCGCTGTGAGTCGCTCCGCGGGCTTGTAGGCAAATTCAGTCAGTTTTTGAGGTACTCGGTCTGTGT
The DNA here is from genome assembly GCA_028564925.1 of Lithobates sylvaticus. Taxonomy (NCBI): domain Eukaryota; kingdom Metazoa; phylum Chordata; class Amphibia; order Anura; family Ranidae; genus Lithobates; species Lithobates sylvaticus. The sequence continues at coordinate 109,457,631 of CM053031.1, read as the reverse complement.
ATCTCTTTTGGACTGGAGCATTTTGATATCTAGGTCGTCCTGAACAAGGATGGCTGTGAGTGGAGTAGTGCGTGGGGCCTGCGTCGTTAGGTTTTGTCCCCTGGCTGACGAGCATGCGGATCAAGTGTCCATCATCTTCTCCGGCCGCTTACCGGTCGCAGAGGGTGAATAGAAAGAGATTCAAGATGGCCGCTATACACCGGGCTGGTGTGCTTCCTATAGGTTGATATGGGGAAGTTGCAGTGAGTGGTAAAGGCAGCTGGGCTAGGTGAGTGATCTTAGGCTGTAATATGGAGGAGAGATAATGTCAAAGTCAGTCTGGGGAGCCTGTGTTAGTATTAGTATTCTTTTAGGTGGACCAAGATGGCCGCCATGTGGGTTTTAGGGTTAATTGTTCTAAATTCTGGTCTTAGTACCAGTTTGGCTGGATTGCATTGTGTTCTGCTTGGCCATAGGTGTCGGTGTCACCATAGGTGTCGGTGCCAATCTCTCTCGGAACCAACCCGTGAGTGTGTTGTCTCGCTGTGATTTCTGGGAGAGGGTACTTAAGGTACTGGGGTCACGTGCTTCTGGGTTCCGGTCCAGAAGATCTTTCTGTCTGTGGGGCCCTCATGGCCTGGGGTGTGGATCCATCCATTTCCGAGTCTCAGGGCTGGCTAGCCCGAGGCACAGTAACTGGAAGGAGGATTCCAAGGTGGTCCGGTGCTGTCTTGTCTTTGGAGAGGCCCAGCAACTGAGAACGCAACCAGGGGAGGACTCTTCAGAAGAGGGCCACGCACCCAGGCTGGCTGCTCAGCAAGAGCCTGGAAGCTAAATTGAAAGGACACCAGGTGAATCCACACTCGTACGGTATCGCCGGACCGGCTACAAGATACTGGTACCATATGAGGGTTCTCTAAGTTCATTTATCCTTCAGTTACAACCAAGTCTGTGGCAGAGACTTTTCATGTACAAGTTCTACAACCAAGTCTGTGGCAGAGACTTTGCTTTATTTGAGTCATCTATCGGCTGCTAAATCCGCTGAGAGGAGATTTATCCGATAGCTGTAATATCCAGTTGCAAATGGCTATTTCCTGGATTTCATAGTGAGAGACATTCAGTTCCAAGCAATTCCAAGAGTACCTGAACTTCCTACCTATACCCTCTATTCCTTTATTGAGAGACTGTTTTGTCTACTGGTTTTGCAAATAAAAATCCCTAAAGTGGATACAGTGTTAGTTTCAACAGTTCTTTTGGCCATCTACCTCGGGGAAACCCCTAAACGCATACAAGGTCAAGAAGGTAACGGTAAGCCCAACTTAAACCAGCAGCTCCTTCGGGGGTCAGTGCTACATAAGATTAAATACTTTATGAACTACATTGAACTACATGTTTCCAGTTCCCCATTTAACCCTTTAGGAGCGAGTGAACCAAGCATTTTGAACCAGAATACTTCTCTTCTGCATAAGAGAGAAAATCTCTCGTTTGCTGTCATGGTTCCCTAGGGGATGGTCTCTATAACAAAAACTTCTAAACATTTTATGTCATCGTTATGCATGCCATGGTACACTATGTTCATCACATCCTTTTTTAATGTACCTAGGGTGATCTCCAATTCTTGCACGCAGGGAGCGTATGGTGCATCCCACGTACAAGAGGCTGCAGGAACAACGCAGGATGTAGATAACAAACTCTGTCAAACATGTGATGAATTGTTTGATTAGGTACGTTTTTTCTTTATTGGTTGTGACTTTATTGCTGCCATGGGTGGTAAATTGGCCTGTCAAACATCCTCTTTTTTTTTACATTGAAAGATGCCTGTTCTATTATTGAAATACGTGCAAATGTCCAATGGAGATCTGGTACTTTCTTTTTGTATTTTACTAGGTGCAAGTATATTTTTCATGGTGCGAGCCTTTCTAAAGGTTACTTGCGGGGCGGCTTGCAACACCGGGGATAAACGCTGGTCTAAGTTTAGAATATTATAGTGTTTATTTATAATTTTGGAAACTGACCTATATTTGTCGTTGATGGTCGAGATGAATCTCAAAGTATGATTATTATCCCCTTCAACTGTCAGTTTCTCTCTCAAAGGAGGGTTCACGTGTGACAGGAATGCGTCTTGGACTAGTTTAATTTTCATAGATTCCCCTTGTGAAATAGTCTTCCGCTCTTGAACAATTTCTCCTTAATCTGTTGAATTGTTCCTTGAATGGATAAGTGTTTTTATGTAACTGTACTGCTAATTACGTTGTATTTTATTTAGTATAATAACTATATATTCATACAAGTGTATCATAGTATATTGTGTCCTGTATCACAGATTGACACTTTTTACAACGTGATTTGTAATTAATAAATAATTCAATGAATGGTATGAATACGGTATCCATTCAGTGACATGCCTGACACAAAGTCCCATTCCTTTCTCTTTTCTGTTGTTTAATACACATAAGGGATGGAGGTTTGCCACTGCTATAATCAGGTTTTGTCAGGCCGCATTAGTAAATGGCTTGATATGTGTTAATTGGTGAGAGGGATTTCTCTAGACTTGTGATTTGGGCCGTGCACCTAATATAATATACGTTTCTAGAAAATGGACTAAAGCTTTTATGTATCGGTACATTAAATCTTAAAGATGTATTATTAGGAGATGGCAAAGAGGTAGCCGGGGCAGTGAGGGTAGATTAAACGGTCTCCCCATCAGAAGAACTTTCTTTATCTTTATTTATTTATAACTTTATCCTTATTAATATTTTTGGGCGATTTTGATTGCTAATTGTTTTTTAAAACAGTTTTAGTCATTTAAGAAAAATGTAATTGTGTTGTTTACAGTATCCTTATGTACTCCTATTTGCTCTCTTAAGTTTGCATAGTATCACCTAGAGCAATGATGAGTTAACGGCATCAGTTCCACCACTCTGCTCTGCCCATTTTTCCTCCCTCCCTCCAGTATTTAAACAATTGGGTTGCCTGTTCCCATGACCTTGAAAAAGCTCATGCGCGCAAAACGCATTGTCACAGCAACCCTCCTGCCTGCGCTTCACGCTGGTTTCCGAGAACTTCCGGCTACCATCTCCTCACCAGGGCGTTATGTCATCTGTATAATCCCTCTCTGGCTTTTCCTGGCTTCTAGCTTGAGTTTGCAGTGGCTCCCTGCTCCACCCCACATCCCTGTCACACTAGACCCGTTCGCTGTACATCCATCCAGGGAGAGGGACCTACCAGTGTAGACAGTCCACGGTTTTCCCCTCCACACCCATCTGCATGTCAGCCTGCACAGTGAGCAGCCCTGTGGAGAGTGGTTCGGCACTCTGACCACAGCCCTGATCACCGACTTCCTCCACCAGCACGCCATCCAGACCACGCCGGCCAGCGGGTCTACCGTTCGAGTTAGGACCCCTCAGTGCAGAGGGATTCTTGGCGCCCCCCATGCTGCACTGTTTCATCGTTGGATACCGTAAGCTCCTCATTGCTCCGGAAACCTCCAGTGACACCGTAGGTTCATTTAATTGAAGCTTAACCTCTTTTCATCTACATTATATGTATGAGGATTCTTTGTTTTAATGTCATGATGGCTATTCATTAAACTTGTTTTGGTTTATCAACATCTTTTGAAAGGAATATTTTGCTTAACCCATTGCCTGCCATCCATGGTTTCTGCCAGTGTTATGTTCACCTAATGTTACCCATTGAGCACTAAAATTTTTTGTTTTATCATGTGCCACTTTGTGTTGGTCTATCATGTAAAATCCCAATAAAATACATTTACGTTCTTGGTTGTAACATTACAAAATTTGGAAAAAGGGGTGTGAATACTTTTTCAAGGCACTGTGTGTGTTTGTATATGTGTGTGTGTATATGTATGTATGTATGTATGTATATATATATATATATATATATATATATATATATATATATATATATATATATACTATGATGTTATTCCTTCTGCCAGTGTGTAGATGTGTGAAAAAGTTACATTAACCATACAGGGAATATATGATGGAATTAACAAATGCCAGAGGAATGGAAATTAGAAATGAGTTACCCTAGCCTGAAGAAAGAGAGAAAGCTATATGTTAGCACTTTATATTGCACATATTGGAAAATTTTGAAGCAGCACTGTAAAGTTTGAAGTTCATTAACTTGAATCTTTAATGGACTATTATCGTTATATTAATATTTTTATTGATTTATATGGTTAATGGTATTGTTGTTTTGTGATATTCATGTATTAGCATAACACGAGATTGTGCTCTTATTTTGATTACACATTTAAAGGCACATGCACTTTGAGAGCAGCAACCCTTATACTGTTCACTTATTTTGTATTTATAGTGTTCACATACTAATACAGCTTTCACAAATTACCTATCCATTAGCGCAGAAATTTATAGGTTTGTTATACACATTTATTTTCACATTCATCATTATGTGTGAGAATTATTGTGGTAGTTCTCTGTTAAATGTCACATATAAAGTAATGAGGACAATGATGTCAATGAAATTATAACCTTATGTTGAAAAGATTGATAGGCACTGTCAATGTGCTTTTAGGAAGAATAGGTGGACTGCAGATTAAATTTTCCTGTTATACATGATCCTGGAAAAATGTGTTGACTATGCTTTATGCTTTTTTTTAGCATAATTGTCGATGTATGAAAAAAGCTCACATGGCCTCTAAGGAAATTTTGTTGAGGTACCTCACTGCAGTTGGTAGGGCATAATGAAGATGGCTGCCTAACTCGAGAGCTCCCGCTCACAGGAATAGATATCTGACTAAAATGGAGGGTTACAGAACACTTATTACCCAGAAAAACGATGGAAACATCGTCCAGAAGCTCCTCAGCTTCTCAGTCACGCTCGCCAGGCAATTTGACTGGGAAGCCGGTTCAAAACATCCCGGAGATGTTCCGGAAGCAGGCGGGCAATATGGCGCCTGTACTTTCCACACAAGGCCCTCAGGGATCTGAGAACAGCGCTAGAAGATCTGCGACTGACACACAGGAGGAGTCAGCTAATGGAGAAATTATTCTTATTCCATCGTCATCAATAGCCCAGCCTAAATGATCTCCGGTCCTTGGCAGCGGACATCAAAGACACCCTGACGGCAGCCATCACGGACCTGAGGATGGACATTCAGGCTATCACGGGCAGAGTGCAGGCAGTGGAGAATACAGCGGTACTCCACTCCACAGCACTCCGTAGAAATAATCTGACCTTGGACACCCACACCAGGAAACTAAGGGACATGAACCGCCTTCTAGAAGATTTGGATAACCGTGACAGATGCCACAATCTTCGTTTGAGAGGGCTCCTGGAGACCATTGACACTGAACACCTGCAGGAGGAAGTTACAAGTCTCTTCAGTTCTATGCTGGAAAGGCCCAGGGACACTCCGATTGCTATTGAAAGAACTCATCGGGCACTGAAGCCTAAAGGAAGGCATGAGGAGCCATCAAGAGAAGTGATTTGCTGTATTGTGGGCTATCGTCTCAAGGAGGAAATCTAAAGGAAAGCCTGCACTAAAGCACCGTTATTACATAATGGCACGGAGCTCCATTTATTTCAGGATCTCTCTAGTATAACATTTCAGCGCAGGAGGGAGCTTTTGGAGGTGCTCTGCACGAAGGGCATCCCCTATCATTGGAAATTCCCTTTCGACCACACAGCATCATCACAAGGACGCTCCCCTCTCCTCAGAATCCCAGAAGACCTTCAACACTTCTGTGCTATGCTGGAATTACCACTTACTGAGCTCCCTGAGTGGTATGCAGAGTTTCGCCCCCATAGGGCTCCTACACCACATGCCGGATCCGAACCCATGGAGACCCAGGATGTCCGCTACTGAAGACAACGTTCACCCTCTGAGGTACGAATGCACCAACCTGGCCTGCACCCTCTCCCACTGTACAGCCCAATAAATCCCCCTCATACACGCAGAGCACAAAGGGATTGATTGATGACCGTTCCCTAGTCTTTCCAAGCTCTGGTTTTTATGCTTTCAACTCACTGGATACCCTCAATATACTAAAGTTGCTTGTTGTCAGGATTTGCAGCTCAAGGAGGCTTCTATTCATTGACCAGTGACAAGAGACTGAACAGCGGTATATACACTAGTAAAATCCTCCCGGACATTGCCCGGATAGACACTGGATCGGCTGCATGCACTGGTTGAGGAGGTATCCTTTCCCTAGCTACAGTAATGGAGACCTAGACTGATGGCATTAACACGTCCCTCCTTCTCCCTCTTATGGAGTAATTGGATCCATATTATTACATGCATGATTTGAGATGTTTTTTTTCTTGAACATATTTTAGTGCTGTGCTGTTTTTGCCAGAGGGATGAGCTCGGAAGGGGAAGACCTCATGGATAAGTAAACACATTTTTTAACACAAGCCAGTAATATACCCCCCCCCAAAAGGGGGAGGGATTACTAATCATAGTAAGACGCTCACGAACCCCCACTTAACTTATTCAGACACCCACAACACCTGCAGCTGTCTGAATATCTGAACAGTGGCTGCAATGACTGGTGTGAAGTCCATGTTCAGTTAAAAGTTTTCCCTCCGGCACCTTTGATTTTTAGCCAGGTGATGCCTACAGGGCCACCCATTAGGGTTGCCACCTTATCCCTTTAAACCTGAACACATATGAATTACACAGGTTCTGAGGCTAATTTAATGCAGATAAGGCACCAAGTGAGTTTAATTACCACCTTAATCAGCCACAGAACCTGTGTAATTAATATGTGTTTGGTTTTAAAGGGATGAGGTGGCAACCCTACCACCCATGCATCACATTTCAGCTGATTCAGCAGGAATCCCCTAAAATTGCAGTGGGTGTATGCATACATCTTTCAACCTTTCCTCTGCAATGAAGAGAAAAGAAGATGGCAACACAGCGCCAAAGATCGATAATGGGGAAAAAATTGAAATAGGTCAATGCAGTCAATACTGAATCCCAGCTGCCCTAATTTTTGGCAGGAAAAAAAAAAATTTTCAAAAACAAAATGAATGCAGCGCTGATCCTCAACTATGTGATAAAATGCAAATGTGAGTATACTAACAGACTGATCTACATACAAGATATCACAAAGTGTCACCATCATTTATTTATATTTCTTCAAATTTATGAACTTTATGTGTTATTTTTTTTTGCATTTTTATATACTTTACACACATATATTTCAAGGATCAGCACTGCCTTCCTTTTGTTTTAAAAAAAATGAAGAGAAAATATCAGAATGCTATTAAACCATGGTGAATGCTTGCTTGCATGCAGGAATGCTACAGGTTCACATTTAGTACAGATTCTTTATCAGGTAAAGCAGGAACTGACACATTGATTCAAGTTACAAAGTTAAATAATGAAACTGAAAATACACATCTCCAGATTCACTTACAGTAACTTTAAGGCCTCATGCACACTGGACGTTTTTGGACATTTTTACAGCAGCTGTTTTTTGGCTTCAGATGTTTTTTTTCTACAGTCAATAACCTCCACATCATGTTATCCTATGTGTCCATGCACACATAGGCTGTTATCAGCAGTTTTTGGCTGGGGAATATTTTGGCTTTAAAAAACAAGACAAAACAAGACAAAAGTGGCAGTTTTCAGCTGTAAAAATGCTCTAACATCAAAAAACGCTGATAAACACTCAAAGCACAACTCACCAGCGTTTTTTAACATTTTTGATCAATTTATAAAAACAATAATAAACGCTAAACGCTATTGCAAAAAACTCACTGCAAAGCTAAAAAAAAAGCTAAAAAAAAACTGTTAGTAGCATCTTGGTAGCTTTTAGAAGCAGTTAGGAGCATTCAGCATTTTTTTCTGCTGGAAAAACGCTCCAAGAAACTCTAAAAAAACTTTTTCTTTCTGCTCCTAGCTGTTGAAGCTAAACAAATGCTAATAGCCTAAAGTAGTGTGCATGGAAACATGGGATAACACTATTTAGCTTTTAGGAGCTTAAAAAAACACTAATGTGCATGGAGCCTTAAACATCAATTGACATACTTTGAAACAAATGAATGCAGCTCCTGGCAAGTTCAAACGGTAGCAGTACCTATGTACAAGATAAACATATAAACAGTACTACAACATATCAAAGAAGGAAATTTAAATCAAAACATTTGATACATTAGGTTGAAGAATGCCTTGGTTGGCAAACCATTTCACCTCCCTGTGTTTAAATACTTACTGCCTGTTGCTTTCAGTATGAAATCGAGACCTGTCAATCGATAAAACTTCAAGTGGATGTAACCTGATTCATGAAATTTGACCTAAGCACATATATCTGTAATGTTTACTTATCTCTCTCCAAAGCCATAAGTCCTGTGTCTTTCTGCTGCTTAATTTTTCTGTTATCAGCATGATAACTTCTGCCAAATTCTCTGACACAGGAGATAAAAGCAGCTGGAAATTTGTGTCCGGGTGGGTGCAATAACTAGATTAGCAGAGAGCTTGGCCATTCACAGCACAGCTCTGCACATGTCTTCATTCCTTTGCCTATGTGGAGGGGTGCTTTTCCTCCAATCAGCTGTCACACAGTGTATGCCAAGAGTCCACTCCTAGTGCTGAATTGGAAGAAAAAATCTCTAATGCCACGTACACACGCGCGGAATTTCCGTCTGAAAAATCTTGGATGGTTTTTCCAACGGAATTCTGCTCAAGCTTGGCTTGCATACACACGATCACACAAGTTTCCTGAACTTTCGACCATCAAGAACGCAGTGACGTACAACACTACGACGAGCCGAGGAAATTAAGTTCAATGCTTCCGAGCATTCGTAGAAATTTTGCGTGTTGGAATTAGTACAGAAGATCAGAACTTTTTCCGACCTAAAAATTGAGAACATGCTCTCAAAATTTCCGCTCGTGTGTACGGGGCATAACACGATGTAATAATTCTAAAGAATATAGCAAGCTGAAGACAGCAGATATACATGTAAAACTTATGTAGGGAGATTTGTTTCATCTCTGTGTGTCATCTGAGGCTGTTCACTGTGAAAAATGTGAAAAAGTAATAAGCTAGTTATCATTCTCAAACAAAAAATAAATAATTAAAAACACAGTTAAAGTTCCATTCAATGCTATAAAACATCCATTGCTACACATAAAAAACAAATCTAAACACACAAAAACATACAAAACAAATAAAAAAGTCAATCTATTATTATGTTACCCTCACCAGAATGTAACAGTCTCAAGCTGGTTATAGATGGATTGAAATTCAGCCGGTTCAGCAGGGACTGGCTGAATTTTGATAAATCTGTGGCTGTTTCTGCTCCAAAGATGTCAATCTAAAGATAATTTTCTCTCAAACGAGACCGTTGGAAAATGTTTACTCGATCAGCACATGCAGCCAATCGGCTACAGCACTGTATCTGAGGAGACCCCGCTGTCAGAATACAATAATGCCATTGTCTGTGGAAACATAACTCTCACTATCCTCTCCATTCTGCAGTTGGCGACTAGGTTCAGATGACCCACTAATTCGGGGTACTTTGTCGCAGTAAGTGGGCTTAGCACTATATAACCATATAGTGTGACCAAACCCCCGTATTTTTTGAATATGTTCAGGTGTTTTTAACTAGCCCTGCAGGAAACGTCATTCTTGAATATGTGCGCTGTAATATGTTCGCTATTGCTTGTTGGTCTTATGGCAGCACCATCTTGAATTTAAACGCATTGGTGAGTGCTTCCCAAATATGTTTTTGTATTTTGTTTGTTCGCTATTGCTAGGTTCAGATGACAACACATCTTGCTTGTCTATATGATGAGTGATGGTTATTAAGTCTCTGTTTTTTTTTTTCCTTTTGCACTCTATATAAGAACATGAGGAACTGTACCATGCTTGCCCTATATTTGTAGTAATTGTCAGGTGACTTGAAAATAAATAATAGTGAGTGGGGGAATTCATTCAGTTTTTTTGATCAGCTGGCCGGCTGATCAAAAAAAAAAAATGTATCCCTCTATGGCCAGCTTTACTGCATGGGGAAAAAATATTTTAGTACAGGAGATAATACTCCCGAACTGCCCACCAGAGGGTAACAGTTTAAAGTGATATTAAATAGACATGTGCACACTGAAATATTTTGTTTTCGGCATTTAGGTTTCCTCCGAAAAATACATTTATTTAGTTACTCCCGAAATTTGTTTTTATTTATTTTGTTTAGTTAAAAAATGCATTCGTACGAAAATCCGAATTAATATAGGTTGAATCTGTCAATTGAATGCTTTTGGTGTCTATCTGATGTTCTAAGAAGATTTGACGAAGCAGCTAAACTGTACGATGCCGTGATCGTACATTTCTGGTCGAATGCTCCGCCCAAAAGCTATAGTAGAATTCTAATGTTTGACTAGTAATAATTATAATTATTAATTATTATTACTAGTCAAACAACATTAAAATTCTTCTATAGCCTATCGGTGGAGTATTTGACCGTAAATGTCTGCTCGCAGCGATCGTATGTTTTCAGCTGCTTTGTTGAATCTTCATGTCTCTATAATATTGAATCTTTTCTCTCTATGTCGAATAATCTTGGACTAATAGAGTTAGGTTAGACACATTCAACCGCAGGTTCGATAGACACAGATCGCTATTGTCACCGTCATGTTAAATCTTCTATCTATCTATAGCGAACTGTTGTCGCAACAATACGAAAATGTAATGTATACAAAAATAAAGGATCTTTTGAATTCTGCACGTTCGTTATGGTTTTGTTAAAACTCTAGTCTAATATTAAAGGCTGTTTTAAAAAAAAAAAAAAAAAAACATGTCATACATACCTGCTCTGTACAGTGGTCTTGCACAGAGCAGCCCCGACACTCCTCTTCTCTGATCCCCTGCTGGTGCTCCTGCCGAGTGCCCACATAGAAAGCAGCTTGCTATGGGGGCACCAAAGCAGGCTTGCTACTGAGTCACTGCTTTATTTGTCCATTCACACATGGCTTGGCCCTGGCCCTGCCCCTGCTTTCTCCTCATTAGCTCACTGGCTGTGATTGCGAGAGCCAATGACTCCTGCTGCTGTCTTAACCAATGAGGAGGAGACCCGGGAGAGCTACTGCTCTTGTGCACATCGCTGGATTGACACATATACATAGATGGCGCTGTTGCACAATAATCAACATTTGTGCCCTCTTATAAATCCAAAAAGAATTTGCAATTCTGACATTTTTTTAAAAAGGTTTAGAACTATTGTGAAAAGTAGATGGAAGAAAAAAACCTTTATGTCATGTGCAGGCAAGTTTATAGTCCAGGGCAGCCTTCAGGTGGGAAGTTGGGAGCAAACTCCAGGGTACATGCAAAACAGAGAACAGGAGAGGCTCCACCAGATTAAAAATGTTAACATTTATTAGACAAAAAAGGAGTGCATACATCCGCTTACATCATGGAAAGGGTGGTTTAGCACATAAGTCCTCTGGGACGTCTTCTCTGCCCTATAGGTGACTGTTACAGTCCAGTTGTATGTCCCGTCCAGCAGGATTTCCTGGTCCTCGTGTATCTATACTGGGACCGAGGCTTGGCTCAGGTCCACAGTATCAAACAGGCGTCGAGCGCGATGACGTCAGAGCTATTTGCGACAGCGTTTCGGAGCATGCACTCTGTAGATAGACAGAACAGGCGCGCTCCTTCATCAAAGCTAAAGGAACTGAGGCTGCATCCAGCCTTTTATCTGTGCTAATATTCTTGTGCCATCTAGCGGTCATTGGGGGAAAAGATAATGCTAATCACCAACACACTTCTAGCAGGGTTACACACCACAAATGATTGCAAAAAAGATTTTTTGGAAATACTGGCAGAGGTGGAAGGGGGAAGGGGAAATGGGGACAGGGGATAAAAAAGGGGGGGGAAGAAAAAGGGATTATTAGGAACAATCATTAGGTACACATATGAAATAGCAGCATACATGTAAAAAGGATATTAAAGATCAAAAATAATGCAAACTAAAAACTTACATATATATGTGTATATTTACATACATATACACATACACAGCCCTCAAAAATTACACTCGCACACTCGCATTTTGCGAGTGATTTTTGAAGGCTGGCGAGAAGAGAGGAGAGCCGCCACTGGTAGATCACAGCAGGGAACATTCAGACTTTTGTTTCATAAGCTGTGAGTGTTCCCCCGCCGTGCGCCGTCACATAAGCTCCTCCCCTTTTCCGGGACTTTGATAGACAGATCACCCGTCCAATCCTAGGACGGGTGACATGTATCAAACTTCCCCGGACAAGGGGAGGGGCTTATGTGACGGCGCGCCGCGGGGGAACACTCACAGCTTATGAAACAAAAGTCTGAATGTTCCCTGCTGTGATCTACCAGTGGCAGCTCTCCTCTCTTCTCCTCCACAGGTAGGCAGCACATGGGGGACACAGGCTGCAAATGGGGGGGAGACACAGGCTGCAAATGGGGGGGGGGACACTGGCTGCAAATGGGGGGGGGCACTGGCTGCAAAATGGGGGGGGGACACTGGCTGAAAATGGGGGGGGACACTGGCTGCAAATGGGGTGGGGCACTGGCTGCACATGGGGGGGGGGGACACTGGCTGCACATGGGGGGGGGGGGCACTGGCTGCACATGGGGGGGGGGAGGACACTGGCTGCAAATGGGGGGGGGGGACACTGGCTGCAAATGGGGGGGGGACACTGGCTGCAAATGGGGGGGGGCACTGGCTGCAAATGGGGGGGGGACACTGGCTGCAAATGGGGGGGGACACTGGCTGCACATGGGGGGGGACACTGGCTGCACATGGGGGGGACACTGGCTGGCTGCACATGGGGGGGGCACTGGCTGCACATGGAGGGGGACACAGGCTGCACATGGGGGGGGACACTGGCTGCACATGGAGGGGGGACACAGGCTGCACATGGGGGGGGGCACAGGCTGCACATGGGGGGGGGACACAGGCTGCACATGGGGGGGACACAGGCTGCACATGGGGGGGGACACAGGCTGCATTAACATTAAGGTTGTTAATATTTTTATAACTTAATTGCATAAAACATTAAAGGTGTCATTTAATGAGATAATTTATGAGGGCGGGTTTAGGGGCGGGGCAGGGTAGGGGTTGGGCGGGGCAACTGGTGGCGAGTAACCCTTAAGGCCTGGCTAGTAGCTCAGGACTTGAAATTTTGAGCCCTGCACATACACATATATAAAGTCTCAAACTTATCGGGTATATTGAGCATTGCGATCATATATGCGCAAGAACAACCCATTGTATAGTAATTTGGTGTCACAACTGCATGGTAAACATTTTTATTATATATAGAAATAATACACAAAGATATTTATATTGTGTGTGTGTGTATATTTATGGTCTAGAGCCCTACGGACGATATGAGTAACGATGACATACAGGAATAACACAAACTTACCAACATGAAATAGACCCGAAAGCGTGCCTTGGTCTACCGTATGGTACACCAAAATAAGGGGGCATACCCTAGATAAGGAATGATAAAAAGTAGTTATGGAATAATGTGAAATGAGTATTCAGTCTGGGGTAAGAATACTGGAAGAAGCTTTTAAAAGGGGAGGGTGGGTGGGTGTCTCGCACAGGAAACCGACAAAGACCGGCGGCCTTTGGGCTGCTTAAATACCCTCCGGGCTCCTCCCATAACTTCAGGCCGGTACCCGGCCTTCCAATTTATGGTCTAGAGCCCTACGGATGATATGAGTAACGATGACATACAGGAATAACACAAACTTACCAACATGAAATAGACCCGAAAGCGTGCCTTGGTCTACCGTATGGTACACCAAAATAAGGGGGCAAAAACTTTCAGGTAGGGAATAATTATTTATTAAAGGTAAATGTCCCTGAGTAAGTCGGGCAAAGGCCTGAGCCATCTCCAGCTGTGGGTCAGGTATGTAGCGGGAGAAGCAGGCCGACTTCCACCGACCTAGTTTCTTGATCACATGGTCCGGAACCACCTGTCTTGAGGCCGTCGTGGCCGCCCCTATTCGGAATGAATGACCGGGGTATTGGTTGGGGTCCAAATGTAGATTGCCGAGAAGGACCCTGATATGTTCCCCGAATTGTGACGAGTTGAGAGGCTTAACTGGGAAGGGTCACAGCGGACTGGAACCTGGGCGGTCGGGCAGCAATGCCATCAACCGGTTTAACACGGTAACTGGGCACTAGTTATTGTGGGTCCTGTACAGGTGTATACCTGCTCCGGAACCTCGCTGCTGAGTTTTAGACATCGCTAAGTGAAGAACATAGTGATCCTGGTGACGGAAGAGGTTACTTTTATGCAAGACTGGACCAGCTGGGTGGCTGTGAACTCGCTGGGCCGCAGAAACCCATAAACGCCACGTGAATCGTAGCCTGCAGGACGGTGCTGAGGAGGAGACCAGAAGGGGACCTATCCAAGATGTCCGACATCCCCTTAAAGTTCTCCCCAGTGATCGGCAGCCGCTTGGCTGACTGGCGGCTGGCGTTTCTGAACTCCGCGCAGTAGAGCCCTTACTGTGTGGCAGGAGAACACCGCAGGCCTCGCAGGGTCTTGAAGATACAAGTAGTGCTGCACCCCGGCTACATACTGGCGTATCGTGTTGTGTGACCGTGCCAGGTGAGAATGGCCATGAGCGATAAACGCCAGAACCTGCTTGACGCTGGAAGGTTCACGTGGGCGTTGGGGCAGGAACTTATTAAATGCCCTCTAGGCCGTGTGGTAGGCCCGACGAGTGTTGCGGGCAAGCGAAGAGTTGATGATGTCAGTAGCTGACCGTAAATGTGGGGCTAGACCAATGGTGACCCCATAGGTGAGCGGCTGCTATGATGGAGTACAGCTCAAAGAGGGCTGACGTGGTAGTGAAGCCTGATGTGGCTAGTGCCTGTGGAGGCCAGGGGGCGGCGAACCACAAATGGCCAAAAATGGCGGCACATTCTGTGGATGCCGCCGTATCGGTCACCACCTGTGGTGACAGCTAGGACACTACTGGGATGAAGAGGGGCACACCGTTCCAATTGCTGAGAAAGTCTTCCCATATGGCCGGATCTGCCCTGGCTGCCGTACCCAGCCTGATGACCTGGTCTTGGTCCCGAGTGTAGGACAGGAAGACCAGCAGCCGGGACACCAAGGAGCGGCCCTGGGGGATGATCCTCATAGCAAAACTCAACATCCCGAGGAGAGACTGAAGTTGCTTCTGAGTACATCCCCTCACCCGGGTGAATTCTCGTAGAACCGTCCTGATACGGTCCAACTTGTCTGCGGGAAGGCTGGCCTGCATGGCTAGAGTGTCAAGGTCGACGCCCAAGAACGTGATCTTGTGCGCCGGGCCGTCAACCCTGTGTTCCGCTATGGGGACGTTCAGATCGTTGAAAACAGTCCTCAACTTTCCCAGGTCCCCTGGGGGAGCCCCGGGTGGTTCTATCAGAAGGAAGTCGTCCAAATAATGGATGACCTCATGGCACTATGCCTCGTGGAGAAGGATCCGCGCCAGGGTCTCTGCGAACTTTATCGGACGACCAAGGACTACTCTTAGACCCGAAGGTCAACTTGGTTGCGAAATAATACCGCTCCCTCCACTTGATGCCGTGCCAGCACCACCAGGAGGGATGTATGGCAGCAGCTTAAGGCGTCAGATATGTCCGCCTTCGAGAGCCAAGTCCCCATCCCAGCCCTGAGTATGGCCTGGATAGCCACATTAACCGAAGCGTACTTCAGTGAGAACTCCTCAGAGGAAATGAGCGAGTTGAGACTGGGGACGACGGAAGAATGAGGCGCTGACAGATCGTGCACCAGACATATTTTTATTTTTTTCCTGTACAGCCTGATAGGGCTGACCCTCCGGATACCAAAGGGGGACTGACTGAACGGGCTTGTCATGAAGTCCCGATCCAACTCCGTGCGGAGAAGGACGTCGATAGCTGGCTCATCCGTAGCTGCTGACCGCAAGTTCCGAAATTCATGGGTGGTGTGGGGCAGGGTGATGAGCCCGGTATGAAACCCATCGGTGAAACCTCGGATAAGGTAGCTGGCGAGTGACGGAGTGGGGTGTGAGGTCAGGTAGACACCAAGCCAACGGACATTGACCCGGCTTAGTCAGGTTCCTTCTGTATGACCTCACACAGGACCCTGGGGTGCGCCCTCTGGCATAGGGTGCGGACGTGCAACAGCCGACACTGGCTAAAATTGCAGGAGCCGTAGTTGAAGTTGTTGCAAATGGCGGCTCCCCCAACCATCCGCACCGGACGTCCCAATTTGTCCACCTTCTGCCCTTGCGCCGGGGCCTGCTGAGCATGACTCGTGCTGGCAGAGGCCGTGCTAGCTGTCGGGTGGACAGAGACTATGTTGGCACACCAGACCGCGGTGTGGGATGCTGACTGACAGACAGCACACAGTGGGGACCGTAGACCCGCGAAGTGGCGGCAGAACAACTCGGTGTCCACTACACTCCAGTCCGTTGTCAAATGGAACTGCCAGAACCTGGCCGCGGCTTTGACCGAGAGGACCGATGATAATCGTAGAACGCTGAACCACCGTATTTGTGGCCCAGGTCTACGATTAGATGGAGGTAGAGGTCCAGTTCCTCTCGCCTGCCAGGGGAGGCTGAGCACAGCACGTCCCTGAACATACCGAAAGCGAGCGTGAACTCAGGCACCGTGAGCTTTCTGTTGAGCCTCAGATCCTTAGCCTTCAAAACCACCGAGACGTCCGCCCAGGTGTAGGCCTTGTTCTCGGCCAAGTCATGGACCGAGATCATGAGTGAGGCTAGGTTAACGTCTCTGCCCTCTAAAATGTCCTTCCTTACGCTGGGTGGCACCAGGTGGGAAGGATGAACGGTAGTTGTGGCCAACTCGCCACCTGCGGCCGGTGCACTGATGGCTGGGATCACGTCAGGGTCCGGAACCGTGGTGGCCGGGCTGGTCTCCAGACGTGTCACCCTGTCCTGGCCCTCGATGATCGAGGAAGACAGGGAAGATACGAGGGCGTGTAGCTGAGCGACGGCGGTTGAAATGGATTCCAGGGACGCCTGCTGGCTGCTGGAACCTGCTGCGGCCGGTGGTGGGAAGAGGAGCCTGAATAGCTCCGCCTTCCTGGCCGCAGATGAGAAGGGTACCCTTCTGCGCCTCAACTCGGCGGACAGCCTGGGAATTGTCCACGCCCTGAGGGACTGGGCACTGCCAGCCTCGGAGGCTGACGCTGGAGATAGCGGGGTGGCGAGGTCATCGCTGCCGACTGACGACATGGCAGCTGCCAAGACCCATTGCTCGGTTGACTGGTCACGTGTCTGCAGGCTGGGCCTATAAAGAGGTGACAAGAAATGAGTTTGGACGTGTAACCTATGGTATACGTACCTGACGTGAAAAACGTGCGTTTTTTTTTTTATCTATATTTTTTTTTTTTTTTTTACCTGCTGGAACCCTGATCGAGCTGGTGCAGGTGGACCTACTGAATCCGACTGACCTGAGAGAGTGTGAGAGAAAGTACCTATTTAAGAGCCTGAAACTGCTGCCGTCTTGAGCGACGGTACCCAAATGTTGACGTTAACAACAGGCGATAGTGATTTAAGTCGACTGGCGTGACAGCTGTGGAATTAAATGACAGGCAACAACACAAATAAATGAAATGACATGTTGCCTTGACTGAAATGAACTTCCCGTGACAGAGGCCAGGCCCGAACCTACCGTATGGGGGTGACTGTGGGCCGGACTCTGGAGCACGTACAGAAATGAGACAACCGTGAAATGAGGCCAATTGCCTGGGTACGTTGGGGCCGAACTGTGGCATACTGGATGCCACCGGGTTCGACTCAAAGTGCTACTGCATGAGGTGAAATGCTAGCACTCGTATGACAGCGACCTTGATCATCACGCCACTGTCTAGTGACTGAGCATTTTTCTTTTTTTTTTATAATTTTTTTTTTTTTTTGAGCATGTACTGAAATGCGGCCGGCCTAGGGCACGCCGGCGCGAATTCGTACAGGGAAGTGACTAAATTAACGCCGGGGCGTGGTAAGGTGACACAGAAATGATATAACATGACAAGGACAAGAATCAAAAGTTGACCGAAAACCTGCGATGCGATTCCGTCCCTGGCGCATGTATTGAAATGAGGCCGGCCTAGGGCACGCCGACACGAATTAGTGCGGGGAAGTGACTGCATTCATGTCGGGCGTGGTAAGGTGAGACAGAAATGACATACCATGACAAGGGCAAGAATCAAGAATGAACGCAACCTGTGATGCGATTCCGCCCTTGGCGCATGTATCGAAATGAGGCCGGGTAGCCGTGCGTCTGGATTGCCCCGATCGGAGCATCTATGGATGCGACCGGACCCACCCAGAGGTATAGTGACCGAAATGAAACCATGACAAAGACTAGATTTCAACAAACCGAGCAACTTGTAACTGAATCTGTCTCTGGAGCATGTATAGAAAGGAGGCCGAGCGGCTAGGCGAACCTGTGCGAATCGATGCATCCCGGATGCGACCGGATTCAGACCGATACGTGGCCAATGACCGAAATCATGCCAAAGACTAGACTCGAGCCCGCATCCATACGAGCGGTGGGCCAATCTCTGAAACATGTATGGTAATGCGGCCGTAACCTGGGTACCCCGAGACAAATCCGTGCCTGAGTGTGACATGACTTGAATCTGAGTGCGGCCAGGATCGAAATGATGGCATGCACGCCCTGTTTAAATGATGCGAAATGACTTAGCATGACCGAATGGCCCGATACGTTAGCCATGTTGAAATGACGAAATGATTGCCATGCTAATACATGAAATGTTTCGACACGGTCAAAGTGATTCGTACAATTAACATGCCAACAGCGATTCGGAATGCAAACAGCGATTCGGCACGCTTGCTGGCATAACCGATTTGAACGATATGACAGGACATGAATGATGCGTGTGAGTGCGAACGGCACCCGTGCGTGAGCCATGTTTGAACGATTCAAAGACTGCGTAATCCGACCGCGTAAGGGGAACCCTTGAGTGCCGGATGCGGCATCGGTCGGAGTGTCATGGCGGGCGGCCCTGAATGTGCGTGCCGCTAGGTGGCTCCCGATCGTGTACAACCAAAAAACGTGCGTGTAACTGTTTAGTGTTTCGAGACAAGCGGTGCGTGGTTCGTGAGCTACGCAGACGACAGTTTAGTGACATGATAAGCAGTGCATGGGAACGTAAAACATGGGAGCCGAAGCCCTACCTGCGACAGCCGAACCAGACTCTCTGTACGGAACTGCGACTCGGCGACACGAGTGCGACACGAAGGGACAACACGACTTACGAACCCGGAACGCGGGACTGCAACAACACAAGGAGACGGATAGACGAAAACGGAGCTCACGAACCGGCACCAACAGCGCTTGTCTCGAACGAGTCGGTCCTAGACGTCTGACGTAACAGATGTCTCGCACAGGAAACCGACAAAGACCTGCGGCCTTTGGGCTGCTTAAATACCCTCCGGGCTCCTCCCATAACTTCAGGCCGGTACCCGGCCTTCCAATATATATATATATATATATATAATATATATATATATTGAGCGAAATGGCGAGGAACGCTGTGTTTTTCCTTGCCTGCCTCAATTTACCTGCGATGTTCGCCAAATCTTTCTCTAAGAGGGCGGATGGTGCGGCCTACATAAACTAGCTGGCAGGGGCAGCTCAGACAATACACCACAAAGTCCGATGAACAATTGTAAAGTTTACTAATCTCATAAGTATTGCCCTTTGTCGTGAAATGTTTTTGGCCATGTTGTATGAATCTGCATGTTTTACACAAGGATTTTCTACACTGGAACATGCCACAAAGTGGCACTAGGCATATACGTGGTGAAAGCTGGATAGGACAAGTTGTAAACTTACTAGGGGCAATTTTGTTTTTAATATTTGGGGCTCTCCTGTAAGTAACTTTGGGGCACTTGGGTAGCTGATTTTTTAGGTGTTGGTCCTCCAAAAGTATGGGCCAATGTTTTCTAAAAATACAAAATTAAAAATACGCTGCGCTGGAATGGCTATGCACTAGATAATCTGTATCTTAATCTATAGTTATAGATCCACAAGAATATAACAATATGCATAAAATAGTAAACATACAACTGGTGTAAAGTGCAAGTGCAAAATATAGCAAAAACAAATAATGTGCGCAAAATCTGTAAACGCACAACTAAAACGCATAAGTAATTATAAAGTGCACAAGTGCCAAAAAAAAAAAAAAAAAAACTCTGTGAGGTTATATGGACCCTTTAGGCTTGCACGGAGCCCGCCTCTGTCCGTCGGCTCAGCGGGAGATCTGTCCGTTGATCTCCGCTGAGCCGGCGGATGACAAGCCTCTCTCCGCTCACTGAGCGGGGAGGGGCTTGCGAGTGCCGCTGATCTCTATGGAGAGATCGGATGAAAACGGACAATGTGTCCGTTTTCACCCGATCTCACCCGATCCGATCCGCCAGCGACGGATCTGGACGTGGGGCCATCCGTCTGCTTTTGGCGGATCGGATGTCAGCGGACATGTCTCCGCTGACATCCGACGCTTCATAGAGTAACATGGAGCGCCCGTTCAGATCCGCCGTCAAAACTGACAGGCGGATCTGAACGGCCCGTCCGTGTGAAAGGGGCCTTAGACTTACAAGGTGCCATGCACAATAACACACCAAAAAATAAAATAAAATATCAATAATAATATTAGATGAAAAAAGTGCTAAATGCATACATATGTGATAGCAAACATGTATAAAAGATTTATAAAAAAATACAAGTGCATAAACCACACAAGTGTCTCTATATTATTAAAAAAACAGTTCTTTGTGGCAGCCTGTCCTGATTGATGTGAGACTAGATGCAGGTGATGTGATTTCCGGTGATCATACTATTGACATGATCCCCCTGAGGAAGATACGCCACACCCTGAGTATCGACACGCGTAGGGGAGGGGCCAGGACGGAGCGAGAGACAGTACACCTGCCTGGAGGGGATACAAGCCATACCCATACTGTTTACAGTATTTTATTGAATCTTATGAATGATGGTGCACTGACCCACCTTACACATGTGAGTACCCCGGCGGGGGAATGTTTTTTAACTTGTCTATTAAATTTTGTAAAACGGTATTGCACTATTAGTCTTTTTCTTTTTTCATGTGCCTCTGAGATCATTGCACTGAGGATACTACTGATCCAGTGAAACAGCTGAGAACCCTATAGTGGTTCATATGCGTGCTTTGACTCAGTGTAAAAGCTGGTCACACGCTCTGAGGTCAGCTTATTACCATAAGGGGTTTCCGGATTTCACCTATGCATGATTCAGAGCCACGGTTGGATGTAACAAGCATGTCAATAGTATGATCACCGGAAATCACATCACCTGCATCTAGTCTCACATCAATCAACATTTTGTGGTTCTTATCACAGCCTAGGACAGGCTGCCACAAAGAACTGTTTTTTTAATAATATAGCGACACTTGTGTGGTTTATGCACTTGCATTTTTTTATAAATCTTTTATACATGTTTGCTATCACATATGTATGCATTTAGCACTTTTTTCATCTAATATTATTATTATTATTATTTTATTTTTTGGTGTGTTATTGTGCATGGCACCTTGTAAGTCTAAAGGGTCCATATAACCTCACAGAGTTTTTTTTTTTTTTTTTTTGGCACTTGTGCACTTTATATTTATGTATGCGTTTTAGTTGTGCGTTTACAGATTTTGCGCACATTATTTGTTTTTGCTATATTTTGCACTTGCACTTTACACCAGTTGTATGTTTACTATTTTATGCATATTGTTATATTCTTGTGGATCTATAACTATAGATTAAGATACAGATTATCTAGTGCATAGCCATTCCAGCGCAGCGTATTTTTAATTTTGTGTTTAATGTGCACGAACGTATGAGACGTGTTTAACGTTTGCAGCTTGATAGTGGCAGGTTGGTAGGGGGTTCTTTAAGGCTCGCAGGATTTTGTTGTTTTGTTTTCTAAAAATAGATTCCATTTTTTATGACCATAATGAAACCTGGTAGTGAAGCGAACTGATTGATCGAATGTGTTTCTTTTACTCGATTTAATGGGGGATCATCTACATAGTATGTTAGGCCTCTTGTATAAGGGATTCTGGATATCCCTTTTCCCTCAGTTTTTTACTAAGTATTTTACTTTCTTCTAGGAAATTATGGTGGTTAGTACAGTTTCGTTTTAAATGATAAAATTGCCCTTTGGGAATGTTGTTTTTCAATTTATGGAAATGACAACTTTTGTAATGTAAAAGAGAATTTCCCGCAGTGGGTTTTGTATAATTCTTGGCATGTATTACGTCCCCAACATGATACAGCTCTAAGTCCAAAAATGCCAATTTATCAGGATCTAAAACGTATGTAAATTTTAGACCATGTGGATTATTGTTACAATGATTTACAAAATCTTCTGTATCTTGGTGGGAACCATCCCAAATGATGACAATGTCGTCTATATACATGCCATAATAAATGAGATGCTCTGAGTGGGGATTGTTGTACCAAATGTATTTATATTCCCATAGTCCCATGGCTAGGTTCGCGTACGAGGGAGCAAAATTGTCTCCCATTGCCGTACCTTGGACCTGTACATAAAATTGGTCATCAAAAACGAAATAATTGTGTTCAAGACAAAATTTGGTACAATCTATAATGAAAGATGCTTGTCTACTATTCATGTATTGGTCCAGATACAAAAAATTATTCAATGCCTCTAGACCAAAAACATGTGGAATAGATGTGTACAACGAACTCACATCCAGTGAGATACAGTTGTACTTACTATTCCAAGAATAAGGTTTCAATTGCTCAAGAAAATGAGTACCATCTCTTATATACGATTGTAATCCTTGAGCCAATGGCTGGATGGGGCTCAGGTAAGTATTGGGGGCTGGGGGGGGGCTGCTGCATACAGAATGTTTTTTTTTTTTTTTTACCTTCATGCATAGAATGCATGTGTTTAGATGATCCGTGTTTCATTTTATGTGTAGTTTCAACTTGTTTTCCAACTTGGATGGACATTTTACTGTGCATCACATAAGCACTTTGGCAGGTGAAATAACTCTGATTTCATTCTACCTGGCAGCAAGTGGATGTGTGAAAAATGTGTCCCTAATCATATTGGAATATATGGTAGGATTGCCATATGTCAGATGGAAATTAGAAACAATTTATCTTTGCCTGAAGAGGGGAAACTATATGTGAGAATTAGTGTGGTAGTACCCTGCTAAATGAGACATATGAAGTAATGATGACAGTGTTGGCAATGAAATTATAACCTTATGTTGAAGAGATTGATGGGCACTGTCAATTTGGTTTTAGGAAGAATAGGTTGACTGTAGATTAGATTTTTTTTTTTTTTATTATACATGATGCTGGAAAAATGTGTTAAATATACTGTTGTATAAATGTCTAGATGTATGGAAAAAAACCTCAAAGGGCCTTTAAGAGCCTCATTACAATTACACATTACCTCAATGTGTGGTAATGCACATAACATACTGTACTGTGTTGTGATACTAATAATTTTGAATTGTACCCAATGCACTGAGAAAAAACGCTGCGCTACACAACTCGCTGCTAGCACTAAAAAAACAAAGTCCAAACAAATATTATCTCAAGAGTGCAGCACTGAGAAGGGCATATATATATATATATATATATATATATATATATATATATATATATATATATTAGTGCATTCAGTGTAGACGATATATACAGTGCAGGCAGTCTAGTGTGTGTATATGTGTGTGTGTGTGTGTGTATATATATGTGTATATATATATATATATATATATATATATATATATATATATAGTGTAGTCAGTACAGAGTATATAATACAGTGCATTGAAGTGGTTAAGGGGAACCCTATGACAGAATTAAGAAAACAAACGGCATTGGGACTCCCCCAAAATCCATACCCTCTGGGCCTGGTATAGATTGTTAAGGGGAACTCCACGCCAAAATTTAAATAAAAAAACAGCGTGGGGTCCCCCCCCCCCCCCCAATATCCATGCCAGACCCTTACAGCAAGCAGTCAAATCGATATTCCTATCGCACTCGTTCCTGGTATTTGTGGCTCATAAAATAGAGGGTGCTGCAGCGATTACCAGTTGGGTCCTGGAAACATCAAACAAATGTACATATTCGCCAGCACACCATGGATAGACAAATCTTCGTCCAAAAAGTTTTAATGAAAGAATTACATCACAAAAGAAGGTGCAACGTTTTGGAGCCACGCAGGACCCCTTCGTCAGGCATGTGATACCCACATGGTAATATGTACATTCCTTACAGCAAGCAGCCTGGCAGGTCAGGATGGGGGGCAGACGAGCCAGCGCTCCCCTGAACAATACCAGGCCACTTGCCCTCAACATGGGGAGGGTGCTTTGGGGTCCCCTCCAAAGCACCTTGTCCCCATGTTGATGGGGAAAAGGACCTCTTTCCGACAACCCTGGCCATTAGTTGTCAGGGTTTGCGGGTGGGGGGCTTATTGGAATCTGGAAGCCCCCTTTAACAAGGGGGCCCTCAGATCGCCCCCCCCCCCCCTCTATGTGAATGGGTAGGGGTACAATGTACCCGATACTCATTCAGCAAAAAAAGTAAAAACCACAATAGACAGTTTTTGACAATACCTTTATTAAAAAAGAAAAAAAAGGGGTCCCACGATGTCCATCCATCTTCAATCATGCCGCCCGACGGACCTGAAAATAGAAAGAAAAAGAAAGCTCTGCCTCGATTAGAGGCCTCCCGGCGACTGCTGTCTATTGGTTGTGACAGCTGTTATAAAGGCAAGGGTGATAACCGAGTGGGGGGACCCCAAAGCACCCTCCCCAGCATGTGGCCGGGTGTGGTTCAGGAGGGGGGCGCTCGCTCACCGCCTCCTATCCTGTCCTCCAGGCTGTATGCTCAGACAAGGGTCTGGTATGGATTTGGGGGGGGGGGGGACCCACGTCAATTTTTTTTAACTCTTTCCTTGATTTTTCATCTATATTGCTGGGAGACGGCAATACATTACAACTGCAAGCAAGTTTAAATTACATTTTTTCCTTTAGAAATTTTATTTTATTTTGCGGGACTGTTCTACACATCACACAGATTCGCCACTTTACAGGCATACTAAGGGCACCCCCCCCCCCCCCCAGACACGGTGTTTAAAGGAATATTACATTTTTATTGTTTCACTTTAAGCATTATTTAAATCACTGCTCGTTTTAACTTTTTTTTGCATTGATACATGTCCCCTAGCACAGTACCCGGGTCCCCATACATTTTTTATGGCAATAACTTGCATATTAGCCTTTAAAATTAGCACTTTTTATTTTTCATGTTCGTTTCCTATAGACTTTAATAGGCTTCGCATGTTCTCTCAAACTTTTTGCCTGTTGCATGTTCTGGTGTGAACCGAACCAGGGGGTGTTTGGCCTATCCATACCCTGCACTATAAAGGGAAAAAAATGAAATGCATTGAGCGGGCCTAGTGTCAGTCTACTAGAAGCTGTAGCAGAGAAAGAATATGGAAAGCTGTCATGTCAAACTGCATAATAAGAGAATCAGGGTCAGTTAGGAAGGAAACTATACTTTTTTCTTTTTTGCTACCAATAAATAGTTTTGCTGCCTTTTTTCTTTTTTATTGGGTTCTTTTACTTTTGCTTTGGTTAATTTGAAGTGTAACTGAAGGCAAAACTTTAAGTTGTGGATAGAGTGGAGAGGGATTAGATCACCTATCAGGTTTTTATTGCTATCTGTGCCCCCTGTTAGGGAAATGCACCCTCTCTATTTGTCCCGTACTGCTATCACCAAGAAAGAACATAAAGAGAATTCCAAATTTTGGATTGACGTCAGAATACTAATAGATGGGAAATCTTCCGAAGGATACACTAGTTCTGGTGACTCTGCTGCCACTTTGGAGGGATTTCCGCTCACTTCCTGTTGTGACTTTGGGACAGAAAGTGAAGGGAAATCTCTCCAATGGGACAAAGATGGCAAAACAAGTCGCACTTCAAGATCAGCAGTTGCTTTTAACAGCTTTTTTTTTTTTTTATTAGATAGTCTTTCGTTAAAGAAGTGGGCCATTTAATTTGAGAATATGTTGTTTTTTATTGTGTGTGGATAGGACATTTTTTAGATTGAACCTTTTTTTGTTTTGTTTCAGAGATGATCTATTTTTTTTTTCCTTTCTTTTGTGGTGTCTTGTTTTTTTATTATGAACCTTTATTTTAGTTTAAACTGCTTTTTTTTTTCTGTGGCAAGGCTCCTTTTCAAAATAAAACTGACTTTTTTTTTTTTTTTTTTTAATGTTTTCATGTTTCATGTTAACAGGGCCTTTTATTGTTAAAAAAAAAAAATTTCTGCATTGGAGTTTTTGTTTTTAGGGGTCATCTTTGGGATGCTCAAAGCACAGCATTATCTTGTTCTGGTTTATTTGCTCTTGGAGCTGCATTTTGTTATCTGTGATCACTAACATCTGCTTGGGTACCACAGGCATGAGGTGACAAATTAATCTTTACCACAAAACTTCATGGGAGCAGCACCTTAAAGGCTGTACGCCTACTCCTCCTTTTTTCCTCCTGGCATTCTGAACCCATGCAGAGAGATGTACAATACAACTGTCATTTAGTCGATCAGCATGCGGCCCAATTAGATGACCTCGAAAATCGCATGAGACGAAACAATGTGCGGGCACTGGGAATACCAGAGAGGGCTGAGGGCAAGAACCCTGTCGAATTCATTGAAAAATGGTTGATCGATACTTTTGGAAAGGACACTTTCTCTCCCCATTGTTTGCAGTGGAAAGGGCGCACAGGGTACCATCCCGCCCGCTCCCACCTGGCAATCACCCACGAGCCTTCCTTTTCAAACTATTAAATTACAAGGACAGAGACGCTATCCTGCATAAGGCCAGAACCTCAGGAGGGGAAATTAAAATAGAGAACTCTAAGGTCTCTCTGTACCCAGACTTCTCGGCCGAGCTACAGAAGCAGAGAGCAAAATTTCTAGATGTGAAGAAAAGAATGAGAGACTTGAATTTGAAATATGCCATGATGTACCCAGCCCGGCTGAGGGTTGTCGCATTAGGAGAAGTCCACTCTTTTGATCGCCCTGCCATGGCCGCACAGTGGCTGGACCGGGAGGACAGAGCCCTCAAAGCAGCAAGAAACAACGCACAGGACTAATCGGGAACTATGCAAGGCCTGACATCCAGCAGCATCCGTTATCAGCTGACACGCTCCCTAACTAAACTGCATGTTCACAGCCAAAATTATACAGTTATTGAACCGCTGAGCAGTAGCCATCGACTACAAAGGGAGGAGAACATTGTAAGAAGGTGCACCACCACCCATTTTCCAGGCGGATGAAGAGGAACACTTTTTTTTTTTTTTCTCCTTTTAAAAAAAGAAGTTTTTGAATGGTGTGGAGTTCCACACACGCTGCAGGCGTGAAACCCCTGTTCCACTAAACCCTAGGGTTTGCTGGGTGTTTCCACAGCCTTCCCCCCCCCCCCATTGCGGAGGCATGGGAACTATTTTCTTTTTCGGCCTATTTGGCCAAGAGCCCAGTTGGCTCGCAAAGTTACACGTTGCACCACAACAACCAGTTTTTTTTTCTCAGGAAATATGTCACTATGGTATAACCCTTGTCTATTGGTTTAAGTTAACAGCACATAGCCAAGCTATGGTCATGATAATGCTTCCCCAGGGGATGCTCACACACATTATGGTTAATAGATGTCTGCATAATTTTATCAGCATGTGTAAAAAAGGTGGTACGATTAACCGTGATATGGCATTTGATATATCTGCAGGGATCCATGACAGTAAATCGCACTTATGGCGGCTAGTGTAAAAATAGTGTCATGGAATGTCAGAGGATTAGGGGCCCCGATAAAACGAATGGCAGTTCTTAGACATCTTAAATCTATGGGAGCATATATTGTATGTCTGCAAGAGACACATTTCTCCTCGGACCCACCCCCCAGTCTGAGTCCCCGAATGTATGAGACACAATTTCACTCCACTTATTCCACATACTCTAGGGGAGTAAGCATCCTGTCATATTTTGGTACGCAGCTATCTCCTCTCCTCTTACTGGATATCCATCTCGCTACCAATAAACAGCATAAGACCAGTTTGGAGGCTGAACCCATTTTGGCTCTCATTATTCCCAGACCCAGACCCAATCCGCAATGATTTAAATGCGTTTATTCAGGAGAACCTTAATTCAGCTAGAATGGGAGTAGTATGGGATGCGACCAAAGCCTACCTAAGGGGGCAATTTATTAGATCTATTATACGTATTAAAACTGATACAAAGGCATGGGAATGCACGGTACGGGGGGTAGTCACGGCGACAGAGGACAGATACATTGCTGAGAGGGCATTCTATCTCTCCCCCTACTGCCCAAGACCTCTGCATCCATTGCAATATCTGTGGCATCAAGCAATGTGGAGGGAACTCATCCAAAGATATTGAGAGGGTTACCTCTACTGCCCATCAAGAGGGGAAGAAGGTCAGCATGGGGACACTCAATTGCTGGTCCAAGCATAAGCTTGAACCTCATTGTAAGTCTCCCAACCCCCCCTTCCCAACCCCCAATTTCCTTAGCAGGATCCTTGACCAGGCAGATATGCCTGTATAGCCACTAGGAATTCGGACAACTATCCGGCTTCTCCATTAACTGGAGCAAATCGGTGCTCCTACCCATAGACCCGATAAAGACACCACTCCCAGCAGAGGCAGAGATGGTCCAGATAGTCCAGTCATTTCGATATCTGGGAATCCAGGTGACATCAGACACCTCGGATACATAGAACAAAACCTTGTCCCCTTACTGAACAAATTCCGGGAAAAGTGCACAGCTTGGTGCAGTCATGATCCTGGTATAAAAAAAACCGCTTCAGAACGTATTACCTGGCGTCACAGCTGCAACAGCTGGGAGGCTGGGGAATACCAGACACCGAAGACCCTATCCGCAAGCTACTTTTTACAATGTGCAGAATTGCCAGATCTAAAAATACCAGAAGGGTCATGACTGTAGCTGCAGTCATGATCCTGGTATAACCGCTTCAATACAAGGCCATATACATACGGCGGTATTGAAGCATTTGATGGGCATTGTGTTAAGACTAGGGATGAGCCGAACACCCCCGGGTTCGGTTCGCACCAGAACCTGCGAACGGACCGAAAGTTTGCGCGAACATTCGAACCCTATTAATTACAATGGACGCGAACATTCAAAATCAAAAGTGCTAATTTTAAAGGCTAATATGCATGTTATTGTCATAAAAAGTGTTTGGGGACCTGGGTCCTGCCCCAGGGGACATGTATCAATGCAATTTTTTTTTTTTTTAAATGGACGTTTTTTCAGGAGCAGTGATTTTAATAATGCTTAATGTGAAACAATAAAAGTGTAATATTCCTTTAAATTTCGTACCTGGGGGTGTCTATAGTATGCCTGTGAAGGGGCGCATGTTTCCCGTGCTTAGAACTGTCTTTGCACAAAGTGTAATTTTTGCAGGAAAAAAAGCTATTTAAAATCACTCGCGGCTAATGAATTGCCGGCTCCCGTAACCCCGAGAACAGTCATTCATTGAAAGTCATTGATAAAAAATAAAAAAGCTTGCGGGTCCCCCCAAATTCAATTACTAAGCCCCTCAGGTCTGCTATGGATATTAAGGGGAACCCCAGCTTCAAATAATACAAAAAAAACAATGTAGGGGTCCCCCTAAATATCCATACCAGACCCTTCAGGTCTGGGATGGATTTTAAGGGGAACCCCGGCAAAAAAAAATGGCGTGGGGTCCCCCTCAAAATCCATACCAGACCCTTATCCGAGCACGCAACCTGGCAGGCCGCAGGAAAAGAGGGGGGGCGAGAGCGGCCTGAACCGTACCAGGCCACATGCCCCTAACATTGGGAGGGTGCTTTGGGGGTCTGTGACCCCTCAAAGCAATTTGTCCCCATGTTGATGAGGACAAGGGCCTCTTCCCCACAACCCTGGCCATTGGTTGTGGGGGTCTGCGGGCGGGGGGCTTATCGGAATCTGGAAGCCCCCTTTAACAAGGGGACACCCAGATCCCGCCCCCCCTGTGTGAAATGGTAAGAGGGGTACAAAAGTACCCCTACCATTTCACCGAAAAAGTGACAAAAATTTTAAAAATGACAGGAGACGGTCTTTGACAATTCCTTTATTAAAATCTTCTTTCTTCTGGTCTTCCTTCTTCCTTTCTTCATCCTTCGGTTTCTTCCATCTTCTTCTTCCATCTTCTTCCTCCGGTCCGCTTCTTCTTGCTCTGGTCTTCTAGTCCGGCATCTTCTTCCACAGCGTCGTGTCTCTTCTTGGCCCACCTGGTGACCCCGCCCCCCTCTGACATCATGGGGAAAGCCATAGGGAAGTCCCCATGACATCCCTGTGCGTCAGAGGGGGGCGGGGTCACCAGGTGGCCCCGCCCTCCATTATAAAAGACCTGTCAGACGCAGTGAAGCCTCACACAGCGGGAGCCTCCCATTGCGCGGATCGGCCCAAGAAGAGACGCTGACGCCATGGAAGAAGATGCCGGACGAGAAGACCAGAGCAAGAAGAAGTGGATCAGAGGAAGAAGAAGATGGAAGATGCCGGAAGGAGAAAATGAAGAAACCGAAGGATGAAGAAGGAAGAAGACCAGAAGGAAGATGAAAGAAGATTTTAATAAAGGAATTGTCAAAGACCGTCTCCTGTAATTTTTACTATTTTTGTCACTTTTTTGGTGAAATGGTAAGTACCCCCTTAAAATTGCACACAGGGGGGGCCGGGATCTGGGGGTCCCCTTGTTAAAGGGGCTTCCAGATTCCGATAAGCCCCCCGCCCGCAGACCCCCACAACCAATGGCCAGGGTTGTGGGGAAGAGGCCCTTGTCCTCATCAACATGGGGATAAGGTTCTTTGAGCGGTCACAGACCCCCAAAGCACCCTCCCAATGTTGAGGGCATGTGGCCTGGTACGGTTCTAAAGGGAGGGGGGGTGCTCTCGTTCCCCCCTCTTTTTCTGCGGCCTGCCAGGTTGCGTGCTCGGATAAGGGTCTGGTATGGATTTTGAGGGGGGCCCCACGCCATTTTTTTTTTTGTCCGGGGTTCCCCTTAAAATCCATCCCAGACCTGAAGGGTCTGGTCTGGATATTTAGGGGGACCCCTACGTCATTTTTTTTTTTAATTTTAAGCGGGGTTCCCCTTAATATCCATAGCAGACCTGAAGGGCCTGGTAATTGAATTTGGGGGGACCCCCACGCTTTTTTTTTTTTTATCAATGACTTTCAATGAATGACTGTTCTCTGTGTTATGGGAGCCGACAATTCATTAGCCGCAGATGGCTACCTTAGATGACAACAGGCCAGAAGGGTAAAGGTGGTTTAATGTGATACTGCAATGCTGTACTAACAGCACGCACACACTACACTAATCCCCAGAATCACAGCAGATAATGTCAGACTCAGCATTCAGCAGAATAATCACAGCAGATAATGTCAGACTCAGCATTCAGCAGAATAATCACAGCAGATAATTCAGATAAAGAAGATAATGCACAAGCAGACACTGTACAGTGTCACTGTTCCTAACGCCGGAACACACTACATGAGGCCGCCGGCGCGGCGGCCTTATATAGTGTGGGACGTGTACAAAACCCCCTGAGCTATAATTGGCACAGGCATCCTGCCTGTGACCAATTATTGCTCTCCTCGCCGCTGGCTCTATGATTGGCCAAGCATGCGGGGTCACAGTGCATGCTTGGCCAATCATCAGCCAGCAATGCACTGCGACTGGCGCAGTGCATTGTGGGCTGTTCGCATCACACGAATTTGATGCGAACGGCCCACATAGTTCTGGGCTCGACGAGCGGTCGAACGCCCGATGTTCGATTTGAACATGGGTTTGAATCGCACACCGGGCCCATCCCTAGTTAAGACAGTTTGTCCATTTGAATGGGCTGCCTAAGACACCACAATAAGCCAAAAATTTAGCAAGCTGCATTTTGACAGCTTGCCTTTCACAGAGCAACAAATGACAACACACTATCATGTGTTGAGCTGCCAAAAATAGTGCATTGGGGTGCCCTTCCGGATGAATGGTGCGACATTGAACCAATGATAGACATGTGCGATTAGTTTCGTATAAATCGAAAATTCGTACGAATTTCCGGAAATTCGTACATTCGTCTGAATCCGAAATACAAATTTTCATGCATACGAATTCTGTACGAAATACGAAATTTAGTTTCCGAATTTCGGATCCAAATTCATAATGAACATTCGTAATTGTTATGAAAAGTTAACGAACCTAAAAAGGTAAAAACCCAGGAAGTCAGCACAGCACAGGAACCCCTCATAATGATAAATTCATCATAACGAACATTCGTTATTTTTACGAAAAGTTAAGGAAACTAAAGGTTAAAAACCCAGGGAGTCAGCACAGCACAGGGATGGTGGGAGCCCCATCATAATGATAAATTCATCATAAAGAACTTGTTATTTTAACGAAAAATTTACAGATCTAACAAATTCGTATTTCGTACGAAATTGAATTGAATTTCGGATACGATTATTTTTAATACGAAACGGAATGAAACAAAACAAATTTTTTGACGGCGCACATGTCTAACCAATGCATGTAATGTGTGTTGCCAAGTATTGCGGAAATGTTTGCATTACTGAAGTGCAGTGGTGCGATTGGCCCTCTAAGGCTAGGTTCACACCTGTATGGCCATACGGACCATGGTTTGCGTGGGCATGAGAGCCCATTCATTTAAAATGGCTGCCGTGCCCCGCAACATGCAGGAAAGAAGTCCATGCACTATTTTTTTAAACTGCAGCCTGCATGGGGACCGAGGTTTAATTTACAGTGCAGGCGGTGTGCCATTGGGAGTAATGGCACCCGCCCACGGGTCACGCATTTCTGTGTGGGTAGTTGCGGCTGCCGGTATCTGTGCGGGTCCCACAGCGACACCACCTATGCAGATGTGAACCTAGCCTAACAGCTTACGGGCACCCGGTGTTTGTTTACATTAAAACACAGGCAGGCTGTCAAGATTCTGCTGCCATAGAAGATTACATAAAGGAAGCTGTGATTTCAGTGCTTCCGTAGTGAACTTCAAAGACATATTTTTCAACAATGTCAAAAGGTATAGTAGTTAGTGAGGTCTTGTTTTAAAAATAATTCACTGATTGTTCAGAATTTGTAAATACTACTGTATGTACATAGCCTGGGCACCTGTGCTCCTAAAGTAATAGGGAATGTTAACGAATTGAAATTACATGTAATGGTGGACAGAGGCAGGGCTATGTCTTCATGAAATTTGAAAAACATGAAAATAAATTACAATTAAACAATGCATTAAAAAAATGCAGTACAATGTCTATCATTTGTAGATTATATAGAGTTTTGTTATTAATACAAAGGGATTCGTAATGCGGCCTTCTACTTTGCACATACAGGACAAAGTAACTCCCTTTCTCATCTTTCATTCCTTCCCCTCGACTCTAATGCCGCGTACACACGAGCGGACTTTTCGACGGACTAGCTCCGACGGTTTTTCCGACGGAGTTCCGACAAACTTTTCGAATGAACGAACTTGGCCACACAGAATCACACAAAATTCTGACGGATTTGAACGTGATGACTTATGACCGGACTAAGGAAGTTCGTAGCCAGTAGCCAATAGTTGCCCTAGCGTCGTTGTTTGTCCGTCGGACTAGCACACAGACAAGCGTATTTTTCGATAGGAACTGGGTCCAGCGGAGTTCCAGCGGGAAAATTTAAGACATGTTCTATTTCTAAAGTCTGTCGGATTTTTCGACAGCAAAAGTCGGATGGAGCCCACACACGATCGAATTGTCCGACGGATTAGTTCCGTCGGACCTTTGCTGTCAAAGTCCTCTCATGTGTATGCGGCATTAGGCTCGGTTCACCCCAAGTTACGTGACATGTGAAATGCCATTTTAGTAAATAAGAGCTGTCTTAATTAGCACTACTGAAGTCGCTCTGACTTTAGAAAAGATTCCTATACTACTTCAAGGCGACATCTATCCGACTTGTGCCTATAGACTTTAAAGTTGCCTCCAAGTCGAATCCTCATCTTAATTGATATGATTTGGATCCGACATTACAGGAAGATTACACAAGCATTCCCTAAATTTGCTTTAAAGTCGTACGGCAAAGTTGCACTGTGTGTGACTTTCAGGTCGCGGCAGTGGGAATCGAGCCTAAACAGCCACTGACAGTGAAACAAAATACCCAGCACTTCTATGTATGGAGAAGTATATCACTCACTCCCTGCCATAAGATAATGCTGGTGAGTGGCCCAGCCCTGTCACACTGGGGCAGGTAGATAGTCTGCAGCCCTGGGTAAGCTCCAAATCCACAGGACTTTCTTTCCTCACTCTTGAGGGCCAAATAGAGCAGCAGGGGATAAAAGGACAAGTTAGTACTGTACATGCTGCTGGGTGGAGGAGAGGAGGTAAATGGCCCTTCTATATTTCTGTGACAGACCCCGTACTCAAGATGTCCGCCGTAAATGCTTCCTCTGTCCGGTACCACACAATCCAAGACCCCTTAGCTCACCCAGTCACCAGACAACACCAGTGTAGGGTACATCAGGAATTCTTTATTTGACATGTCACACAGATTTATACAGCCAGATGACTAAGACCTAACTTAATTAGCATGAGCTAATTATCTTAAGCAACACTGGACTCCTTCATTCAATTGCAGGGTTAATTAGCACACACAACAATAGGTGAAACACTCCTACAAGCCAGACTATACTCATTTACAAAACAGACAGGCTGGCTGGAGTTCATGACATTAGCATCTCTTGCTAATATGCCAAATACACATACAGAGTCTGTGTCCTGGGGGCCAGCATGGACCCGAATCCAAGCAACACCAGCCCAGGGGTCCCCAGGCATGCAGCCCAAAGAGCACCATTCCCCCAAATGCCAGGGCCCATAATCGCAAGGCAATAGGCTTGCATTCAGTCCCCTCCAACAGCCCCTGTCCCGGCCAGGTCTGTCACAATTTCCCTACAAGAAAAGCTGCTTATAAAGGTATGCTCTAACATGGCATGCATGTCTATTTCTAATCCATATGCTAAACTGAAGTTGTGGTTTCCACTGTTTTTATCATAGTTTGAAACTCTTTTTGTTTGAGTTAAGGATGACTGATAAAGAAACCCTTTTAATATTATTTTATGGTTTTGCTCTCTTCCAACAAAGCAATCAAAGAGAGAACATGGATGCCTCAAGGGCGCAATTACACTGTGAATTGTAAGATGAAGAATACAGATTTCAAAGAAC
Source organism: Lithobates sylvaticus (assembly GCA_028564925.1). Taxonomy (NCBI): domain Eukaryota; kingdom Metazoa; phylum Chordata; class Amphibia; order Anura; family Ranidae; genus Lithobates; species Lithobates sylvaticus. Next base: position 109,422,333 of record CM053031.1, on the reverse strand, counting down.
CAAAGCTGATGTCTGTTATGGTCCCTCTCTGAACTAATTCTCTTCTCTTTTTTATTAAACCAAGAATAAACCAAGCCTAAAACTGAGAAAGGTGCATCTGAGAGCTGTACACTGTTTGAATTCTGTACTTTGCCATCCAGGAGTATTATAACACGGTTAGTGAGATGTTTGTGGAGCTGAAAAACAATTATGCCATGTACACGCGATCGCACATTCCGAAAACAAAATCCATGTTTTTTTTTTCCGACTGATGTTGGCTCAAACTTGTCTTGCATACACACGGTCACACAAATCTTGTCGGAAATTCCGAACGTCAAGAACGCGGTGATGAACAACGCGTACGACGGCACTAGAAAAGGGAAGTTCAATACCAAGTGCGCCACCCTTTGGGCTCCTTCTGCTAATCTCATGTTAGTTAGTTAGTTTGGTGAGAGACGATTACCGCTTTTCAGCCTCATGCTTTTCCGATCGTTACTGCTCTTAAGTTTGTGTTTGTGGGTTCGTATCTGGTTTTCAGTGCGTGTAGTCATTTTGCAGTTGTTTTTCAGTGCATATTTTATAGTACGTATTTTATTTTTAGTGTGTTCTTGTCTGCTAGTTTCTGTTTTTTAGCTCGCTCTTCTCAGGCTTTTCTGTTTTTCAGTGCTTTCTGTTAGTTCGTTCTGACCAGCTGACCATTTTGAAGCCATGAGGACCCTCACCCTGGACCGGAGGGTTTTTAACTACCGGCTGGCCAGAGCCAGAAGAGTGGTGGAGAACACTTTCAGGATAATGGCCAGCCGGTTCTGCCTATTCCTTACGCCAATCAACATGGCGGAATATAAACTTAACCATATAATCCTTGCATGCTGCATTCTCCACAACTCTTTAAGGATAAATTCAATGAACTATGTTGCCTCAGTTGGGCCTGAGGCCGGACTTCAAGAAGAAACCCTGACGGTGCTTGAAGCTGGCCGTCCTGGCTTGCCCCCCCAGCAAAGTAAGACAGAAGTATGTTGAGTACTTTGCAGGTAGGGGGGGCCATTGATATGCCAGAAAATGTTTAAGAAACATTTTCAAAATACATTTTTGAGTTAAACTGAAATAAGATTTACTTAGATTTACTGCTTCTGTTTCTTTTAACTGTCTCCTAGGTTCTCCAATGGGCTTTTCTTTTTGGACATTTTCTTCAATAGTGCAAATGTAATTTATTTTAATACATGAGGAGACAATCTCTTCTTCAGCTAAATATTATTATGTTGTGGGTCTGCTACACAGACATCTTGTTTTTGTTGTTAACGTATGTAATGCATTACTGATAAAAATATACATAATTTTCAGCACCATGAATGATTTTTGGTGAGTCACGAAAATGGCATGATTGTGGCAAATTATAAAGCACTGTGGAAGTTATTTACTAAAGGAAAATCCACTTTGCACTCCAAGTGCACTGCAAAAGTGCACATGAAACTGCACTTGAAACTACACTGAAAGTGCACTTGTAGTGCAAAGTGGATTTGCCTTTAGTAAATAACCCCCATTTCAGTATAAACACCTACTTAGTCCAAAAAATTATATTGAGCCTTGAAAGAAGAAGCCACACATTGTTGAGTAGAAAACGTTTGTGCGCATTCACATGTGCGTTAGAAAACATTATTTTTTTGGACAGTACAAATAGCCTTTTTTGTGTTAAAACAGGCACGTTTAAAACCATAAAACACTACACAACTCAGGAACTTACAAAGTTTAACTTTGACAAAGTGAAGGCAATTTCAGACATTAGTATGTCCAAACTGTGTTGATATTGCCTTCATCAGATGGGGTGATGTCACCCCTGTGAAAGCCAAATTTTGAAGATGCACACAAATTGAGAGTCCAAAATGGGGATTTCCCTCCTGATCCCATGCCTAATGTCAACATGTGCTAGCTCCCATCATGGGGGATCAATGGACGTGTTTCGGGGGTGCAACCCCTTCCTCTCATCTACTTTAGTTGCGAGGAAGGGTTTAAACCGCGTACCTTGATATCCTGAGATGGCAGATAGCACATGTTGACACACTGTGTGCATCTTCAAAATCTGGCTTTCAAAATTTTGGAGAGAAGTTAGAAGAATAGCAAGAATTTTATAAATGTTGGTATGTTTTCGATTCTGCCTAAAACATCAATGATGTTTTTGAGTCTTTTTTCCACATCATTGATGTCTTCCTTGATCTTCTGTAAATCCCACACACCATGTATTATAAATATGCAGGCATCCATCTATTACTTGATGCTGAGGTCTCAGATACTCACCTGTTGTGGTCACTTTTTTGTGGAGAAGGGGAAAAGCACTGCGCTGATACTAGATAGTGAAGGAAGCAGCTAGCACTCAAACTAACAAAGTAGGACAAATGGTGGATAATTAGTGTAGCGCTGAGTGATGAAAATATCACAAATGTGTGAAAGTGTAACTGTAAACACACTATGACTGGTGCAAGAAATATAAGTATCAACATACAATATATAAAAAAGTGCAAGTGAATGAAAAACCCAAATGAAGGTATCAACGTACAAATGTAATATATGACAAACAAAAAAAATATTAATATAAAATAATTGTTGTGCGGATATGAACTGAACCCAAGGGGGAAGCTCAATGACTATAGTCCAAAGCTAATGATGAGGGGATTTAAATGTATCTTGTGGTAGAGCAGTCCACATAAACACAGATTGTACAGATGGAATCTTCCAATGCCGTGGCGTCAAGCCAAAAAAAGAGACTGTACTGGATGGGGAAAATTGTCTGAAGTAACGTCAACACACTCAATCATAGATAAGAAGATGGGTACTCTTACCGGTGGTGTTGGACACACATGTCATACGACCGTGGGTCAATAAGGCTTGTGTTCCTGATCTCAGTCAGGTGCTGTATGTGGATGATGGTTGGATAGATCCAATGAAGTGTCTTCAGTTGTCAATCCGCCAACTCCAGCGAGATTTACACTTTTAAATAAGTGCATACAGGACTGATTTCGCAGGAACTCCGTATGGAAATATAAAAGGAAGAAACAAAAAAAGGGGCTCCGGATGGTGCAGGTCCCCTGTCGATGACCTTTAGTGTCGAAACGCGTCGGCTAGCATTACTTGTACCCCACATTGCTTTTATTTTGACCGAATGTATCCAGTGATCACTTTTTACCATATTTTTTGTCATGCATTTCTATGGTATTTTTTAAATAAACCTATTGGTTTTTGACCTGCACCATCCGGAGCCCCTTTTTTTGTTTCTTCCTTTTATATTTCCATGCTGAGTTCCTGTGAAATCAGTCCTGTATACACTTATTTAAAAGTGTACATCTCGCTGGAGTTGGCGGATTGAGAACTGAAGACCCTTCAATGGATCTACCCAACCATCATCCACATACAGCACCTGACTGAGATCAGGAACACAAGCCTTATTGACCCACTGTCGTATGACACGTGTGTCCAACACCACCGGTAAGAGTACCCATCTTCTTATCTATGATCGAGTGTGTTGAAGTTACTTCAGACAATTTTCCCCATCCAGTACAGTCTCTTTTTTTGGCTTGACGCCACGGCATAGGAAGATTCCATCTGTAAAATCTGTGTTTATGTGGACTGCTCTACCACAAGATACATTTGAATCCCCTCACCATTAGCTTTGGACTATAGTCATTGAGCTTCCCCCTTGGGTTCAGTTCATATCCGCACAACAATTTTATATTAATATATTTTTTTGTTTGTCATATATTACATTTGTACGTTGATACCTTCATTTGGGTTTTTCATTCACTTGCACTTTTTTATATATTATATGTTGATACTTATATTTCTGGCACCAGTCATAGTGTGTTTACAGTTACACTTTCACACATTTGTGATATTTTCATCACTCAGCGCTACACTAATTATCCACCAGTGGTCACTATTTTGCCCACTTCATAATGTGAATAAAAGGTATACTTAGCACACAGATATTTGAGGCAAGAAATAGGAATATGAAACATTGCTTGGAAGTGTCGTACAATTGTCTGTTTTGGCAGAGTTCAAAGCTGAAGACATGATTTTTTCCCTTTACAAAGCTGGTATACTTACCTTTTTTGTTAAAGTATCACACATGTAGAGACCCCTAGTATCCACTGGAGCACCTGTGTGGGACACCCTAAAAAGTTTGTTCTGGTGTCCCACAATAGTGCTCCTGCGTCCAGATGTGTAAACAGCTGCTGAGTGTCCTCTGCTTACACCAAGTTTGCATTTTATTCTAGTTACAAACCTATCTAGACAACAATGTACTAAAATTCTTTTAAGACAAATAGCATTCCCAAATGTAGTTAACCTGCATTTGCAAAAAACATTATATTAGTGGACGAACAAACGATGTTTACTACGAACGATTACTGTGCCCACGAACCTGAAACTTGCCATTTTAAACTGTACAACAGTAAAGAAAAACACATGGAGCAGCACGAACGTAATAAGAATAGGAACACACGACAAAATACTTACTTTTTTTCAGCACTCTCTTGATTCTTCTGTACTGATCCTGCTCCCTCAATTTCAGGTCTGACCATCGTTTCCTCAGCTGATCCTTGGATCGCCGTACCCCAAAATTCTTCTGCAGACTTTTCACAACTTTAGTCATAATCTTGGCCTTTCTCACATTTGGGTTTGGGTATGGTCCATGCTTCCTGTCATAGTCGGCCCTCTTGAAGATGTCCACCGTCTCCACCATCTCTATAAAGGCCATATTTGAAGCCTTAAATATCCTCCGGGATCGGGACGTTTGTGGCTCTGGGCTTTCCACGTCGTTGCTGCTACTCTCAGGCACCTGCTCTGTCTCCGCCATGTGCTCTCCCATTGCGATGAAAGACAAGGGGCGAGGAATATACTAGATAGAAGGCCAGGGGCAGGCAGAGTTTCACGCATGCGCAGTGTATATAAAGCGTAACACGTGTGTGTCGTACGTACGATCTGTGAGTGGAGGAAGGAGTATCGGAAGCGTCGATTGTTAGAACGAAGGTACAATTTTAACTTGGTGCATCAGTGGCATATACTGTTTCTAGATTGAGGCCTATATTGGGACAAGATTTTGAGAGTTTAGCCTGACATTAGTGTTTGTCTTGTGTTGTGTCTTGCAGAGAAAATGGATCTATTCAATGATAAGGACTTAATCCCCATATTCATTGCTATGTACAGGGAGCTGCCCTGTCTGTGGCAGGTAAACCACCCCTTTTATAACAATAAACCAAAGAGGAAGGCAGCACTGGATCAATTGCTGGAATTTGTCAAGCCGGTGATCCCCGCGGCAGACATCCCCTATTTGAAGGCCCTAATTGGTGGCATGAGGAGCACTTATAATAGGGAGCGCAGGAAGGTCCAGGATACCCAGAGATCAGGAGCTATAGCAGATGACATTTATGTACCCAGGCTGTGGTACTATAACAGACTGCATTTTCTGCCAGGCCAGACTGAACCCAGGCCAGCACTCTCCAATATTCCTTCAAGGCTTCCTTCTACCTCAGTTGAGGCTTCCGACATCCAACCTGGGCCTTCCACCCAGGAAGAAGTGGAGGAGCTCAACTTAAACCAGGTATAGCATTGTTCAACATATTTCTAGTCAAATAATTAATGATGTTAACTAGATGTTATTAATCATTAATTTCTGATTTTAGGTGTTTTACATATCAATAGACAGTAGTAGCCACAAATGATTGGGACAAGAATGAAAAATGCTGGGGTCAGAATCATAGTCTTTTCTATTTATTAACATTCAATTTGCAACAGTCATGTGCTGAAAATTGTGTTATTGGTGAACCAAAAACTAAAACTATGTCCCTTTTTCATACACAGGAAGTCTCAGCCAGGAGGTGGCAGGGGAAAAGTGGCAGCCAGGAGGTGGCAGGGGAAAGTGGCAGCTAGGAGGTGGTGGGGGTAAGTGGCAGCCAGGAGATGGCCGGGCCCAGTAGCCTGCCCGAATCCCAGCTCACCTCCTTCCAAAAAAAGTCCCAGGAAGAGGAGTAACCTGGAGGAGGCAGCACTTGGCCTATTTCGGAAGGCTACTGCGACCCTCAGAACCCCCCAATAATAAAGACAACTATGCTTGCATGGCAGCATGCAAAAAGCAGGAAATGGAGGAGGGCCAAAGCCCCTTATGTGAGGAAGTTATGTTACAAGCCCTGAATAAGGGGTTGAGGGGCGAACTCACAAGCCAAAGGCACGTTTGTGAGTTCAACAATGGTCCTCCTCCTTCTCCTCCTCCTGCCACAACTACAACACTAGAGCCACAGCCTGGAAGGAAGACAAGAAAGTGATGGCCTGGGTTCAGTCTGGTCTGACAAAATATGCAGGCTATTGTAAGACCACAGCCTGGGGACATATATGTCATCTGCTGCTGTTCCTGATCTCTTGTAGTCCTGGACCGGATTGGGCTCACTATTATAAGGACTCCTCAGGCCACCAATTTTGACTGTAAACTAATTGTGTGCCCTGGGGTACAAAGATTTTCGCAAATTTCACCAGTTTCTCCAGCATTGCCTTCCTCTTTATTTTGTTATGACCCATAATAAATGGCTATTTATTTTTCACAAATACTTGCCTATGTGTTTAACTTAAAAAAGGACAGTTTGTTTGTGAGTAGGCAGGTACATTTCAAAAATACAATGTCAAATTAACAAGGTACACCAACACCTTGAGGTTAAAAAATACAAGATAATAATGGTGTTGTGGTAACTTGACACAAAACGAAAGAAAAAATTATGGAGATCACTATAACAAAAAAAATAGGAGATCTGGATAAAAAAAAAAAAAAGAAACACTATAACCAAAAATTCTAAACATTATTATGGAGATCGGACGAAAAAAATAAAAATAAAATTATTCATGCGATCACGAGAAATAAAGAAATCAGGTTATTAGAACTCTGTGTGAATATGAGCAGCACAACCACTTCATTATTCTAGCATTATAAAGAAGAGGAGAATGCGCTGCATTAAAAGATTTAAAAATTTGCAGCGTGACGAATGTGCTATCTCCATTACAAATGCTAGTTTTACCAGACCAAGCTCTTCCATCTCGTAATTGATTCAGAGCATGCGTGGAGCTTTGTGCGTCGGAAATTGTGTACACATGATCTGAATTTACGAGAACGGATTTTGTTATCAGAAAATTTGAGATCAAGATCTAAAATTTTGTTTGTCTTGGTTTTTTTGGAAACTCAGACAGAAAATGTCCGCTGAAGCCTACACACAGTCGGAATTTCCGACAACAAGCTCCCGTCGAACATTTGTTGTCGGAAAATCCGATCGTGTGTATGCGGCATTAGAAGTCAGAAAAGAACTCAAACTGAAAAAAGTGAAAAGTGAAAGTGAATCTCATAATTCCAACCTGTTGAGATTTTTTTCTTTTTATAATACCATGTAAATGTTGTTTATATATTTCTTCAAAGAAAAACAAATTACACACTGAAATAAAGCTAGCAACATGAAATGGATGTTTCTTTGAAATTCACTATAGATTAAAATCAAATAAGGTGTGAAACTTTTGCAGGAATTTTCTTTAAACCTTTTAAAGCGGTTCTGCACTCTGAAAAAAAATTTTTTTTTTTAGGATGTAATATAAAGTGTGCTTACCTTTATTAGGGGACTCACCTGTTCCATCTTCCATCTCGATCGCCGCCGGTTTTCGTCCGATGAAGTTCCTCGTCTTCTTCTTTAGTGCTGGGGGCCATCTTGCCTGTGGGCATGTGAAACACCCACAGGGACTTTAGATGGCCCAGCATGCACTGCCGTTACTCGCGCGTGCGCAGTAACGGCTCATCTGCCGAGATCTCACGAGATTTCGGCAGATGCGGCCGAAATCTCGGGAGATTTCGGAAGATGTGGCCGAAATCTCGCGAGATTTCGGAAGATGCCCGCACTGACTCCTGGGATCAATGACACCAGATCCCAGGAGACAGTGCGCCGTGACGACGATCGACGCAAGACCCCGCCCGCCGCCGCAGAGGGAGAAGACCGGAAGTCTTCAATTACAAGGTAAGTAAAAAAAAAAAAAAAAAAAAACATTTCATTTAGTACTCTTTGCCTGATTTGGAAGGCAAAGAGATTTACTAAATGAAAAGGGTGCAGAACCGCTTTAATTAGATCATCTGTAGCCTACAAATCTGCCAGGTTGGTGGTGTTTAACATGCCACAAGCACGGGGACAGGTGGTTTTGGGGAAAATATAAAGACCCATATATGTGAATGAAAAGGGAATGGGGGAATGTAAAGAGAAAGAAGTGAAAAAAACTGTTGTTGCTGCTTATAAAGTGTTAGCTAAAGCTTGGCTTCAATTTGTTAGTGTAACATTCCCCTCTAGCAAGACTGACAATGCTGCTGTCCAAAGGTGCCCCCTGTGCTCCTTCATGCAGAACAGAGGCACTCTAAAGCCCCATACACACGGTCGGATTTTTTCGTGGATTCTGTCCGATCGGACAATGTTGTTGAAAAATCAGACCGTGTGTATGCACCATCGGACAGTGTACGTCGGATTGTCCGACGGACAAAGTCTTATCTCCTGCTGGATAGATTTGCCGACAACACGGTCCGATCACACCAAATCCGATCGTGTGTACGGTTGTCCGACCGGACAAAGTGCTACGCATGCTCAGATCACATTACAAGACCAAAGCTATTGGCTACTAGCCTCTACGTAGTCCCGTCGTAGGCAACAAACGTCACCACGTTCAGAATGATCGGATTTTCCGACAACTTTGTCCGACCGTGTGTACGCAAAACCAACATCAGACAAAGTATGACGGACATGGTCCGACGGACCTGGTCCTCGGATAATCCGCGCGTGTGTATGGGGCTTTATACAGGAGGAGTGTTACTGGCCAGATCACCAGGTAAAAACAGAGGGAGAAAAACAAAAATAATTGACGATTGGTAAGCTGCAATATATTACATTTTTGGTTTTGCGTTTAATACCACTTTAACTTTCATCTATGTTGGTAAAAAAAAGTGTTACGTCGGGCTCCTGACGAGCATGCGCTAAGTGTTTTGTAAATTTAATGTTCCTAAAACCACAGTTGGGTTTTGGGGTCAATTTATCCAAATTATGTTTTCAGTACCAGTCTGGCTGGATTGCACTGGGTTCTGCTTGGCCATAGGTGTCGCTGTCACTTCTAGCAAGTACGAGAACGCAGTTTGGCTGGGCGCATTGAGTGTTAATCTCTCTCGGAACCAACCAGCGAGAGTGTCGTCTTGCTGTGCGGTCTGGGAGAGGGTACTTAAGGAACTGACATCACGTGCTTCTGTGTTTCGGTCCAGAAGATCTTTCTGTCTGTTTGGTCCTGGTCCTCCTGACCAGCCCCCAGGGCTCTCATGGCCTGGGGTGCGGATCCATCCAATTCCGAGTCTCGGGGTTGGCTAGCCCGAGGCAAAGTAACTGGAAGGAGGATTCCAAGGTGGTCCATTGCCATCTCGTCTGTGGAGAGGCCCAGCAACTGAGAAAAGCAACCAGGGGAGGACTCTTCAGGAGAGGGCCACGCATAAGGCTGGTTCCTCAGCAAGAGCCTGGAAGCTAAGTTGAAAGACACCAAGTGAATCTACACTCGTACGGTATCGCCAGACCGGCTGCAAGATACTGGTACCGTATGAGGGCTCTCTAATTTTGTCTACATCCTTCAGTTACAACCAAGTCTGTGGCAGATACTTTATTCACAAGTGTTCTACAACCAAGTCTGTGGCAGAGACTTTGCTTTATCTAGCACTTCACCGGCTGCTAGGCCTGGTGAGAGAAGGTCTATCCGGTAGCTGTGACAATCCAGTTGTGAGTGGCTACTCTCTGGATTTCTATAGTGAGAGACTTTCAGTTTGGAGCAGTTCCAAGAGTACCTGAACTTTCTACCTAAACCCTCCATACCTAATTAAGAGACTGTGTTTGTCTACCCCTTTTGCAAATAAAAATCCCAAAGTGGATCCAGGGTCGGTTTCTGCAATTCTTTGGGCCATCTACCTCGGGAAACCCCTAGACGCACACGAGGTCAAGAAGGTAACGGTAAGCCCAAATCAAACCAGCAGCTACTTCGGGGGTTAGTGCTACAAAAGTGTTTTCATTACATGTGTCCTAGTTGTAGAATTCATGTAAATAAACAAAATCAGGACATATAAGCCCTGTATGTTTTTACATAGCTACAAATTAAGATATAAAAGCACAATTTATATAAAAAGTATATACCCTTTGCCCCCCGATTTTGCATTCTATAAGTATAGGCACAATCTGGGGAATTAACTAAGCTTCCTGTGCATTATAATTATGCAGGAAACTGTCTGGATTTGTGTGCACCACCTTAACTAATCAGACCTGTGAAATAGATACTAGCGCAGGTCTGCACCTGATTATCAGTGGGAATGAAACAATGTTCTATATAGAACACTTACGCATATTCCTTCCAGGTGTAACCTGTCATACAGGATGTGAGCTGTCAGCAGATAGCTCACACCCCTCTTTCTGTTCATGTAGTGAGTACACTATACAAGCAGAGCCTGTAGGGTTAATACGTTTCCTCTTTCCTCCTGCTGTGAGCCAAATTGGAGCATGCAGCTCCAGCTCTTGTGTTTCCCGTGCAGAGAACTGATTGCTCCTAATTAATGAAGGGGCTTGTGCCCCTATTGTTAATTGGGGGCAGCATCTGCTTCATTTTTTATATTTGGAAGACTGGTGGAAGCACACTCAAAGTGTGAAGAAAGAAACTGATTTTGCTTCAGATAATGAATATCTTTTTCAATCCAAAAGTTGCACCTCATTTTTGCAGGCATAGTATGTTGATGCAGAACTTTCTTTATTCACCTTGACCAGAGTAAAACAGAAAAAATCACTACAGCTAATTGGAAAATAATGGAATCAGAAGGAATAGGAGATGGTTTTCTTTACTGTCCTATTTACCTGAGTGTCACCAGAAAGATACCTGTGAAAAATGTCCTGTATGTCCTTGCTCTTGAAACTAATCTTTTGTCAGTGAAGAAGCTCACAAAACAAGACACTGTAGCTGTCACTTTCCAAGATTACAGCTGTGCCATCACAAAAGAGGATATCTTACTTGCAAAGGCTAAAATTACAGATGAACTGTATCAGCTGAACTACAATGAGGTGGCTAATACTGCCAAGGAGGAATAACATTCAAATTGCATTCACCCATGGCACAGATGCCTTGAGCAGAGAAGTCCTGACATAATATGGTAAACTCTATGTCTTTTCTCTGTATAATAAAAGCTCCTGTTTTCTTTTTCCAGGTTAAAGCGGAGTTCTAGCTTTTTTTGGGGGGGATAAAAACCCCCATGTGATATACATATTGGTTTAATTTTTTAATGCATATGTTATTATTTTTGTTTTTTAAATACTTACTCAGCTCTCCCCAGGGAGCACGCTCCCATTTTCAGTGCTGGCATGTGAAGCCGACTCATCTCTTCTTCTGGAATACAGTACTGTTGGCTACCCAGCATCCCAATCTCACCCATGTGCATATCTTCAAAAGCGCGTTGCACGAACAAACGGAGGAGGCCCATTGACTCCTGGTATTGATAAAACTCATATCCCAGAAGCCAATGCATGGCCGTTAATGACGTACCTCGCCATGGTGGGGTATTGCAGAAGTGCAGCATTTGCCGGGAAAAAAAGGTATTTGGATTACTCGGAAAAAAAAATTACCAATGAGAGAAAACAAAGCTATCACAAACAGGGGGGCGCAAAGTTTAACATGTTGGCAGAATTCGGCTTTAAACAGCAAAGCCCATGTGGACTGTGCACTGTCTGTTCTGTAGGGCTATATACATAATTTCTAACATTATTGGATTCGTAAAACAAAGTTATTAACCCTTTCATGACCAGATGTGATTGAAACCCAGATACCTTGACCAAGTTTTGCAGCACCAGCATGAGTTTTTTATCTTGATCATAACGCTGTCGCTGATTTGCCTGCTGCTGATTGAAATCCTGCTGCAGCCTCATCTTATGACATTGTTAGATTTCAATCTCGAATATTACAAAGATGTGTGCCATTTTGTGTTTAAATTTATAACTGCTCTTGTGTGATCCACAGGGAATTGCCGGCATGCATAGTGGTTTTGAGTATTGCTACTTTCTGGGAAATTCCAAGTTACACCTATAGATGTTTGTTTTTAGTGCTATATAAGAAAGTGCTCAGTTCCAGCAAAATGACTGAGCAATACCTCTCTGTCTCTGAGACTCATTTCATAGGTTCCTGTTCCCATGTCCTCACTCTGTTTCCCACTAATGAGGTTGCTTCTAACCACAATTTCTGCCTGCTTCCCAACACAACCTCTACTTGCTTTTTGATTACCTGTTTAATGCCATCCTTGACCTCTTGCTTCTCTTAGAAAAAGAACTTATCTCTCGATATCCTAGGCCTGGGAACTGTCCACATCACAATCCATTACACCGTAGGGTGTGCTGATGAATACAGAACACCTACCTAGATCTTGCAAGGGCTAACATGTGTCTGGTCATGTGAATGGTCCGCTACCACCATGATTGATCTTTTCAGGCTTTTAATTGATGCAATGTTTTAATAAAATCCCTGCCTATGTTTTTTGTGTGCTCTCTGTCAGACTGGTTGTTATATTGACCACATAATAGGAAACTAGTCAAAGCGATTACCAATCATTAGCCAGAGACCAGTGGTGCCAGGGACAGCAGGGTCTCTTACCTAAGAGCCTGCATTAGTAGCATTGGTTAATAAAAAATATGCACACACAAATGGGGTGTGTTTTCATGTATTTTTCATTTATATAAATGCATGCATTTTAAAAGCTTCAGAACTGGGCTCATAAACCTTGTGCTCCCTGTACTTGAAATTTGCACAAATAAGATAATCCATAAACAGAAATGTTTTCTTTATTTCTTTCTTTTTTTTTTTTTTTACAGATGATTCAATGAGCTGTGGATCCTGTAATTTCTGCTTAGTAGCTACTGCATTTACGGAATAATGAAAGAATACTGCCATAGAATTTTTTATATGAAAATAAAATAGTATACCAACATTCTCTGACATACTTCAGCTGCTATATTTTTATATAATTATGTGCCAGGCTCTAAGATATTTGTAATAAGAACACAATCTTAGTGCTATAAACCCTCTGTAAGTGAAAATGCCATATACTGAACAGGTGTGTAAATAGTTGATTAACTCACTGAGGTATCAGATCATCAAAACACCTGATTGAAAAGCTTTAGGCCCCTTTCACACTGGGGCGGTTTTCAGGCGGTACAGAATTCACTCCAGTGTGAAAGCCGGCGGGCTTTCACACTGGAGCGGTGCGCTAGCAGGACCGCAACAAAAGTCCTGCTAGCAGCATCTTTGGAGCGGTGAAGGAGCGGTGTATTCACCGCTCCTATACCGCTCCTTCCCATTGGAATCAATGGGAAACCGCGGGGATACCGCCCGCAAACCGCCGCTTTTGGATAAAACCACCCCGCTAGCGGCCGCATACCGCGGGTAAAACGATGGTAAAGCAGCGCTAAATATAGCGCTGCTTTACCGTCGCCGCCCCGCACCGCCCCAGTGTAATTCAAGACTGTAATTTTCTATTTTATTTTTATTTTTATGGCAAGTTAAATGTTAGAAGCAAAATCAGTGGTGGATGCAGTCAACAGGAGGCACGTGTGCAGAATTAAATCATAATAAGAGTATAAAAAAGAATAATAGCAGTAATAATAACTGCATTAGACATTAGAAGGCAAATTCCTGTGGTCCAGAAACTATTAAACATGGTTTCATATTCTCACAAATTTGCCAAATATGCCAGGTCTATATAAATATACAATAGATTGTCTGTGCATTAGACATGTGCACCGTCAATAAATTTGTTTTGTTTAGTTCCGTTCCATTTCGTATTAAGCCCCATACACACGGTCGGATTTTCGCATGGATTCTGTCCGATCGGACAATGTTGTCAAAAAATCCGACCGTGTGTATGCACCATCGGACAGTGTACGTCGGATTGTCCGACGGACAAAGTCCTATCTCCTGCTGGATAGATTTTTTGACAACAAGGTCCGATCACACCAAATCCGACCGTGTGTAGCGTTGTCCGACGGACAAAGTGCTACGCATGCTCAGAAGAAATTCTGTGACGGAAGCGCTCGGTCAGGTAAAACTACCTTTCCTAATCGACACAGCACATTCGTCACGCTGCAATGTTAAAATGTCTTTAATGCAGCGCATTCTCTTTTTCTTTACAATGCAAGAAGAATGACATGTTTTAGCTGCTCCTATTCACCCGCACTTCTCACAAACTTAGTTCTTTATTAGTTTTCAGGATTTCTACACTACATGTTTATTTTTACTCAGATCGTAAAAGAATCTTTGTTATATTTTTAGCATGATTTGTCTATTTTTTTTTTTTGGAATACATATTTGAAGGAGATTTTTTTATTTTTTTTTGGAGGGGGGTTGTGTGTCTCAACTTAGCAAAACCACATTATTAACATTTGTATTTGTTGCTTAAATTTACTATGAGTTTGTTTGTTGTTGGTGCCCCTTGTTAATTATACTTTATGATTAATGAAATGTACCTGCCTACTCCCAAATAAACTGTCATTGTAGAAAAGTCAAACACAATAGGCAATGATTATTTCAAATCAAAAAGACCTTTATTTCGGTCTCAGCAACAAAACAAAGAGGAACGCAGCCATGGTGAAACTTGGGGAATTTGCAAAGCCTTGGACCCCCACGGCAACCATCATTTTTCAAGCTTAGAAAATTGGGGGCCTGAGGAGTACGTATATTAAGGGGAGTGCAATCTGGTCCTGAAGTCCAAAACATCCGGAACTGCAGCAGATGCCATCTAGGTCCCCAGGCTCTGGTACTACGAGAGGCTCCATCTTCTCTCAGACCAGACTGAATCCAGGTCGTCACTCTCAGGTCTTCCTTCCACGCTTCCTTGCACGCTGTGGCTGTCGTGCTGGTGGGGTGGCAGAAGGAGGAGGAGGAGGAGGCGGAGCATGGTCACTATGGCAAACATGTGTGAGTGGGGTCATCTCCCCAGCCATCCCCTTATTTAGGACATGGAGGATGAGCCCCTCACACATGTTGCGTTGCCTCACCTCCATACCCTTCATTTTAGTGACAACCACGGAGCCAAAGGTCTCCTCGTCGGTGGGTGTGGCATGTAGGGAGGCTGAAGCCTCTCTGATCATCCGGAGCGCTGACTCTCCCGCCTCACCCCCCTTCTCGCCCTTCTGTAGGGAAGGCGGAGGGGAGGGATTTGGGAGTCAGTCAGGCTCCGAGGCCTAGCCCCCTCTTGGCTGCCACTACCCACCTCGTGGCTGCCACTAACCCCTGCCTCCTCCTGACTGCCACATTCCACAGCCACCTCCTGGCTGAGGTCTTCCTGTGTATGAAAAAAGGACATAGTTTCAGTTATTTGTTCATCAAACACACACAATTTTCATCTAGTGACTGTTGCAAAATGGTTACAAATAGAAAACCATACAATTCTCAGCCCTGCAGTTTAGATTCTGGCCCCAAATGTCTCCAACACTACTGTCTGTTGATATGTCAAACACGTTAGGAACTAAGCAATTGGGGATCCTGAATTAAGTGAAGCCTCATCAGGGGTGGCCTGCGCGCAAGGAAGCGTGGAAGGAGGAGTCGAGAGTGACTCCGTGACATCAGCCTGGTCTTTGAGAAAATGGAGCCTGTCATAGTACCAGAGCTTGGGGGCATAGACCTCATCTGCTGCAGTTGCAGTTTCTTCCGACTTCAGGACCTTCTTGCGCTCCCTGATATACGCACTCCTCAGGCTGCCAATTTTCTTTCTTATATCACCAACAGTTGCCGTGAGGAACCTTGGCTTTACAAATTCCACAAGTTCCAGCAGGGCTGCGTACCTCATTGGTTTGATGCCGTAATGGGGGTGTTTGGCCTGCCATAAAAGGGGAAATTCCCTGTATTTATCAATGAAGAGGGGGAGAAAACTCACGTCGTTGAATCCCTGCATAATCTCTGCAAGACACAACACCACACAAAACACTATAAATTATGTCAGGCTAAACTCTCCTAATCTTCTCCATGAAGAAGCCTCAAGGTCGAATCAGTCTAGGCTAGTTATGTACCAACGTCAAATTGTACCTTCGTTTATAGCGATTGTCTCGTGCGTGAGCTTTCTCTCCCCTCGTCTCACAGATCGTGGCTACGACACAGGCGTGTGACGTTTTATATACAGTGCGCATGCGTCAAACTCCGCCCGCCCCTGACGATCTTTCTCGTCTATTCCCCACCCCTTCTCTTTACGGCGCAGTGGGGAGAGCACATGGCGGGGACACAGCAGGTGCGCCCGAAATATCCCACCAACGAGGAGGAGGACGAGGAAAGTCCGGAGGCAGAAACGTCCCGATCCCGGACCCTGAAATTCAAGGCCTCCAATATGTCATTTGGAGAAATGTTGGAGATGGTGGACATATTAAAGAGGAGCGACTATGATGGGAAGTATGGGCCTTACCTCAACCCCAATGTCCGCAAGGCCAAGATCATGTCTAAAGTTGTGAGGAGGCTGTACAATCATTTTGGGGTACAACGATCCAAGGAGCAACTGAGGAAACGCTGGTCAGACCTGAAACTGAGGGAGGCCGATCAGTACAGAAAGATCAAGCGAGTTCTTCAAAAAAGTAAGTAGTTGTGTTTTGTGTTTGATTTCTTGTTTGCATACTGCTCCATGTGTTTGGATTTTTACAAAGTTGTACATTCCAAAATGGCCCCTTTCAGGTTCGTCTGTGCATTCGATCGTACTCAACCTCGATCTTTCTGCACTGTCATGTTCGTGTCTGTGTGTGTGTCCACTGTCATGTTCGTGTGTGTGTGTGTGTGTGTCCATTCGATCGTACTCAACCTTGATCGTTCGGCCACTTATAATACGATGTTTGTTGTTTTTTGGGGGAAAGGAAGTTTGTTCTCTCTAGAAATGTCATCAAGACTGTCCAGCCAATTTATTCAATGTAAAGGAGACGTCACCCAGTAGCTGTTTACCCATCTGGACTCTAGAGCACTAGTGCTGGGACACCCAAACCCCCTTTTTATTAGGCTTTTCCACACATGTGCTCCAGTGGATACTAGAGGGGGGTCTCCATCACCCAAACGTTGACCAAAAAGCTATAAGTTTAGGACCTTTACAAAGTGACTACATTCATGTTGGTGTCATTTGTAACTGGACACCCAAAAATATTGTCCCTCACTTTTAAGCAATGTTTGTCATTTCCTATTTCTGCCCTCAATAGATTGTGTTGCTAAATCTTCCTTTTGTACATTCTCATAGGGGAGTGAAAACTTGGGACGTCTGAGGAAACCCCAAAACCAACACCTCCCAAAAAAGGGGAAAGAGCAGAAGCAGAGGAGGAGGAGGAGGAGGAAGGAGAGATCATAGAAATTGGAGAACTTGTCACCACAACAGGTGAGTGTGGGAGAACACAGCTACTGGTAAGCTAATCAATGTATGGCTGCCTCATTTCCAAGACCCTATTTTTTTTTGTTTTTGTTTTTTAGGTGACGTGGATGTTGTGGAAGAAAAATCACACTTTACCACAGAGAGTGCCCACGTACTCATCGGGGAGATCATGGTCTGCAATAGAGATCTAGATTACATAAAGCAAAACATCAATGATGTTCAACAAAAATTGAAGAACATCATTGATGTTTTAGGAAAAAATCTGAAAACGCACCAAGTAATTAACACACATTTGTGGCTGCTTCTGAACACATTTGCAAGTTAAGAACTGTGTTAAATTTGGAACATGCACACATTGTGTCCACATGTGCTAGCTCCCATCATGGTGGATGAATGACAACGTTTTTTTGGGGGTGCAACCACTTTACGAACTACTAAAGTGGTTGTGGTGAAGGGGTTGCACCCCCAAAGAACGTCCATTCATCCCCATGATGGAAAATGGCACTTTTGAAGATTCGAGGCATGTGTTTTACCATATAATGACCATTTTCAGACCCAAATTGTGTGCATGTTCTAAATTTCCACTTTCCAGGGGTGACCCCCCATGTGATGAAGGCAAGATCAAACATACTTTGAACATATAGTCATGTCTGATCTTGTCTTCACTTTAGAAAGTTGAACTTTCCTAGTTCCTAGGTTCTGTTTTGCTCCATGCCTGGTTTTACCAAATGCGGAATGTTTGTAAACAATGTTGTCAATAACCAAGATGTTGTCAGTTTGGGCAAGAAGTTTGTAAACGCACTTGTGAATGTTTTGCAAGTAAACTTTTTTTACTTTTTTGTAAATGTGTGGCTTCCTTATTTAAAAAACAAAAATGCATTATGTATGTCAAATGTAGAGGGGGCAAGCCTGGACGTGCCACTTGAGGGCTGTGAGGTCAGCATTTGGGGGCAATGGGTGTTATTTAAACTAAAGGCAAGTCAAAATTGCACTGGTGCACTTTTTTATTTAAACATTGCAAGCAGATTAGACAATCAACATCTTGGAACAAGAGCATTCTTAAAAATTGCACTGCAAGTTTCTTTTCCAGGCAGCCCCCAGGAAAGCTAAAATAACATTTCAACCCCCCCCCCCCCCAAAAAATGGAAAGCACATTGTGACATTCTGAAATTACCAAGCAAGCTATAGGAGGGAAAGAACACAAAAAAAGAGGAAATGGAAAGTATGGAGCCAGCCCCTTGCACTACATGCTTTGCTTTGTACGAAAACACGGAGCACAGCATTTTTGTGAATACACACATGTCTGACCTGGTGATGAAAAGGAGTATTTTGGGTGTCAGTTATGCACTACAAACCTTCTCTAGACCAAAGATTAGGTATCAAACACACAACATGAGAATAATCTTTTTGGGAAGAAGAGACTTCCTGAAATCATCAGGATTAATCTCCCGGATCTCACGAAGCAAAGGCATGTGCGAGAACTGATCACGCTGAAGCAACCAATTCTTGGTCCACATACTCCTCCTCACTCTGTTCATGGACGGGTCATGGCTCAAAGCTAAAAGCCCGACACCAATTCCGCGTACAGCACGAACTCGGCGACGAGTACACACGGGAAACATCGCTCACAAGCTCACAAACGGTCGGCTGGTCAGAACGGACAAACAGAAAGCACCGATAAACAGCAAGGCCTGAAAGAACGAAATGAATACCAGAAACGAGCATAGCAAGTTGTATTTCCGATCCTCCTGAATGTACGAATTTACAGAAATTAGTACGAATTTTCGATTCGTACGAAACTATTCTCACATGTCTATTGTGCCTGACTGTGGTGAGGACATTAAAGTGTCAACTTGCAGCACTATGACTTTAGGGTCATCTAAACCCATTAGGTTTCAGTTACCTATTGCTGTATATATAAAAGTTGAAATTCCAGCCCCACCAAACTTTTTAGCACTCATTCCCACAATATTCCCAAATTGTAGTTAATATTATGACATTAAGCACCAGGAAGACATTAAAAGCAGTTAATTTAAGGCCTTAATTCATAAGTGAAGAAACATCTCTGCATTATGCAGCATTTGAAAAACATAAAAATTGTATTTTCCCCCAGTTCTTGTCATCAAGAAAAAAAAAAAATAACTAAACGATCTGTCTAATTCCGAATCTGGCTTTTCTTTTTTGAACCAAGTAGATAACCTTTTTCTTTTTCTTTAATGCTGTGAAAGCTATAGACTTTAGCTACAATATGCACTATTTTCAGTATTCTGCAAACAGTAGCTTTGAGATTAAACAAATAGTCAAGATAAAAAAGCGGAAGTACTTTTTGATTATAATTTTATTTAAAGTAAGGGTGCTTTAAAGCTGAATAAGAATCATTAGGAAACCTAACATGCACAGGCGATTCGTCAACCTAAAACCATTTGCCAGCAGCATAGAAAAAAGTAAATCTGTCTTTAGTTTTGCATGCATTTCACTTATGTTATTTCATAATGCCATCACAGATAATCCACTGAAACACTGATTTGTATTCTGCCTGCTAGGAAAAGTATGCATTTAGCAAGGTTTTTCATTTTTACTGAGAAATTAATACTTTATATACATAAAAGTGATTCTAAAACAAAAATGTGTTTTTTAAAATAATTTTTAAATGATAAACATGTCATACTTACCTGCTCTGTGCAATGGTTTTGCACAGAGCAGCCCTGATCCTCCTCTTCTGGGGTGCCCTTGCTCCTCCCCCTGCTGATTGTCCCCATAGAAGGTTGCTTGCTATGGGGGTACTTTTATGGGCTCCATCCCAAGTCATGCTCTGTGTGTCTATTGACACACCCAGTGCAGCTTGGTCCCCCCCCCCTGCTCTCTTCTCACTGGCTGTGATTGACAGCAGTAGGAGCCAATTGCTCCCACTGCTGCCTCTATCTCCAGTAAGGAGAGCGAGTAAAGAGAGCTGCTGCTCTCGGGCACAGTGCTGGATTGAGATTTGGGTCAGGTAAGTATAAGGGGGACTGGGTGGGTGCTGCACCTTAATTCAGAGAATGCATTAAGGTGAAAAACCTTCCAACTTTGGGACCACTTTAAAATGAACCTAGCATTACAATTCAAATTTTAAAGGAATAAATAGAACATGTTACTATTGCCAAATTACATATCATTTTAAGTTATAGAGTACTTCTTTCTTGCTGTGCATAAAAAAACTCCAGTTCAGACCACCCCTGAAGACACCTGATTGACTGGTAAAGCACACTGGGCGGGACTGTACGGACGTCATTTCTGGGCTGTGGGATGCACACTGCTGCAGCGTTTCCTGATCTTAATGCGATTTCATCGTTTTTTTTACAAGTGAGTGTAATAAAGATGTTTTAATGATTTATTTTAAATAAAAATTGTATTATGTGGGCTCCCCTTCTGTCTTCTACCCTTGTATGGTAGCTGAGGCATGATGATTTGATACAGTGTGGCTGAAGGAGAGTGCTGGAGGAGTGGAGCAGTGAAGGAGAGGTGGAGTTGACCATTCCTGCAAAGACCCCCGGAAGGTAATATCCACAAGCCTATGGAGACTTTGTAGCTGAAAGGCACAGAGTCAAAGACATCTGGTGAGTGTTAAAGAGCACGGAGTGTTGCATGAAGCACTAAGAAACCATAGGAGCTGCATTGAAGCACTTTGTAGATGGAGCACTTTATGAACAGAGCATGCTCCATAGTTACATAGTTAGGTTGAAAAAAGCAACAATTAAAAATATATATATACAGTTGATCCAGAGGAAGGCAAAAAAAACAGCAGAGCATGCTCCAATTTGCTAAAGCAGGGGAAAAAATTCCTTCCTGATCCCCCGAGAGGCAATCGGATTTTCCCCGGATCAAATTTACCTAATAAATGTCAGTACCCAGTTATATTATGTACATTTAGGAAAGTATCCAGGCCTTTCTTAAAGCAATCTACTAAGCTAGACAGAACCACCTCTGCAGGGAGTCTATTCCACATTTTCACAGCTCTTACTGTGAAGAAACCTTTCCGTATTTGGAGATGAAATTTTAGTTTATCGATTTTCCTTTGATGTAAATGGATTACCATCATTTAAGGACTGCGCTGGGGGTGGAGTAATTTATAGTATTTATAACAAGTGGCTAATATGTGGGCATTTGGTGAACAGCAGAAGTCCGGGTAGAAAACTAATGATTTAAAGTGATAGCGCTGTGGAGTATGTACTATAAAATACATGTACTGTATATGCAGAATTTTACATTTCTTTCACATCCCTAATGAGAAGGAGAGCATAAGCAGATGCATTGCTCCTCTCATGGGTTTTTCGGTCTGCAGCAGACTTCTTTTTTGTCCCTCTGCTTTTTTTTATTCCTCCTCTATCCCCGGTTTTTGAGTCTTTTACCTTTTTAATAGCTTATAATCATTGAGGCAGGCTTGAGAAATGTCCATGGAAGCTTGTGAATTGGAGGCTTTAAAAAAGATGCTTTGATTGCCAGTCATTGGTTGGACTTTCACCAAACATCTCCAAATCCTTCACCATAGATTTTATGCTGTGTCAGATGCTTAGGAGAGCAGGCGCTGCCTATGAAGAGGGTTGGATGCTGTTGTCTCTTCAACGGTCCTCCTCTGGCACCTCTTGTGGTTCCAGTCTCCTTGTCCAGAAAAGGTTGCTATTGGTAACAAGAAGACTAAAGAATATAGATGTTTTTTTCTACTGATGCTTCTTCATCATTTCCCCTATCTTCTCCTAGGTGTTCACTGATGGTTATACAAGTCACATGCTTGGTCCTACCTCTTTTTGTGACTGCCAGGATCTCCATTGGAGTGGAGTGGGCGAAGCCAGGTCTGTTTCTGTTTTGTGTTATCATTCTTCTATGTGTCCTACCTAAGTGTGCTTGCTTCTTATGCTGCGTAGACACGGGCGGAATTTCCAATGGAAACAGTCCGATGGGAGCTTTTCATCGGATTTTCCGACCATGTGTATGCACATCGGTCTTTTTCTGTAGGCATTTCCGACGGACTTTAGATTGAGAGCCTGTTCTTAATTTTTCAGACGGAAAAACTTTCTATCGGAAATTCCGATCGTGTGTATGCAATTCCGACGCATGCTCGGAAACAATTCGACGCATGCTCAGAAGCATTAAACTTCCCTTTTATAGTGCCGTCGAATGTGTTGTACGTCATGGTGTTATTGACCGTCGGAATTTGGTGTGACCGTGTGTAGGCAAGGCAGTTTGAGCGGAATTCCGACGGGAAAACCATCAAAGCTTTTACCAATGAGAATTCCGATCGTGTGTACGCGGCATTACTCTCTCTCTTCATCTGGTGAGTCTAGCAATTTATTATTATTATTAATTCTATTTATCTATCTATCTTAGACTGATTAATTGTCAAAAATGTGTGCAGAACTTTAAGTTAGATCATTCTAATTTAAATTCAGTCTTTGATAATTCTTCTGGAGCAGTCTGGTCAGTTTCTGTTTAGGTAATTTTACATTTGCTGATCGTTCTGCTGGATATTTTGCTTTTGATGTTCACTCAATGTCCCGAGCTCAAGGTAACCCTGAATGTTGATTGAGGTAGGCTATGAGATGTGACATATCCCCCTTGGGTTTCCATTTAAGCTGTATCATTAATGAGAAAATTTGAAGAGACACGTTTTTGTTTTTGTTATCTTTATTACCTTCTGCAAAAGAAATTAAAGAAAAAACAAAACAATGAAAATTAAGAAGTATAATGTTATAGGATCAGTGGAGGCTAGTTAGTAGGTCATTCAATTATTGGCTTCAGGCCTTTTGTATTTATGCTAGTGTTTTAGCAGAAAATACCTGGACAAATGTGGTGGATTATTAAACATTATTCTAGAGGTGTAGAGAAATTGTGGCGGCCTGTCATGGTTTTTCTTATGATAAGACATTTCACCATAAACTTGTTGTTTATCCAGATCTTCGTTAGGGAATCAAAGACATAGGTCTGTGGATAAATGTACTTTTCCCTCAACTGTCATTCTCTTCTAAACCCAAGTCTCTTGTCTTGTTTAACTATTGTAAAGGGATGTGTTTTGCTTTTAATGATGGTCTGTGCAGGTGGAGTACTTATTCCAAATATAAGCATGAGTGTTCCTTCTGCTCTGGTATCAGCCTATATCTAAACATTTTACAAAATCAAAGACTTGGGTCATCAGGTGGGTAAGAAGCTTTTTCTCAAATGTTCCAAATCTGGTAATCTTGCAAAGAATGCAGCCATGGCTGCAAGACTACCCAAACAAGCAGATGGCTGATTCATTGTTTAGTGGTTTCATTAAGGTTTTCCTTTATGTTCTATTGATAGGTTGGGTTGTACTGCTAATTCTAATGTGAAATCTGTTTTGGATTTGGAACATGTAGTTGCAGAAAAACATTCCCAGGAGGTTTGGGCTGGTAGGGCTGCTGCCCTTTCTCTACTACTGAAAATGTTCATATTACTCTTGTGCTATATTGGTCTTGGTCTAAAAGAACTTAAATCCTTTTGTAATTTCCACCACCCTTTCTATTGAAAAATAATCTGCCCTAAAAGGGTTAGTTCACCTTTACCAATAAGCTGCCTATGCAGGTAAGGGGCACCTGTAGTTAAAAACAACTGTGCAGCTTGCCCTTGCTATAGATGTGGGCCATTTATGTAGCTTTTGAAGCCTGTCTAAAAACCTCCCAGAGTTGGCATCATCTTGTCCTGACTTGTTTACATTGCAACATACACTATATTGTCAAAAGTATTGGGACACCTGCCTTTACATGCACATTAACTTTAATGGCATCCCAGTCTTATACCCGGACACACGGTCGGACTTTCCGATGGCAAATGTGCAATCGGAGCTTGTTGGAAATTCCAACCATGTGTAGGCTCCATCTCACTTTTTCCATCGGAATTTCCGACACACAAAATTTGAGATCTGGATCTCAAATTTTCCGACAACAAAATCTGATCGTGTGTACACAATTCCGATGCACAAAGTGCCACGCATGCTCGGGATCAAGCAGAAGAGCCACACTGGCTATTGAACTTCATTTTTCTTGGCTCGTCGTACGTGTTGTACGTCACCGCGTTCTTGACATTCAGAATTTCCGACAAGATTTGTGTGACAGTGTGTATGCAAGACAAGTTTAAGCCAACATCCGTTGGAAAAAAATTATGGAAAAAAATATTTGTTGTTGGATAATTCTTTTGTGTGTGCAGGGCATTAGTCCGTAGGGTTCAATATTGAGTTGGCCCACCCTTCGCAGCTATAACAGCTTCAACTCTTTTGGTAAGGCTGTCCACAAGGTTTAGGAGTGTGTCTATGGGAATGTTTGATCATTCTTCCAGAAGCGCATTTGTGAGGTCCGGTACTGATATTGGATGAGCAGGCCTGGCTTGCAGTCTCTGCTATAATTCATCCCAAAGGTGTTCTATTGGGTTGAGGTCAGGACTCTGAGCAGGCCAGTCAAGTTCCTCCACCCCAAACTTGCTCCTCCACACTTTATTGCCAAAAGTATTGGGCCATCCCTCCAACTCATTTGGTGAAGGAGGGATTATGGTGTGGGGTTGTTTTTTAGGGGTTGGGCTTGGCACCTTAGTTCCAGTGAAGAGGATTCTTAAGGCATCAGCAAATAAAGACATTTCGGACAATTTCATGCTCCCAGCTATGTAGGAACAGTTTGGGGAGGGCCCTTCCTGTTCCAATATGACTATGCACCAGTGCACAAAGCAAGGTCCATAAAAACACGGATGAGTCCATTTGAGGTGGAGGCCTTCTGCAAGCTAGACCTTCTCATCCAAGATCAGTGCCTGACCTCACAAATGCACTTCTGGAAGAATGGTCCAACATTTCCATAGACACACTCCTAAACCTTCTGACAAGCCTTCCCAGAAGAGTTGAAGCTGCTATAGAAGCAAAGGTTGGGCCAACTCAATATTGAACCCTACAGACTAAGATTGGGATGCCATTAAAGTTCATGTGCGTGTAAAGGCAGGCATCACAATACTTTTGGTAATATAGTATATGTCAATATACTACAATAATGTGATGAAGTAGTGTTGCATTTTTAAATAATTTAATAAAATAACTATTTTGTACTGAATACGAGTGATGTGAAGAACATGTTAGAAGAAATCAAGCTGCTATATATCAATAAAAGGGCTACCATGTGACCTAAAGCAATTTTATACCAATGAAGAAGTCCTTGGTGTAGATAACATTTGCTGTTGAGATAGAGTGTACTACCTGATTGCCAGAAAGAGTGGTTGTTGTTGCACGTGTTTTCTGGAGTGAGCTCCAAATAACATCATGATCTATTACCTGAGACAGCCTTGTCATTAACTTGTCAGACACAGGAAGACTGTTTAGACAATCCTGTTAGGTAAAACAAGGGGCCATGTTACCTGAGACAGAGTGGTCATGCTAAGAGTGACATGAAGAACATGTTAGCAGAAAAAAAGCTGCTACTGTATATTATCAATAATAGGTCCATCATGTTAAATTAAGCTATTTTATATGGATAAAGAAGTCCTTGGTGCAGATAACCAAGGCTAAGGGAGTAAGGCATGTTGTGCTATGTTTGTGTTGGACCTCCATCTACTTCCTTCTTCTTTGTTTGCAGAAAGAGCCGCAGAATTGTCATGCTCAAACCTCAGACACTGACTACTCTCACCTTATCCTTTTACCTCCCCTGCTTTTTTGCCTAAAAAGTCACCTGATGCATCATCATATATGCTGATGAAACTTTCACTCTATTTTGAAGCACCTAGAAATAGTGGTTCTTCTCTACTAATGTGATGGCCTCTCTTTTGATTGACTATTGCTACTATCAATCAGAAGTGGGTTAGTCACATATGGGCACATCAACATCCAATTAAAAAACCTGTACTGATGTAGAGGCCCAAGTTAAGACATAGTCATAACTGTACATCCAGGGTTGGGGGATGTGTTGCTATGGACATTTGTATAGTGACTTTATTGCAATGATATAGAGTTTAGATTAGTAACAGCATATGTCTACAAAGGCTTCTTCCCCCTCCATTGATATGTAAATAAACCAGATAGCCAGGTTCAGAGGAAGTTGGTTTATGGGAGGAAGTGGGTGGGAGGGGCATAGAGAGGGTTTGAGAGAGACATGTGTTTTGGAACAGAGGGACAGTTGTGTTTTGGAAGGACAAAGGACAAGATGGCTTACCATGAGCTGGATAACGTTGGAGACGCTTTTGTGAGCTGGACTTTGAACAAGGAACTATGAAGGACATCTTAACCCTTAAGTTGAGTAACTGTTTTAGTTTACTTAATGTGTACATATTATACATGCTTATATGTGAAGCTATAAGTTGTGTTGTATTGTATTGTTCATCCTACAGTTTGTATGTGCAGATTTTTCCTGTTTAGTAAAGCATTGTTACACTCCAGAAGTCTAAGCTTCCTTGGTTTTACCACAAGAACTTAATAGATAGACGCAAAGCATTTACAATTTGGGGGCTCGGCCGTTATTTGTGCTAAAATTTCAACTGAAGCAGACCTGTTTTATATTGTGTGTATTGTTGCTTGTGCTGGGGGAAAAATGCTGCATACACTGTTTAGGAGGAGTAAGGCTGGAAAGATTTCTGGTGTCCAGGAGGACTTGAAGGCGTGCACCCTTCCTATCTGGGCCAGAAATAGTCAGTGGATGCCTGTTGCAAAGGAGCTAGCTAGATATGCGTCTCCTTTGAACAGAGCTTGGGGGGATGGAGTCTGTGATCTTTCCTCAGATTTTAGTCTCAAAAGTTTTGGGTTCAGTAAGGGAGAGATGCGGGCAGTTGCTGTGTTTGGTTTGCACTTCCTGCATGCTTTACATATTGAATCTGAAAAGAGGGAAAAGGCGGAATTAGAAAGAGATTTATTGAAGGAGCAGCTTGCAGTGGCATCCAAGTGTTTGAAAGAAACTGCAAGCAAGGCAAAATATTTAGAAAGGAGGGTAATCAAAGTTAAACCTGCAGTGGCTTTGAAGTGTGTTCAAACCCCTGTAGGCCGAGCTGAAGATTTGAATGAGCGGTGTGCGGCCCTCATGACCAAGTCTAATGATGCCCTAACAAAGGACAAAGGCCCAAAGCCTGTAAGCAGAAGTAGGACATGTGCCACTGTTACTTCTCATAACCGGGAAGCAGAGGATTTGATCAGCTCAAATGACCGAGTTGAGTCAGATACAAGGAAGGCAAGGCCTATGATCTCCAGAAGACACATGTGGATTGATTTACTTAAGGTGGGGGTCCCTAGAGAGGAAATAGATGGGATTCCTACACCAGCATTGTTTAAGAAGTGGAAGCAAATGGTTGGGAATGGTAGATTCAGTCACATTAAGTGTTTCTGTTGCCATAAAATGGGGCATTTTGCAAAAATGTGCCATGCTGTGAAGACTGAACAACAGCAGGCCTGTGTGCTTCCCAGGACAGCACAGAGAGACATGCAAGTTTATTCGTTACGTTGGAAGTCAATGCCTTTCCGTGAAAGTGTTTCAAGGCAACAGTGGGCACCCTACAATAGTTTTGCATTTAGAAATGGGCAGATAGAGAAATGTGAGCAGTGAGCTATGTTTTTTGGCACAGTTGGAAGGAACATATAATCTGCTTTGTCTCTTACTCTTTTCAGGTATTGAGCATCGAGAGGTGGAGCAGGCAGAGCAGATGACCATTCTGGATGGGAGGAGACAGACCAGAAGAGAGCCTGAGGAAAGGTGGCTGAATTGGAGTGGACTTTTTATCTGAGCATTTTCCTTATGACCAAGAAGAAAAGAGACTTTTCATCTGGGACTTTCTTTACAAACTGCCAAAAGACATTGTTAACCCTGCTCAAAAGTAATGTTGCAGCGTTCCAGGGACAAACCAATCGTCTGACCGCCCACAAGATGGGGGTCGAAAGGGAATTTGTTCCTCCTATTTATACGGGGGGTTTATTTTGCCCTTTCCTGGACAAAAGGTTTTAAGAAGTTTCCTATATTATCCTATAAAGTCAAGAGGTGGTATGTGTTGCTATGGGCATTTGTATAGTGACTTTATTGCAATGATATAGAGTTTAGATTAGTAACAGCATATGTCTACAAAGGCCTCTTCCCCCTCCATTAATATGTAAATAAACCAGATAGCCAGGTTCAGAGGAAGTTGGTTTATGGGAGGAAGTGGGTGGGAGGGGCATAGAGAGGGTTTGAGAGAGACATGTGTTTTGGGACAGAGGGACAGTTGTGTTTTGGAAGGACAAAGGACAAGATGGCTTTCCATGAGCTGGATAACGTTGGAGACACTTTTGTGAGCTGGACTTTGAACAAGGAACTATGAAGGACATCTTAACCCTTAAGTTGAGTAACTGTTTTAGTTTACTTAATGTGTACATATTATACATGCTTATATGTGAAGCTATAAGTTGTGTTGTATTGTATTGTTCATCCTACAGTTTGTATGTGCAGATTTTTCCTGTTTAGTATATATATTTTTTTTTTCAGTATATGTAGTTTTAGATCATAATGGGTTAATAAACTGTACCTTCTAACTTTATGTACGTAATGTGTAAGACCTGGCATAAGGCTGCAGTATACTGTAAATTAAACAAAATAGCCTGGTTTCCAACTGCCATAATTTAAAGAGAGGCAGATAGCAGAGCTACTTTAACATCATATTAGATGCCTTTCTTAGGAAAAAAATATGCTTTTTTTTATGCAAAGCAAACCAGCATGTTAACTTTAATTCCCACATCCCAAGGAGAATATAAAAATCTTTCATTCAATCCCGTGTTCAGTTGCTGTACCTTCAGGCATGATGGGGCCTGGGACTCACTCATTGTCACATTACTAGTGCTTGGTGATTTGTCCCTTTTCTGTCACATGGGGATGAAGCTACACCGAAGAGTAAGGGAGAGGTTGACTTGCGCCCTCCTCACTTCCTACTGGACAAGGACTTGGTTCACTTTAATAGTTTTACCTATCTTGTTTATCTAGTGCCAGACCATGGGTGTGAAGTGACAAAAATCCACATGACCTGTCAAGTCAGGCAGACAGGATGAGAAGCCTTTCCTTTTACTTCCCCTTTGCCAATAACCATTATTACAAATTGCAAGTTATTTGCACTAGGCAGATCAGGGGGGAACTATCCTACTAAAAGAAATGCAACATCCTCATAAATACAATCAAAGGAAAAACCTGTGAAATGCAATTAAAAGTGTGGCCTATTTACTATAGTTAGGCCCTCTCTAACTATTGGATAGTAGGGGATAAGTACAAAGTCTGTCAGTGATGAAAACCTTGGTAGGGACCATGCTCACCCTCCAAATGAGGGAACTTGTAATCCACAATAAAGGAAAATTCCTACAGTGTCTCAAAGCTTGAAAAGGTGATGCAGTCTCCTCTAGCCATATCTTTACAGGCAGCAATGCGCCAGTGACTACAAAAAAATTATAAAAAAAAGGTTGGCTAAAGGCCTTTCACCACAATGATGCTGAATAGATATCAGCAGTCTGTTCCTTGATGACCACTCCTGTAGTA
This sequence comes from Lithobates sylvaticus, assembly GCA_028564925.1. Classification (NCBI taxonomy): domain Eukaryota; kingdom Metazoa; phylum Chordata; class Amphibia; order Anura; family Ranidae; genus Lithobates; species Lithobates sylvaticus. The sequence goes on along the minus strand of CM053031.1, from coordinate 109,392,420 downwards.
TGGATGGAGACGGATTAGAGGTAAGCTACACTGTCCTGTCTAGAAGGTGGGTAGAGGGTGGGCCCCACTGTCTCTGGCTTTCTCTCTGATGGCCTCTATTGAATATTGAGTGAACATTAAATTTCACCCAAAATTTAACTAACTCTAAACCTATTCACAGCCACATTCTAAGACTAATCTATCTAGCCCTGTAAAGAGGAAATCGCTATACATAACCTTTTCTGCAGCCACTCTGGTCCGTTCTCCACGCTGAGCTGTCAGCGGCGGCTTCAGTGTGTAGGCATGTGCCGGAGAGGCAGCCAAAAACAGGGGCCCTATTGTAACTCTATGGGTGATGTCACTTTCTAGGAATTTCCCAGCCATTGTCGGTTCTCTCTTGCACACAGTATCTACCCCAGGAGACCGGATTAGCTTTAGTAGGTTTAGAGATTTTGGGTGAAATTCTACCTTGAGGATTGAGTGAACATTAATTTCAATCTACATAATTTCTTTGAACACTCAAATAGTTTCAATTACAGAGTCTGTGACAGACCCAACCAGGGCAGGGGCTTTTGGAGAGGACTGCAGGGTGGCCTCTTGCCTACTGACTAACTGGCCCTAGCTTTTAAGGGAACACTACGTTGGGAGGTGTGTGTCTGGGGCACCCTTGGAGTGGTCTTGCTTTGGATTCCAGACCATGTTTCCCCAAAACACACAGACTCTGGGAACTGGAGAATCCATATACATATATACATATACATATTTGGGGTCTTTATGCCTCAAACCAGCAATGACTGCTTCAGACTGTGAGATATAGAGCAGATATTAATATGATCAACTCAATAAACCTGATACTGGGGGTTTCCTGATATAATCTGTTTAAGGTGTTGTGTTAAGTGTCTTTTCCCATTATGTCCACTTTACCTTGTTATGGGACCATTGTGTGATGTTATGTGTTTATGCTTATAATAATGTGTAATGTACTTTGTATTCAGGGTTGTGGGCACCAGATGGTCTGAGTGGCTAGTTATTAATTTGTTCATGATAATTAGATCACTGTCAGCTTATTAGTTGCTAGAGGTGGGTTAGCATTATGTGTATGTTTGCTGTTCCTTAGCTATGTTAATTATTTTCCTATTTACAATTTGTATTGTATACGATAATGTGATCAGGCTCACCTGATATTGTGTGGTATATAATTTCTGAGTGAGTTTTCAATAAAGAGATCCAGTTGCATCTAAGCTAGTAACATCTAGTCTTGGGTGCTTACCTATAATACCCAGTTCCTGGTTCCAGGCTGGAGCAAGGTAGATCTTCACGGAAGCACCTAAGCTGGGTGCTGGACAATTCCGTTCACTATTATGAAAGAGCCTTTTATCAAAATAATAGCTTAATTTTATCAGTTGTGGATATAATTAAGAGGTTTGTGGTTTGGGGAGTGGCGGAACTACCGCCATAGCGACACACGCGGGCACTATGGGGCCAGCAGCCGAGTAAGGCCCGGTGAGGGCAGGCATCTCCGCGGCTCCGCGGGTGAGAGCGGGCGGCTCTGTGGATCACCGGCGGCAGTGAGAGGGACATCAGTCCCTCTCACTGCAATGTGCCCAGTCAATTGTGCCCACCTTTGCCCCATTAAAGGGCCACCTACCAGTGCCCACACTGCCATCTCACAGTGCCCACAGTGCCATCTCACAGTGCCCACAGTGCTATCTCTCAGTGCCCACAGTGCCAGTGCTGCACATCAGTGTCACCTGCCAGTGCTCATCTGTGTCACCTACCAGTGCTCATCTGTGTCACCTACCAGTGCCCATCAGTGCCACCTATCAGTGCCCATCAGTGTCATCCATCAGTGCCCATCGGTGCCACCCATCCATGCTACCCATCCGTGCCACCCATCTGTGCCACCCATCCGTGCCACCCATCCGTGCCACCCATCCGTGCCATCTTTGCTGTCCCCATCAGTACCGACTTATCTGTCCCCACCAGTGCAGCCTATCAGTGCCCACCAGTGCAGCCTATCAGTGCCCACCTGTGCCGCCTCATCAGCGCATATCAATGAAGCAGAAAAATTACCTGTTTGCAAAATTTTATAACAAACTATTAAACATGATTTTTTTTTTTAAATTTTCCATCTTTTTTTGTTTGTTTAGCAAAAAATAAAAACCCCAGCTGTGATTAAATACCACCAAAAGAAAGCTCTATTTGTGTGAAAAAAATGGTAAAAATTTCATTTGGGTACAGTGTTGTATGACCGCGCAATTGTCATTCAAAGTGCATCAGCGCCAAAAGCTGAAAATTGGTCTGGTCACGAGGGGGGTTTAAGTGCAAAGTAATCTGGTGGTTAAAATCACTCGCGGCTATAATGAATTGTCGGCTCCCATAATACAGAGAACAGTCATTCATTGAAAAGTCATTGATAAAAAAAAAAAAAAGCGTGGGGGTTCCCCCAAATTCAATTACCAGGCCCTTCAGGTCTGGTATGGATATTAAGGGGAACTCCCGCGTCAAATAAAAAAAAAATGATGTGGGGTTCCCCCTAAATATCCATACCAGACCCTTCAGGTCTGCCAGGTTGCCTACGGGTCTAGGGGGGGCATACCTGGTGGTCCAGTGTGGTGGCATCCCTGGTGGTCCTGGGCGGCATTATGGTGGTCCTAGGCGGGATCCGAGGGGGGGCTGTGCTGCTAAACAATCAGCACAGACCCCCTCTGTCAGGAGAGCCGCCGATCAGCTCTCCTCTACTCGTGTCTATCAGACACGAGTGAGGAAAAGCCGATCACTGGCTCTTCCTATTTACATTGTGATCAGCCGTGATTGGACACGGCTGATCACGTGGTAAAGAGTCTCCATCAGAGACTCTTTACCTAGATCGGTTTTGCAGGGTGTCAGAGTGACACACCGCAACAACAATTGCCGCGATGCGCGCCCCCGGGGGCGTGCAGCGGCTTAATATCCTGAGGATGTAATATGACGCCCAGTCAGGATATTGAAACCACTTTGCTGCCGTCATTCTGCTATATGGCCGGTGGCAAGTGGTTAAAGTTGTGAATATTTTTTCCCAATAACGATGGAGCTTCGGACATCTCAAAAGCATGTGGAACCATTAAATAAAGAGCATCGCGGACATAACGATGTTGTGTTTTTTTTCCCCAAGCATTGAGTTTTTGTGGGGTGTAATGAGCCCTATGTATAATAAAAAGTTGAGATAGCCTTTGAGAGGGCGAAAGGGATATCTTAGGAAGTGTTTCCAGGGCTCGTGTCCAATCCACCTCATTTAGATCCTCTAGATCGTCTTGCCACCGGACAAAACAATTTTTATGTTTTTCAGTGTTCTCTATTTGTAGGTTGGAATAAAGATCTCCTATTAATCCTCGTTTCCTACAGGCAGTCAAGGTTGCCGTTGTTAATACTTGTGTTTATACTGTAATTTAATTTTTAATACATGACATATTTGAAGATATTGGTAGAAGTTTTTATTTAACTGATAATGGTCTTTTAATTCATTAAAAGACAGTAAGACATCCCCTTCATAAAGCTGATACAAAAATAGCCTTTTTCCAATCTAAGAATTCAGAGAGTCCACTCAGTTCATGAAGACAAAAGTTATCCCATATGGGCATATGTTTCGTAAAAAGGAAAGGAATTGTCAAAAACAGTCTATTTTTTACACTTTTTTTGTGAAATGGTAGGGGTACATTTGTACCCCATTACCAATTCACACAGGGGGGGCCGGGATCTGGGGGTCCCCTTGTTAAAGGGGGCTTCCAGATTCTGATAAGCCCCCTGCCCGCAGACCCCCACAACCATCGAGCAAGGGTTGTGGGGAGGAGGCCCTTCTCCCCATCAACATGGGGACAAGGTGCTTTGGGGTGCTACGCTTTTTTTTTTTCATTTTGGTGTGGGGTTCCCCTTAAAATCCATACCCCCACGCATTTTTTTTTTTAATTTTGGTTCGGGGTTCCCCTGTGGGGAAATTCCATGCCGTTTTTATCAATGAACTTTTATGTGTATTGCCGGGACCGACAATTTGTTATAACCACTAGCGCTAGCGCTAGTACTTTTTAAATGACTTTTTTTCCTTTAGAAATTTCATTTTACACTCGGACTGTTCTAAACATGGGAAACATGCGCCACTTTACAGGCATACTATAGACACCCCCCATTTACGAAATTTTAAAGGAATATTACACTTTTATTGTTTCACTTTAAGCATTATTAAAATCACTGCTCCAGAAAAAACTGACGTTTTTAAAACTTTTTTTTGCATTGATACATGTCCCCTGGGACAGAACCTAGGTCCCCAAACACTTTTTATGACAATACCATGCATATAAGCCTTTAAAATTAGCACTTTTGATTTTTCATGTTCGTGTCCCATAAACGGAGTTCGCATATTCGAACAAATTGTTTGCCTGTTCGCATGTTCTAGTGCGAAATGAACGGGGGGTTGTTCGGCCCATCCCTAATTAGGAATAAAGCCTGATTGATCAGAATGGATTTGTTTTGAAATATATCTTGATAATCTAGTCACCAATACCTTTGCCAACAACGTAACATCTGACATTAACAAAGATATTGGTCGATATGAATCAGGGCTACTTGGGTCCTTATCTGGTTTCAACAAGACTGTGATTACTGCTTCATTCATAGAGGGGGGTAATGAACCCACCTCCATGGCGTAATTAAGAACATCAAGCAGTTCAGGTAACATTAAATCCCCATACTTTTTATATATTTCACCTGGAAGACCATCTGGTCCTGGTGCTTTATTAGGTAGGTTAGACACTGCATTTCTTAACTCGTCCAGTGTTAATGGACCTTCCAGAGCCACCCTTTCCTCATTTGAAATGCTTTGTAGAGTAATAGTATCAAGGAATCCATCCAGGGACTCCTCCGAATAAGATACCCTGCTCTTGTACAGTACCTGGAAAAATCCCCTAGATAACTCCAGTATCTCTGGGGTAGTATCAGCCCTCCCATTTGGGGATAAGGATTTTAATTAATTTATAGATGATGCCGAACGTTGTGCTTTTACAGTAGTTGCCAATAAATGCCCTGTCCCCTATCCCTCCGCAAAGTATGGTTGTTGTAAAGACAAATCTTTTATTTTATGCCTTTTTCTTAGCCAATGCTGCATAGTACTGTTGGCTATGAAGCCATTCTTTTTTTGTATCATCATTTAGGTTGGTTATATATAAGAGTTCGGCTTTCATCATATTATCTGCTAGTGTTTTTTCCCATTGCCTGGATTGTTTCTTAATTTTTGATATCTGTGCTATAGGGAGGCCTCGGAGGTATGCTTTCAATGCATCCCAGTATATTAAAAGTGAAACCGAGTTTCTATTTAAATTTTTATAGGAAATTAATTCAGTCATAATTCCTTCAGCTAAAGGAAAAAGTGACAACCAATATGGGTTCACCTTCCATAATGTACATCCCGGGTTAATCTTAAAGGAAAAATTTAGAACTATAGGTAAGTGATCTGAGATACACCTAGCCTCGTATTTAATATTGCAAAAATATGGAAGCATAGAATATGTTCCTAGCGCCAGATCTATTCTAGAAAGAGTTTTGTAACTACTAGAGAAACATTAAAATTGCCTATCTGTTAGATTACGCTGTCTCCAGACGTCTATCAGTCCCAGTCCCGCTACATATTTGGAAAAAGCCGTAGGGCTCGTTAAAGTTTGTTTATCCATTATATTATATTTGTCCATTACGGAGTCCAAATAATTGTTAAATTCACCAACTAATAGGCATGCACTATCTAGTTTATCAGACACCACTGTTGAATATGGCATGGGAATATATATATTTCCAATCACATATGGTCGCCCTGGAATTGAACAGTATAAAAAAATAAAACGACCTTTACTATCCTTAATTTGGCTACATGAAAAATCCAATCTATTAGAAATAAGAATAGATACTCCTCTAGAGAATGATGTATATGTAGCATGATACTGAGTGTTAAACTGATGTTGTTTTAAATAATGCAGCATCTGAGAATTTAAATGGGTTTTCTGTAGACAAATTATTGAGGGAGTAAATCTCCCTAGTGAAGTAAACACTGCTTGCTGCTTAGAAGGGCTACCAAGACCCCTCACATTCCATGAAATTAACAATTAATTTGAAGGAGCCATATCAAATTCTTCTCCAATAAATTAACCAGAATAATCAAACGAAATACACCAAATCCACTATTTTTCACTCCAACCCATGTCTCTCTATTCCCCCCCCCCCCCCCCCCCCCCCCGCCATCCAATCCCTCACGGGCACCACCCATAAAGGTGAGGGAGAGGGCACAGACGGTGGGGGGAAGGAAAGGACAGACAAAAGTATATTCCGAGAGGTGCACATAAATCAACAACCATTCACAGACATACACATAGTCGGCATAACCGAGCAAAAACACAAATATGGGGTCTATCTGATCTAAAAGACCACAAAAAAAGATTAGCGTTCTCTCTGCCCTTCTCCCCTCCAGTTTGTCTATTCATATTCCCAAAAAAGTAGGAGAAAGAAAAAAAAAAAGAAAATAATTATTTTCCCTCTACCTTTTTTTCCCTTTGGGGAATTAATTTGACCGTTTATAGTTATCCAATCACTGGGTCTTTCCTCAGCAGCTGTCATTCTCTCCTTAAAAATTTGCATATCTTGTCTGACTAGAGTTAAGTCCTCCCTCATTCCTTTCAGATTATGGGAGAGGATATTTACAGAGTTATTACATGCAGTAACGGCTTTCAATATATCTGTGAGCGTAATTACATGCTCTGTCTCTGAGGTATTCAATGTTTTTGAAGCTTGAGTTATTACACAAGGCTTTCTCTGATGCTCCATTGCTCACTGTTTCATCCAGGTGTTCCAGTTGAGTTATTACTCCTTCTCTGTTTTTAATCTGAGACATATCTGGGACAGCAGAGATTTCCTCCTTGACTACTCCTTGCAATGAAGTGGAAGCTACAAAGTTTCCTTTTTATATGTCTCTGTTACATGTGCGAATTTCTGGAGACGAGTGACAGTGTCTTGAGATTGATCTTTCCCAGTATTCTGTATTTTCTTTTCTACATTCTTTTCTGTACTTTTCTGAAGAGTACTTTCAGTTACCGACTGATCCCCATGGTGATCCGCATTCCCCAAGTCCTTCTTTGTCCTGCGTGTCATCCTCACACTCTCTTTATTCCTATTCCCCTCGTTCCACTGAGGAGAGCGATTGGTAAGTGGACTCTTAACAATCGACTTGTAATGTAGCTATAAGCAGGTTCATAAACCAAAAACAATCCATAAACAATCCGAATAGATGGTTTTAGTAGCAAGGATATAACCTGTAGTAAGATGGTTAGCAAACAGTATATTGATCAATAGTTACAGCTGTCAGGCTGCACATATATCCGAGGTCCTCTGTAGAAGGTTTTAAGTATAATAAATATCCACTATATAAAACAACAGATATAGCTAGGAACCTAATGAATAAGGAGCAATTGAAAAACGACATCTGGTATATATTTTCTTCTCCTTTTTCTTTCCTTTTCCCCTCCTCTCATCCTTCCCTCCTTCTCTCTGTTCAATCCCTTCTTTTTTAATTCACAGCGATTATAAGTTAACATAACAGATGTTAGGTATAGTATTCATCAAAGTTATTTCTTATATTATTTCTTTGTATCTAATACATCAGTTTGTAATATATGGGGAGCTGCTGATACATACAGATTTTTTCTTTCTTGCCTCCTTTCCCCTCTCCTTCCTCTTTTCCACTTATTTTAGTCTTCCTCCCCCACCTTCTTTTCTTCCTTTCTTTTATATGACAAACAGTTTTTTTTCTCCTTCCTCCTTCCTTAACAAGCAACTTTTATATAGCAAATGAAGTTTATAATAAAATCAGCAAACTTATAATAGCTAATAAGCAGCAATTGCCATAAGCAACATACAAAACAGGCAGTCTATATATTTATGTAAGACAAGCTAAGTACCCAGGTTTGCTGTAATATACATCCAAAAATCCCCAAAAAGCTGTAGGAACCGTGGTAAAACCAATGAGGACCACTTTGGCCGCTTGATAGCGCTAAAGGACTCCTAAATACCTGATACAGTTCTTGCTCAAAGATGCTTTGCCTTCAGAGGCTGTAGTGTTACAATGTCCATAGAAAGGCAGAAAGAGGGTATACTGAGAAGCAAAAATTACTGTTGCGAGCAGAGCAATGATGAATCAGCTGACACTCCAACGATACAGAGAGGGGAGAGACCACTGAAGGGAATCCTGCATTCAGAGCCAAAATTGACACAGCATTGGTGTCTCCAGCACACTGTTAGCACAGCTGATCACTCACATCTTTAATCTTTGCCTCTCTACTGGCACCTTCACCTTCCCTCTAAAGGAAGCCCTGGTCATCCCCATGCTTAAAAAGGCCTCACTGAATCCCATCAGCCTGAATAACTTAAGATCCATCTCCTTGCATCCATTTACCTCTAAGCTGCTAGAACGCTTAGTCTACAACCATTTGAGCTCATACCTCATTGACAACAACCTTCTTGAACCCTTACAGCCTGGCTTTCACTCAAGACAGCCCTACTAAAACTCACTAATGATTTACTTACTGCTAAAACGAATGGCCACTACTCCATACCCATATTACTAAACCTTTCTACTGCCTTTGATACTGTTGACCAACTGATCCTCCTCAAACTCCACCTTCTTGGCCTCCTTGTCTCTGCTCGTTCCTGGTTCTCCTACTACCCATCACAGGGTTTCTTCACACACACAAACACACCTGTGCCCCTACTCTGACTTTCCCATCAATATAAATAATACAACTATCTGTCCCTACTATCATGCCAGGGTGCTAGGTGTAGTATTGGACTTTGGACTGTGCTTTCACTCCCAAATTCAATAACTGTCCAAATCGTATAGACTGCACCTCTTTAACACCTTTAAAATATTCATTCATTCATTCACTCTTATGTTATATTTTGCCTTGACCATTGCAGCTTACATAGGCTTACATCGACACGGACTATCCCCCTTCAGTCTATTTTTTAATGCTGCTGCCAGACTCATCCACTCAGTGTCCACTACCCCCTTCTGCCTATCCCTCCACTGGCTTCTCATTGCCCAATGAATACTATTCAAAACAGCAACAACAACATACAAAGCCATTTACAACTCTGCCCAAAGCTACATCACCAGTTTGTTTAGCTATCTCCTACTCTGTTTACTTTAAGGCAACCCCTGAAAACTCATCTCTTCAAGGAAGCGTATCCTGCCTTTACCTAACAACAAAATCTTTTAATTCTCCCATAAATTCATCCCTCACAGTTATCAGACATGGGCACCGTCAAAAAATGTGTTCCGTTTCGTACGAAAAAATAAATTGTATTTTGAAATTTGTGTACAAAATTCAATTCGTACACAAATTTGTTAGATTAATCGTTAGAGTCGCAAACTTTTCGTTAAAATAACGAAAGTTCGTTATGATGAATTTATCATTATGAGGGGCTCCCACCATCCCTGTGCTGACTTCCTGGGTTTTGAACCTTTAGTTTCGTTAACTTTTCGTAAAAATAGCGAAAGTTCGTTATGATGAATTTATCATTATGAGGGGTCCCCACCATCCCTGTGCTGAGTTCCCAGGTCTGTACACCTGCTGTGTCCATTATGAGGGGTTCCCACCATTCCTGTGCTGTGCTGACTTCCTCTGGTGAACAAAACACCAGTCACAATTCTGTTAATTTGGATCCGAAATTCAGAAATTCGTTAATAAAATTCATAAGCATAGAAATTCCCATAGGGTTCCCACCATCCCTGTGCTGACTTCCTGTGGTTTTAACTTTTAGGTTCGTTAACTTTTCGTAACAATTACGAATTTTCGTTATGATGAATTTATCATTATGAGTGGTTCCCATCACCCCTGTGCTGTGCTGACTTCCTGGGTTTTTAACTTTTAGGTTCATTAACTTTTTGTAACAATTACGAATTTTCATTATGAATTTGGATCCGAAATTTGTAAACTAAATTTCGTATTTCGTACGGAATTCGTATGCATAAAAATTTGTATTTCGGATTCGTACGAATTTCCGGAAATTCGTACGAATTTTCTAATCGTACAAAACGAATTGCACATGTCTAACAGTTATTACCTTTTGTTCCACTTGCCCCTCATTAGTTTGTTAGGTCTCAGGAGCAGACCTCTCCTAAACCTCTTGTATTGAATTTGTATTGTAACTGTACTGTATCCCCTAATAACCACTTCAGCTCCGGAAGATTAACCCTGCTTCATAACCAGGCCATTCTTTGCGATACGGCACTGCTTTACTTTAACAAATAGCTGTGTGGTCATGCAATGCTGTACACAAAAAAAAATGTTCTTTTTTTTCCCCACAAACTTAGCTTTCTTTTGGTGGTATTTGATCACCTCTGTGGGTTTTTAGTTTTTGCTGGATGCATTTGAGGATGCCCCACAGATGCTCAATAGGGTTTAGGCCAGGAGACATGCTTGGCCAGTCTATAACCTTTACCCTCAGCTTTTTTAGCAAGGCAGTGGTTGTCTTGGAGGTGTGCTTTGGGTCATTATCATGTTGGAATACTGCTCTGTGGCCCAGTCTCTGAAGAGAGGGGATCAGGCTCTGCTTCAGTATGTCACAGTACATGTTGGCATTCATGTTTCCCTCAATGAACTGTAGCTCCCCAGTGTCGGCAGCACTCATGCAGCCCCAGACCATGACACTCCCACCACCATGCTTGACTTTAGGTAAGACACACTTGTTTTTGTACTCCTCACCTGGTTGCTGCCACACACGCTTGACACCATCTGAACCAAATAAGTTTATCTTGGTCTCATAAGACCACCGGACATGGTTCCAGTAATCCATGTCCTTAGTCTTCTTGACTTCAGCAAACTGTTTGTGGCCTTTCTTGTGCATCATCTTTAGAAGAGGCTTCCTTCTGGGATGACAGCCATGCCGACCAATTTGATGCAGTGTGCGGCGTACGGTCTGAGCACTGACAGGTTGACCCCCCCACCCCTTCAACCTATGCAACAATGCTGGCAGCACCCATAAGTCTATTCCCCAAAGACAACTTCTGGATATAACACTGAGCACATGCACTCAACTTCTTTGGTCGACCATGGCGAGGCCTGTTCTGAGTGGAACCTGTCCTGTTAAAGAGGAAGTAAAGCCTCCGCTTTTTTTTTTAAATTGAACCTGCAAGGCAAAGGCATAATGAGCTAGTATGCATAGCATACTAGCTTATTATGAATAACTTACCTGAGAATGAAGCCCCTGAAGCGTCCTCCTTGCCATCAATTCCGGAGTGAATTCCGGGTCTCGCTGCTCCGACGCTGTGATTCGCCGGAGCCGCGATGACGTCGCACGGGAGCCGCCACAAGCAGGATATCGCCGTGATCTGCGGCGTGCTCAGTGCACCTGCGCGCCGCTGTCTACGGCGCATGCACTGTAGAGAGCGGTGCCTGTCTTTTTGTAAATATCTCCTAAACCATGTAGGTTTAGTAGATATTTATTGTACCTACAGGTAAGCCTTAATCTAGGCTTACCTGTAGGCCAAAGTGGTTTTGTAAGGGTTTACAACCACTTTAACCCGTATATGGTCTTGGTCACCGTGCTGAAGCTCAGTTTCAGGGTCTTGGCAATCTTCTTATAGCCTAGGCCATCTTTATGTAGAGAAAAACATTTTTTTTCAGATCCTCAGAGAGTTCTTTGCCATGAGGTGTTAAACTTCCATTGACCAGTATAAAGCCCCATACACACGCGCAGATTATCCGAGGACCAGGTCTGTCGGATCATGTCCGTCGTACTTTGTCCGATGTTGGTGTTGCGTACACACGGTCGGACAACGTTGTCAGAATTTCCGGTCTGCAAGAACGTCGTGACGTAAGTCGTCTTCCACGAGACTAGAAAAGGGAAGTTCAGCACCACGTCAGGCACCCGTTGGGCTCCTTCTGCTGATTCCGTGTTTATCGCGAGTTAGTCGAGGTTTGGGGACTTACGATTCGCGCTTCTCAGTTTTGTCACTCAGATCGTTACTGCTCTTCAGTTTGTGCTTGTCGTGCGTATCTGTTTATTAGTGCGTGTAGTCAGTTCGCATTTGTTGGTCATTGCGGCCTATATCTTGATATAGGACGCTTTGATTTGCACTGCTTATTGTCTGCTCGTTTCTGGTATTCATTTCGTTCTTTCAGGCCTTGCTGTTTATCGGTGCTTTCTGTTTGTCCGTTCTGACCAGCCGACCGTTTGTGAGCGATGTTTCCCGTACGTACTCGTCGCCGAGTTCGTGCTGTACGCGGAATTGGTGTCGGGCTTTTAGCTTTGAGCCAAGACCCGTCCATGAACAGAGTGACGAGGAGTATGTGGACCAAGAATTGGTTGCTTCAGCGTGATCAGTTCTCGCACATGCCTTTGCTTCGTGAGATTCGGGAGAATAATCCTGATGATTTCAGGAACTTTCTCTGGATGACGGACCCCGTTTTTCACCGTCTTTTGGCTTTGCTGACCCCTTTTATCAGCCGGCAGGATACCTGCATGAGACAAGCCATCACTCCAGAGCAGAGGCTTGTTGCTACGTTGAGGTACTTGGCGACAGGGAGAAGCCTTCAGGATTTGAAGTTCTCTTCAGGTATCTCTCCCCAGGCCCTGGGAATCATTATTCCAGAGACCTGTTCTGCCATCATCCAGGTCCTGCAGGAGGACTATATTAAGGTAACATTTCTACTTTACTATTCCCTTCTATGTATGCTCTGTTTGCTAATGTCTTGTATTTTTGACCTCCTTCCCTAATTACCATGATTGCAATATGCTCTAATATGCTGTGCCCCTTTTCTCCTTCATGCATTTTTCCCTTCACTTACCTCCCCAGCATGCTCTTCTGGCCAAATAGACACCTATGGCCTAGTCACTTAAGCAATGTATTTTGTCTGCTGCATAGTATTGTTTTCCCCCAAACACCCCCGAAAATATGCACAAATGTTTGCTGTGTGGTTTACTTCATGTAGAGCCCCTTTTTTTTCCCTTTTTGTTGGGGGGGGGGGGGGTTGCCAAATGCATTCTGAACCCCCTCCACCAACTGCTCTGTCAGATGGTACCAATCCTCTATCTGCTGGCTTTCCAAAGGTCAATAGACACTATATACCTACCTCTTTATAGTGGGCATCTTTAGGTATGAATTCAGCAAAGCATGTAGTGCAAGGGGCTGGCTCAATACTTTCCATTTTCTCTTTTTTTGTGTTCTTTCCCTCCTATTAGCTTGCTAGGTAATTTGAGAATGTCCAAATGTGCGTTTCTTTTTTTGGGGGGGGGGGGGGGGGGGGGATTTGAATGTTATTTTATCTTTCCTGTGGGCTGCCAATAGTGTTAAGTAAGGAGGGTCTGGCCAAACTAGCACACATTATTGAGCCATTTGGCAATCAATGAAGTGCAGAGGGTTACCTGTCCAAACCCCCCCCCCCAAACCCCTAGTTATTGTCAATGGCCCATCAGAAGTGGGGCGATTGATGGGGGGTGAGTCATCTGCTAGGGGGACCCTCTACTTTGCGTAGCAAATATTTTCCAGCTTTAAATGTAAAAGTCTGATCTTGTTCCAAGATGTTTAGTGTCTAATCTGCTTGCAATGTTTATGTGCAAAGTGACTAATTTTTTTTTCTTGTTTCACTCCACAGTTCCCTTCCACGCCACAGGAATGGCAGACTGTGGCCTCCCACTTTGCCACCCGTTGGGACTTTCCTATCTGTGGAGGTGCAATTGATGGGAAACACGTCCGCATCGTCCCACCCCCCAACTCGGGGTCCTACTATTATAATTACAAGGGGTTTAATAGTGTAGTGATGTTGGCGGTGGTGTCGGCGACATACGAGTTTTTGTATGTGGACGTGGGGATGAACGGTCGGATCTCGGATGGTGGTGCCATTGCGCACACAGAGTTCTACTGGCGTCTCCAAAGTGGCAGTCTGTGCTTGCCACCTCCAGAGGAGAATGCTGAAGGACTCCCCTTCGTCTTTGTCACAGATGAAGCGTTTGCGTTGACTCCCCATCTGATGAGGCCCTTCCCGATGAGGACCCTCACCCCAGACCAGAGGGTCTTCAATTACAGGCTGTCGAGAGCCCGCAGAGTGGTGGAGAACCCCTTCGGGATCCTGGCCAGCCGCTTCCGCCTGTTTTTGACGGCTATTAACTTGGCGGAATACAAACTCAAACACATTGTTCTTGCCTCTTGCATATTGCACAACTTTTTGAAAAGACACAACAGCAACTATGTGGTGACCGTTGGGCCAGATGTTGAGGGCCCTTCCGATGCCGACCTCACAGCCCTTCAAGTGGCACGTCCAGGCTTGCCCCCTCTAAATGCCCGCGCGGTCCGCGAGCAATATAAGGAGTACTTTGTGGGTAGGGGGGCCATTGCTCTGCCTGACGATGTGTGAGAGGCATTTTTAAATAAATATATTTTTTGAACCAACCTATGTTTTCTGGTCATTTCCATATTCTAGCTTATTTGAGATATACATTTTTGCCCTTTAGCTTCAACAATGGGAATGCACTTTCTGGGCAAAAGGAGGTAACAGTCTCTTCTTCCCAAAAAGATTCTTCTCATGTTGTGTGTTTGATACCTAATCTTTGGTCTAGAGAAGGTTTGTAGTGCATAACTGACACCCAAAATACTCCTTTTCATCACCATGACAGAAATGTGTGTATTCCCAAAAATTGTGTGCTACGTGTTTTCAAACAAATCACTGTGGGTGTCATTTACATAAGTCAGATCTACTATGCTCTACAAGTGCAGTGCAAAAGTGCCCTGGAAAAGAAACTTGCAGTGCAAACTGGACTTGCCTTTAGTAAATAACACCCATTGCCCCCCAAATCCTTTACATTTGACATACATAATGCTTTTTTTTTTTTTAAATAAGGAAGCCACACATTTAGAAAATTAAAAAAGTTTACTTGCAACACATTCACAAGTGCATTTACAAACTTCTTGCCAAAACTGACAAGATATTGGTTCTTGACAACATTGTTTACAAACATTCTGCATTTGGTAAAACCAGGCATGGAGCAAAACAGAACATAGGAACTAGGAAAGTTCAACTTCCTAAAGTGAAGACAAGATCAGACATGACTATATGTTCAAAGTGTGTTTGATCTTGCCTTCATCACATGGGGGGTCACCCCTGGAAAGTGGAAATTTAGACCATGCACACAATTTGGGTATGAAAATGGTCATTAGATGGTAAAACACATGCCTAGAATCTTCAAAAGTGCCAGTTTCCATCATGGGGATGAATGGACGTTTTTTGGGGGTGCAACCCCTTCACCACAACCACTTTAGTAGTTCGTAAAGTGGTTGCACCCCCAAAAAAACGTTGTCATTCATCCACCATGATGGGAGCTAGCACATGTGGACACAATGTGTGCATGTTCCAAATTTCACACAGTTCTTAAGTTGCAAATGTGTTCAGAAACAGCCACAAATGTGTGTTAATTACTTGGTGCGTTTTCAGATTTTTCCTAAAAAATCAATGATGTTCTTCAATTTTTGTTGAACATCATTGATGTTTTGCTTTATGTCATCTAGATCTCGATTGCAGACCATTATCTCCCCGATGAGTACGTGGGCACTCTCTGTGGTAAAGTGCGATTCTTCTTCCACAACATCCACGTCACCTAAAAACAACCAAAAAAAACACAAATGTGTTTTGGAAATGATGCAGGCATACATTGATTAGCTTACCAGTAGCTGTGTTCTCCCACACTCACCTGTTGTGGTGACAAGTTCTCCAATTTCTATGATCTCTCCTTCCTCCTCCTCCTCCTCTGCTTCTGGTCTTTCCCCTTCTTTGGGAGGTGTTGGTTTTGTGGTTTCCTCAGACGTTACGAGTTTTCGCTCCCCTATGAGAAGGTACAAAAGGAAGATTTAGCAACACAATCTATTGAGGGCAGAAATAGGAAATGTCAAACATTGCTTGAAAGTGAGTGACAATATTTTTGTTTGGGCAGTTACAAAGGACAACAACATGAATGTAGTCACTTTGTAAAGGTGCTAAACTTACTAGCTTTTTGGTAGAAGTTTGTCTGATGAAGACCCCCCTCTAGTATCCACTGGAGCACATGTGTGGAAAAGCATAATAAAAAGTGGGTTTGGGTGTCCCAGCACTAGTGCTCTAGAGTCCAGATGGGTAATCAGCTACTGGGTGACCTCACCTTTACATAGAATAAATTGGCTTTACATTCTTGATGACATTTCTAGTGAGAACAAACTTCCTTTCCCCAAAAAAACACCAAACATAGTATTATAAGTGGCCTAACGATCGAGGTTGAGTACGATCGAATGGACACACACGAACATGACAGTGGCAGAAAGATCGAGGTTGAGTACGATCGAATGCACAGACGAACCTGAAAGTGGCCATTTTAGAATGTACAACTTTGTAAAAATACAAACACATGGAGCAGTATGCAAGCCAAAAATCAAACACAAAACACAACTACTTACTTTTTCGAAGAACTCGCTTGATCTTTCTGTACTGATCGGGCTCCCTCAGTTTCAGGTCTGACCAGCGTTTCCTCAGTTGCTCCTTGGATCGTTGTACCCCAAAATGATTGTACAGCCTCCTTACAACTTTAGACATGATCTTGGCCTTGCGGACATTGGGGTTGAGGTAAGGCCCATACTTCCCATCATAGTCGCTCCTCTTTAATATGTCCACCATCTCCAACATTTCTCCAAATGACATATTGGAGGCCTTGAATTTCAGGCTCCGGGATCGGGACGTTTCTGCTTCCGGCCTTTCCTCGTCCTCCTCCTCGTTGCTGCAATATTTCGGGCGCACCTGCTGTGTCCCCGCCATGTGCTCTCCCCACTGCGCCGTAAAGAGAAGGGGTGGGGATAGACGAGAAAGATCGTCAGGGGCGGGCGGAGTTTGACGCATGCGCACTGTATATAAAACGTCACACGCCTGTGTCGTAGCCACGATCTGTGAGACGAGGGGAGAGAAAGCTCACGCACGAGACGATCGCTATAACGAAGGTACAATTTGACGTTGGTACATAACTAGCCTAGACTAATTAGACCTTGAGGCTTCTTTATGGAGAAGATTAGGAGAGTTTAGCCTGCCATAATTTATAGTGTTTTGTGTGGTGTTGTGTCTTGCAGAGATTATGGAGGGCTTCAACCATGTGAGTTTTCTCCCCCTCTTCATTGATAAATATAGGGAAATGCCCCTATTATGGCAGGCGAAACACCGAGACTACAGCAACAAACCAAAGAGGTACGCAGCCATGAAGAAACTTGTGGCATTTGTAAAGCCAAGGTTCCCCACGGCAACCGTGGAGACCTTAAGAATAAAAATTGCCAACCTGAGGAGTACCTATTTCCGGGAGCGCAATAAGGTCCTGAAGTCCCAAGCATCTGGAGCTGCAGCAGATGAGGTCTATGTCCCCACGCTCTGGTACTATGACAGGCTCCATTTTCTCAAAGACCAGGCTAATGTCAGGAAGTCACTCTCGACTCTTCCTTGCACGCGTCCTTCCATGCACGCCACCCCTGATGAGGCTTCCGAGGAGCAACCTGGGCCTTCCAGTCTGGAAGATGTGGAGAAGCCCAGCTTGTGGCAGGTATAGTAGTTTTGTAACCATTTTTGTGAATAATGAATGATGTTCACTTAATTCAGGATCCCCAATTGCTTAGTTCCTAACGTGTTTGACATATCAACTGACAGTAGTGTTGGAGACAGTTGGGGCAAGAATCTAAACTGCAGGGATGAGAATTGTATGGTTTTCTATTTGTAAACATTTTGCAACAGTCACTAGATGAGAATTGTGTGTGTTTGATGAACAAATAACTCAAACTATGTCCCTTTTTCATACACAGGAAGACCTCAGCCAGGAGGTGGCTGTGGAATGTGGCAGTCAGGAGGAGGCAGGGGTTAGTGCCAGCCAAGAGGGGGGTAGGCGTAAGAGCCTGACTGTCTCCCAAGTCCCTCCCCTCCGCCTTCCCTACAGAAGGGCGAGAAGGATGGGGGAGGTGGGAGAGTCAGCGCTCCAGCTGATCAGAGAGGCTTCAGCCTCCCTATATGCCACACCCACCTACGAGGAGGCCTTTGGCTCCTTGGTTGCCAATAAAATGAAGGGTATGGAGGAGGGGCAAGGCAGCATGTGTGAGGGGGTCACCCTCAAGGTCATAAATGAGGGGATGGCTGGGGAGATGACACCACTCACACATGTTTGCGATAGTGACCTTGCTCCTCCTCCTCCTTCTGCCACCCCACCAGCACCACAGCGTGGAAGGAAGCGTACAAGAAAGACCTGAGAGTGACGACCTGGATTCAGTCTGGTCTGAGAGAAGATGGAGCCTCTCGTAGTACCAGAGCCTGGGGACCTAGATGGCATCTGCTGCAGTTCCGGATGTTTTGGACTTCAGGACCAGATAGCACTCCCTTATTATTTAGATAGGTACTCCTCAGGCCCCCAATTTTAGACGCTTGTAAAATGATGGTTGCCATGGGGGGCCAAGGCTTTGCAAATTCCCCAAGTTTCTCCATCGCTGCGTTCCTCTTTGGTTTGTTGCTGAGACCTAAATAAAGGTATTTTGGATTTGAAATAATCATTGCCTATGTGTTTTACTTTTCTACAATGACAGTTTATTTGTGAGTAGGCAGGTACATTTCACTAATCATAAAGTATAATTAACAAGGGGCACCAACAACCAACAAACTCCTAGTAAATTTAAGCAACAAATAGAAATGTTAATAATGTTGTTTTGTTAAGTTGAGACACACAACCCCCCTCAAAAAAAAAAAAAAAAAAACTGCTTAAAATAGGTATTCCAAAAAAAATTAATAAAATGATAAATCATCCAAAAAATAGAACAAAGATTCTTTTACGATCTGAGTAAAAATAAACATGTAGTCTAGAAATCCTGAAAACTAATAAAGAACTAAGTTTGGGAGAAGTGCGGGTGAATAGGAGCAGCTAAAACATGTCATTCTTCTTGCATTGTAAAGAAAAAGAGAATGCGGTGCATTAAAGACATTTTAACATTGCAACGTGACGAATGTGCTGTGTCGATTAGGAAAGGTAGTTTTACCTGACCGAGCGCTTCCGTCACAGAATTTCTTCTGAGCATGCGTAGCACTTTGTCCGTCGGACTACGCTACACACGATCGGATTTGGGGTGATCGGACTTTGTTGTCGGAAAATCTATCCAGCAGGAGATAGGACTTTGTCCGTCGGACAATCCGATGGAAACTGTCCGATGGTGCCTACACACGGTCGGAATTTCCGACAACATTGTCCGATAGGACAGAATCCATCGGAAAATCCGACCGTGTGTATGGGACTTTAGAGAGTGAGAGCGATAACTCCAAATTGAACACACCTGCTCCCCATTCACACCTGAGACCTTGTAACACTAACAAGTCGCATGACACCGGGGAGGGAAAATTGCTAATTGGGCCCAATTTGGACATTTTCACTTAGGGGTGTACTCACTTTTTTTGCCAGCAGTTTAGACATTAATGGCTGTATGTTGAGTTATTTTGAGGGGACAGCAAGTGTACACTGTTATACAAGCTGTACACTCACTATTTTACATTGTAGCAAAGTGTAATTTCTTCAGTGTTGTCACATGAAAAGATGTAATAAAATATTTACAAAAACGTGAGGGGTGTACTCACTTTTGTGAGATACTGTATATGGAGGGATTGGCATCATGAGATTTCTCTCTTTGTGGCCCCACACAACACATGTTGAGGACACACGTATCATGGTAAGCAGGCTTACTTTTCACCAGCATGCAACATGACACTTATTTCTACACCTGTGCAATAGAGTTCACATGTCGATTTTATTTTTCATCACAGTTTCCCTCTCATTGCTGTCCCCATCAATATTGCTTTGGACTTCTATAGAACCTTACTCTCCATCTGTCTCCATGCCCACATTCATACTTTATTGGCTTGTATACTATGTAGAATTTTTTTCATTATTCACTACATACACCTATATATATGGTTGGCTTTCCGGGTATATACCTCATTACCAGATATGCCTACAATATTATATGATTGGGTCATACACTATATAGACCCTTCACATATGGTTGGCCTTCCTAGTATTTATTTGACTACTTAGATATACACTTTTGTTGCAGCTGCCAATAATGTTGGGCATTGAGGGAAATCAAAGGTTACACTTTTTGGCTAACATGTTATACTGGCCCTCCACCTGTCCCCTGGGGGGGGGGGTCTTGTCAAGATGACAGATATCCTCTCTCTCCGTTCTCCTCAGCTTGCTCTCCACCCTTTGTGCTTCAAGCCTCATTTTGGACTTCTGTTCCCCGATCGTAAGACGTCATGCTCGGGTGTTTCCATCCACCAGCTCTGGTCGGTGGTTGTTCCGATGGCCTCTCGGTCCCTTCCTTGTTCCGTGGCTGTTCCATCATCCTGCCACATATCATTGGGGATTCGATCGAGGCCTCATATTGTCCATCTGGCTCTGCACATGCTGGCTTCCCTCCTCCTAATGACATCCAGGAATACATGAAGGTTTTACTGTCACAGTGAGGAGCACGCCTTGCAGTCGCTCCATCTATGCAAGGAGATTTTTATATAATTGTTCATCTAAGTATATGTCATTATTAAATCGGCACATGATTTTATCTCATTGAGCTTTTTGATTGTTTGTCCTTTCAAGACTGTCCCGATCAGAGCTTCCAATTGTGGTTGCCCCTGAATGTTTTTACCCCTGTTTTACCCCTCCTGGTGTGCTCACCCACACAGCTGCTTTTTGGGCTTTTGCTGGACATTCACAAGGTTCCCAGTGCAACATATGTCCCATTTTTCTGGCGCCAGACTGTTTTTGTCATTTTATCATCTGGAGCATATGGAGCCATAAGTGACTTCTTATGGGTTTCTTTCAGCAATGGCTTTCTTCTTGCCACTCTTCCATAAGGCCCAGATTTGTGGAGTGCACGGCTAAAAGTTGTCCTGTGGACAGATTATGCCTCCTGAGCTGTGGATCTCTGCAGCTCCTCCAGAGTTACCATGGGCCTATTGGCGTCTTCTCTGATGAATGCTCTCCTTGCCCGGCCTGTCAGTTTAGGTGGACGGCCATGTCTTGGTAGGTTGGCAGTTGTGCCATACTCTTTACATTTTTGGATGATGGATTGAACAGTACTCTGTGAGATGTTCCAAGCTTGGGATATTGTTTTTATAAGCTAACCTTGCTTTAAACTTCTCCACAACTTTATTCCTGACCTGTCTGGGGTGTTCCTTGGCCTTAATTAATGATGCTGTTTAATTCACTAAGAATCTCTAAGGCCCTTTAGGGCTTTACAAAACAGCTGTATTTATACCGAGACTAAATTACACACAGGTGGACTCTACTACTTAGGTGACTTCTGAAGGCATTTGGTTCCACTAGATTTTTTTTAGGGGTATCGGAGTAAAGGGGCACGCCACACTTATTTATTTGTAAAAAAAAATTTGAAAGACTTTTATCATTTTCCTTCCACTTCACACTTATGTGCCACTTTGTGTTGGTCTATCACATAAAATCCAAATAAAATACATTTACGTTTTTGGCTGTAACATGACAAAATGTGGACATTTCAAGGGGCATGAATACTTTTCAAGGCACTGTATAACATTATGTTATATTTTGCTATTTTTTTTTTTTTTCTTTTCAAATTTTCACTTTATTGTTATAGGACTTTGTTGGTGCACTTTTATGAATTTTCAAAGTGTCACTTGAAGCGTGGCAATCTGTTATTTTTCTTTTTTTCTATATACAGTGAATCTAACTGTTTATTGCCAGCAGCTATTTCCAGATCTGCCAGTGCAAACTCTACTTTGTTTAATAACTGATCTTTTCTGACTTTCATGAAACATGACATACTGTATGATGAAACAAATTACCCTATTCATTCCAATTTTCTGGCACATTACAAGTGATGAGACAAATATACCGGGGTTAATTCCTATTAACAGAGCCATCATGGGATGTGTTAGTGGGCTAATAAGGACCTATTTATTAGAAAAATATCCACCTAACTGATTGAAATTCAGGTTCTGATCCAACATCTGAATTGCACACATCACCTGGTAACATTTTTAAATACATCCCAAGATACTTTTCTGTTAAAGAATTGTAGCTACAGTAACCTATTATC
Organism: Lithobates sylvaticus; assembly: GCA_028564925.1. Classification (NCBI taxonomy): domain Eukaryota; kingdom Metazoa; phylum Chordata; class Amphibia; order Anura; family Ranidae; genus Lithobates; species Lithobates sylvaticus. Next base: position 109,370,273 of record CM053031.1, on the reverse strand, counting down.
GCATCATACTGACACTTTGAACTAATTATAATCACATCATAAATTGAAGTTTGAAATTATTTTAGTTCAGACACTCTTTGTAAAATATTAACCTACAAGATAACATATTAGCAAGTAGTATTCACTAAATGTAGAAAATTGAGTTTTTAAGATTCAGGAAACTAGGAACAGGCATATATAGATAAGAAATTATGAATTTTACTAAAAACAAAAACTTAACGTGGTTGTAAATGCTAAAGGTTTTTGAAAGCTGCACTATTTTCCTTGCAAAAAGTGTAGCTGCTAGCACAATATCTTGATACTAGGTATATTTAACTTAAATAAAAAAAAATGCGCAGTGCATAAAATGTAAAAAAGGTGGAAGGTATCATCCAATATGCAATCCCAGATATTACCTTCTCAAAGTTCTGAACTCCTGATGACGTCACATTTGACTAAATGTGTTTGGAGGAGTCAGGGCATATGTCACCACTCAATATTGGGATGTACTTATGGACTGCGCTGTATTTTATGTACTGGAGCTGAGTAAGTGTGACGAAACGTCCATACACTCCTCTTGAGTGCTTTCGTCTTATACCACTTCCTTCCAGTCTGAATATAGATATCAGATATTCCAACCGCTCACAAGCACAAAACAAGACGAGACTTGCTTAGCTGCTCAACATGGACTGATTTATTAGAACCAAAATGACAAGTATTTATAATACAGTAGAAGAGGAGGTCCCCCCTCCTGCTCATATTATTCTAAAAATACACCTGTAACCAGAAACAGAATTAACCTGAGCTAATTATCTAAATCAACACTCAGACTAGTTGACTGAGAGATAAGACTTTTCAGGGTAAGACTTTACGGCTCCTAGCTCACTAACTATTCAATACACATTACCATAAACATTAACACAGGGTTAAGTAGCACAAACAACAATGTGTGTCATGACATTAGCATCTGACAGTGTGTGTCCCAACAGCATGGGACAACACACATTATATATACATATATACAGCATTGAATCTGACTAGCACAGATTATAGTGGGGTTCTCATTCACCCTGGGCCCCTTAAAATCCAGGGCCCATAATCGGTCGGCAAGAGGCTCGCATTCAGTCCTCTCCAAAAACCTTTGTCCCGGCTAGGTCTGTCACACATCTCCCCTTTCAGCAGGAGACTAACACAGGTGGAGACCCCAGATGGGTTGACTCCGAAGTTAGTCAGGGGTTCCAGTCCTCTACTGCTGGTATCCACACAGTACCCCAAACAAATTGTTCCAAACAGAGTATTCTTCACCCAGCCAACCTCTGCCTCTCTCAGAGAACATATCTGCTGCTGGGGAGAGGCCTGGACTGGCCCTTCTCCCTGGAGTCTTTTCAGCCGCTGGAGAGAAGACAGGTTGACTGGGCTCACTCCATCATGCTGTTGGGGATCTGGGCCGACCGCCCAGCATCCCTGGGGTATACAAGTGGAGACTGAAGCCCCATCCACCAATATCAGCTCAAGCTGCAGTTGTGAAGTGCAGATTGCATTCTCTCTTTGGGTCCTGATCTGCTACTCAGGAGTGACCACCACCTCCTCACCCTGGGCCTCCAGAACTGCCACAGGTGTGGGCAGAGGTCTTGGGCCCTCTGTCCAGTTGCCAGCACTTTAGCTGGGTTGGTGTCATCATTCTGGGGCGCCGTCTACTGCTGGACAGTGTGACCGATTGCCCCAGCTTCCTGAAGCTTTAGAGACATTGTAGGTGCTAGGCAGAGGCCAGCGGTGCTCTGCCCTGTTGCCAGTGATTCGGCTGAGAGTAGCAGCTTTACTACCTCAGCTTTTCGCTGGAGAGAGGGGCCGACTACCCCGGCTCCCTGGAACTCCACAGTTGTTGCTGGTGCTGGGCACAGGTGGGTAGCACTCTGCCCTGTTGCCAGCACTTCTGCTGGGGACTCCACATCCTCCGCTACGGTTAACCATTGGGACAGGAGGCTGGCTTCCTCCACTCCCAAATTGTGTAGCTGCCATTAGGAAGGGGAGCTGGATGCTTCCTTTTCCATTTCCTCGACTGGCTGCTGGGATGACATGTCTGTGGTACTGTCTCCCAGGTGCACGGATCTTTGCTGGGGAGGAAAGACCGCTTTCTCCACCCTGGCCGACTGTTGAGGAGAGACACAAACACCTTCTCTCTCTTCTCCCCCTGTATCTGCTGCTGGGAAGTGATCGCCACCTTCTCACCCTGAGCCTCCAAAACTGCCATAGGTGTGGAGCAGAGGTCTTGGACCCTCTGTCCGGTGACCAGCGCTTCATCTGGGGAAGTTCCGTGTAACTCCACAGGTACTGCTGTTGGTGCTGGGCAGAGCACAATGAAGTTTAGCCCTGATACCAGCTCTTCTGCTGGAGGCTTATCAGGTTCTTCTTCCTCAGCAGAAAAGTCTATCAAATCCCCTGTCTCTGCAACTGGTGTCTGGGGATAGAGGTTCACCATCTCCTGTCCATGGAACCCAGAAGATGCTATCAGTGCAGAGCAGAGGTTAGCAGAGCTCTGCCCTGTTGTCAGCACTTCAGCTTTGGGGATGGCAATCTCCAGATTTTCCACTGTCGATTCTCTGGCATGCTGCTGGACAGGCACAGTCCTCCATCCAAGATCATCCCATGCAGAAACAGGATCATCAAGGTCAGTCAGCCCTTGCTGCATCTGCCATAAGACCTCTGCGTCCATAGCTGCAGGGGCAGGTTGGCAAAGCACACTGTTACTCTGCCACATTGCCGACTCTTCAGCCAGGATTTCAGAGTTGTCCACTGGTATTTCCTTATAGTCCCAGGCAAGGGGAGCCCAGACCTGGCACTGAGCAGAGTCTAGCAGCCGTCTGTAGGTGATCTCCTGCTCCCATTACTGAACGACCAGAAACTCTATCTTCCAGTGCCCAGTGCACTTCCAAGACATTCAGTAGCCCTTCTCTGAAATCCATGATTTCGTCCAACCACCACTCCAAATCACTCCCAAAGTTAGAGTCCCCTGTCGGCTTCACATACAACAGTCCCAGGCTGCCTTAGCTTAAGCCTTCCATTAGGCTGTCATCCGCTATCCAGGGACATGCTTGGGATGCATGCCACCGGAGGGCTCTGTAACTCTCATCCAGCTTCATCTCTGCCCAGATCAGCCTGCTTAATTCAGCTGTCTGCTCCCTGTGTGGGTTTTCTCCCAAAAACAGCACCCGCGATCCCTACTGTGAACAGTACCTTTCCTGGATGATGGGGAGAACTTTTCCCTGGTGACGCCGCTCACGGACTAGCGCTTCCTTCCAGAGTTCACAGTGAATATAATCAAACCATCCCAGCAGGATCTGCTCTGATACTGGTCCTCTGTGCTGTAGCTGCATCTTTCGCAACCTCCTCCTGAATTCCTTTTCCATGGCGGCTGATATCTGTTAGGCCCCTTTCACACATGCGGACCGTATGTCCGTTTTTCATCCATCTGTTTTTGGATGAAAAACGGACATACATGCATGTCTATGGGATAGCGGGTGCCAGCGGATTACCATTCGCTGACACGCGCTATCGTCCGCCTCCGCTATTGTCCGATTCTGCAGACGGAGGAAAACCCTATTTTTTCATCTGTCTGCAGAGCGGATTGGATGAACACGGACAGACGGTCCTTGTTCATTCGATCCCCCATAGAGGAGAGCGGAGAACTGACAGGGCGGTCCCTGCACAGTGTGCAGGGACCGCCCTGTCATCAGCCGGCTCAGCGGGGATCAGCTGTGCGATCCCCACTGAGCAGCGGATCTTCACGGGGGGGATCAATATGGATCCGCCCCGTGTGAAAGGGGCCTTAATCTCCTCCTCTCCTGCTATCCGGACCTTGGATCCAGGTGGAGGTTTGGATGTCCCAGACTGCAGGAAGCTTCCCACTACTTGCCACCAATGTGCCGAAAGGTCCCTACACTCCTCTTGATTGCTTTCGTCATATATCACTTCCTTCCAGTCTGAATAAAGATATCAGATATTCTAACCGCTCACAAGCACAAGACAAGACTTACTTAGCTGCTCAACATGGACTGATTTATTAGAACCAAAATGACAAGTATTTATAATACAGTAGAAGAGGAGGTTTCCCCTCCTGCTCATATTATTCTAACAATACAACTGTAGCCAGAAACAGAATTAACCGGAGCTAATTATCTAAATCAACACTCAGACTAGTTGACTGAGAGATAAGACTTTTCAGGGTAAGACTTTACGGCTCCTAGCTCACTAACTATTCAATACACATTATCATAAACATTAACACAGGGTTAAGTAGCACAAACAAAAATGTGTGGTATACTCTTACAAGCTAGACTAGACTCATTTACACAACAGACAGGTGGCTGGAGTTCATGACATTAGCATCTGACAGTGTGTGTCCCAACAGCATGGGACAACACACATTATATATACATATATACAGCATTGAATCTGACTAGCACAGATTATAGTGGGGTTCTCATTCATCCTGTGCCCCTTTAAAATCCAGGGCCCATAATCGGTCGGCAAGAGGCTCGCATTCAGTCCTCTCCAAAAGCCTTTGTCCCAGCTAGGTCTGTCACAGTGACTTTATTAAATACAGTGCTTAATCACTGGTTTTACACTATGGAGAACATGTTTACATGTCTGACTGGGATGTTTGAAATGATGAAAGCCTGTGGCTGACATTGAAGATCAGGGGTATACTCACCGCGGTACTTCAGAGTGCTTGAAAGAAGTGAGAGCCAAAGGAATCTTCATTATAAAGCTGTTTTTGACTACTCTTTAACCTCTTGCTGACCGCCCCACATATATTTACTGCAGGACGGCAGCTCCTGTGCACAGAATCATGTATAGGTTTGTGATTCTGCACTTTTGAGTCAGAGGCAGGCCACCGGTGTCCCACTCCTGCTGTGATTGGACACAGCATGAACCAATCAGCGCGCTTGTCCAAGGTACAGGCAGAACGGCGATCTGCATATGTAAACAAGGCAGATCGCCATTCTCTGACAAGGGTAGGTAGTGATCTTGTGTTTGTGTTAAGCAGCAACACGAATCTATGCCTTCCCACAGTACATGCACCCCTTACACAGTAACCACTCCCTAGGAACACATTTAACCCTTTGATTGCCCTGATGTTAACCCCTTCCCTGTCAGTGTCATTAGTACAGTGATAGTGATTATTATTTTTTTAGCACGGATCACTGTATTAGTGTTACTGGTTCCCAAAAAAATGTCAAAAGTGTCAGTTAGTGTTCTGATTTATCTGCTGCAATATTGCAGTCCCGCTATAGGTCATGGATTGCCGCCATTACTACACAAAAATAAAAAATAAATAAAAATTTAATAAATATATCTCATAGTTTGCAAACGCTATAACGTTTGCGTAAACCAACCAATATACGTTTATTGGGATTTTTTTTATCCAAAAATATGTAGCAGAATACATACTGGTCTTAAGTGATGAATAAATTGGATTTTTTCCATATTTTTATTGGATAAGTTTTATAGCAGAAAGTAAAAAATATTGCTTTTTTTTTCCAAAATTGCCTGTCTATCTGTTTATAGGGCAAAAAATAAAAACTGCACTGGTGATCAAATACCACCAAAAGAAAGCTCTATTTGTGGGAAAAAAAAGGACATCAATTTTATTTGGGTACAACATTGCGCGGCCGTGCAATTGTCAGTTAAAGCGATGCAGTGCCTTATCACAAAAAAAATGGCCTGGTGATTAAGGAGTCAATCCTTCTGGGGCTGAAGTGGTTAAAGTGCACTTTTTCTTCAATCTCTGCTTTAGTTGCAGTTTACCAATGTAACTGATCTTTCCTGACTTTTATAAAACATGACATATGATGAAACAAATCACCCTATTCATTACAATTTTCTGGCACATTAGTGATGAGATAAACGTACCTGGGAGCCAGATGTTAAAAAAATAATGTCCCTTTTCTAGGCTAATAGGTAAGGGATTGTCAAACAAATGGTATGGGGGGACCGGGCTGTGCCATAGAGAACATGCACCAACATTTTTTATAAAACTCTATTTATCTGGGGGTAGTGATTTTAATAATGCTTAATCTCCCTGGCTGTATAATCATGTCTGATTTTTGAATGTCAATGTGGTACATTGTTTTGCATGGAAATTTGTTGTTTTATATTGTAGGCCTGTAATTCTTAGGAATAACTCACTTAAATTTGTCCAAACAAGAGTCTAGTAGACATCCCGGGTATGATAATGTTTGAAACACAAAATCATAAATTATAATAAATAAATAACTATAAATAATTATAACAAATAATAATAATATAATAATTTTTTTTTCAATAAGGTAATCAAATCACAAACACTGAAATGTGTCCAAACAAGGGTGCAATATTAATAGTCACTGTAATACTAGACACTGCATATTGGTTTAGTAAACATCCCGGGTATGATACATTTTGAAACATGGGACTGCACAAAGTCCGACATCACAATCAGGACAATGGAACCTGATTTCCTTTCGGATTTTCTTTCCACTCTCACCTCGCTTCAAGCAACAAACCATGCACATCCTTGTAGGTGCTGACTTTTTCTCGGTTCTTGGGATGTAGTCCATGAAGTGACGACCAGTCAGGCGTTCTGGGTTGACAATGCCAACAGCACGACGTCCAGCTCTATTCATAGCCATTGATGGTGTTTGGTTGCTCACAAAGATCCATTCAGCAACTTTCCAAATAAAGTCAGAATGAATCACAGGCTTGTCACTTTTTTTTTTTTAACAGAATTTAGGCATTCCACAAGCATTGCTCAAGAAGATGCCTGAAGATCTTCATGTAGTACTTTTGCTGGTTCCTCATTGCTGGGTAGAATGCCATTGCTTGGTCGGGTCTGTCAACACCTCCCAAGGTGTTATTGTAGTCTATCCCTACATGGCTTCATGATTTATTTTCCACCTTTTCTCCGTACCATAACAGTGGAGGTATTATGAACTGTACTCATTAGGCACACACCTTTCTTGTCACGCCATCGCAGTGCCATCATTTTGCCTTTCTGCCAGGCAACCATTTCTCCAGCCTTCAGCTTCTTATTGCCAAACATTGGCAGCATGTCACGCTGGTTAGCCCTAACAGTTCCATAGGTTTTGTTGGCAGAAGAAACTCATAAAGTTCAGGAGATGTGTAAAAGTTGTCGGTTGATACGCATTAGCCCTGATTTAGCAATGGCTCAATGAGTGAAAGAACGAAAGATGTTGCCATTCCATAGTTGCTGTATTTCGGATTGAATTATTTTCCTTTACCAGTGTATAGGATTGAATTCCAAATTAAGACAGTTGATGATTCGCATAGCATGAAGGATTTTACGCCAAATCCTGCTCTCTTTGACACAATGTATTGTACCCAGCTGAGCCTTCCCTTGTAGGCCATTAGACTTTCATCTATGCTGATATCTCTTTCTGGCACATAGCTCCGTTGGAAATTCTTTAGAATCATTTGAGATACTTCCCAAATTTTCTTGAGAGGAGTAGTTTCATCAAATTCTTCGTAGTTTTCAAAGCGTAAATATTTCATGATCAGGGAAAATCTCTGCTCTGACATGACTGTGCCAAAGAATGGAGTGGTAAGTAATTTGTTGTCCAATACCACTTCTGCAGGGGTTTCCCCACCACTCCCTGAAGTATTATTAGGCCCAGAAATTTCCAAATGTCATCTTTGGTCACTGGTTCCCGGATGCATAGTAGCTAATTGTTGCTCTTGGTACCGGTTTGTCTCAGTAACTATTTTTTTAATAACCTCATCGGTCAGAAATAGTTGTAAGTATGCAAAGGGGTTGTCGTCTTCAACATCTACTTTCATACCAGATGCTCCAGTAAATGGGAATCTTAGGAGCACTTTCAGTGTCTGATGATGAATTTCCCCACAAACCACTATCGCTCAATACTGCAAGTCATTCTAATTCACTATAGCCGTTTTCAAGCTGGTCATAAACCGCTTTTTGAATGCCATGGACGTTCTCAAGTTTCCAGGCAGAAAGAATGGTAAAAGTGCATGCAGGGCACTGGACAAACCACTAGGGACAAAACTGATGTCAAATGATTTGATACAGCAATGTAATCCTAACAGATTACAATGTAGTGTGTGTGTGTGTGTGTGTTGTGTTTTGTACTTTTTGAATTTGCCGTCAGTTCCGCCCCCATGCATTGCAACGCTCGCAGGGAACGGAACCCACAACAGTGATGTATTGGGTGAAGGATCTAACCAGGGGACACAGTGGGAGTACATTGTGGGATCCTGGGGACACGGTAAGTACCTGTACTTGGATAACCGCTATTGGTACTGAAAATTAACCCCAAGCCACACTCAGGAATACCACCAGGGAGGTTAAGGTGGAACATCAGAACTGCGTTCAATAGCATACCTGGGACATGCCCTGACCCAACCTGTGAAGTGGTACATAGGTGCAATGTATACAACCTACTACAGCAACACTGACATTTAAAAAAGTGTGTTTAACCACTTGCTGACCACCTTATAGCAGTTTTACTGCTACAGGGAGGCTGCGCTGCACAGGATCATGTGTGTGTATATATATATATATATATATATATATATATATATATATATATATATATATATATATATATATATATACACGTGATCCTGCACTTCCAAGTATCGAGTGCGTGCTGCCAGTGGCTCGCTCCCACTGTGATTTTATACAACGGGAGCTGATCAGCAGGTCCCACGGACCTAATATATGCTGATTGTTCAGTACTCAGTAAACAAGGCAGGTCGTCGTTTTGTTAGTAAGGGAGGCATGGATCCAGTGTTCCTGCAAAGCAGGGACACAAATCTATGTCTTTCCCTAGTAAAAGCACCTCCCACACTGTAGTAAAACACCAGCTAGGCACACAGTTAAACCTTTGATCGCCCCTGATGTTAACCCCTTCCCAGCCAGTGTCATTAGTACAGTGACAGTGCATATTTTTAGCACTGATCATTGTATTTTTCAAAAGAGTCATACATGTCTGTTAGTGTCCAATTTTCTGCTGCTATATCACAGTCCTGCGATAAGTCGCTGATCACCACCATTACTAGTAAAAAAAATAATAAATAAATACAAATTCCATAAATATACTCCATATTTTGTAGACGCTATAACTTTTGCGCAAGCCAATCAATATACGCTTATTGGGATTTTTTTTTACCATAAATATGTAGCAGAACACATATTGGCCTAAATTGATGAAGAAATCACCCTGTGCCAGTAGTGAAAAATATAATATGTATAATATAAAAAATAAAGTCCACAAACTTGATGCAATTGTTGATTATGTGTATAATTTGTCTAATCAACCACCACACCTGAGTGTCAGTGATTCCTCTCCCGTCAGATAAAACACTCACCAACTACATATGCCCCACACTCTCGTAGTGCGAGGCTTCTGCTCGGCAAAAAGACATGAAAAAACCTCACAGAAAGGTTTATCAGATTCTCCAAATTCCATCGGTGTAAATACAGGATCAGTCCACATGTAAATAAGGAATGCGCTAATAGTGTGATATTGTAAAAGCAAATTTAATAGCCACTGTGTAAACTTCAACCATTACACTCACATGAGACTCTTTAAAAACGAGCAGTACATATCACAGCAAACTTCCAGTATGTGCCCAAACCAGTGCAATATGCTCACGGTGGACCCGGGGTGTGCAGTTATAATCTCACCACCACTCGGTGCTCAGGCTTGGATCTCCGCTTCCTGACTCAGCTCAGCGCGTCACACGTCACACGCTAGCTCAGATGGTTGCCGCACAGCCACGCCTGACATGTTTCGTCACAACGACTTAATCATGGGATTGGCTGTACGGCAACACCTCCTCTTATACCATCCACGCCAGCTACGGGCGGAAGCACAATGAACTACACCTGCGCTCACCTGGTGTCCCCATGACCATAATGCCCATCTCGTACTGGGCCGATCGCAACACACAAGAGCAACATATCCACATAATTTTAGGATTACTGGTTAGTTCTCCTCCCATACGGTGTAACACAGATATTGAGCAATAAAGCAGGTTAATACCAAATGACATATATCGCATATCTCCGAACGCTAAAATTGAAATGAATAAATGGCTGGATCTAAAGCATCTAAAGCATCTCATTATATCTAATAATTACACATATATCAAGACTAAATTATTAGTTATAGACATACAGCCACTGATACATGAAATCCATATATCCTGCTCTAAACTCTAAATATGAAGAAGTATTTTTTGAGTCACCCCGTGGGACCTGTAATAAGGGTCAACAATGTGTCAGAAAGAATAGATAGTGGGTTGAAAAATAAAACCATATTTAATCCCCAGATTTCTAATAATCATTTTATTGAGGTGTTCAAGCATATGGTCTTGAAAGATATTGAAGAACTCCCCTCAAAAAAGAAAGTTAATCAAGAATACATTAAAGGAGTGAGATCTCTTGATGATAAGAAAAATATCATTATCCGACCAGCGGATAAGGAGGGAGGGGTGGTTGTGATGGATAAAGCATTCTATCACAATCTGTTGATGGAACTATTAGAAGATCGTAACACCTATAAGAGATTGGGATCTGACCCAACATAACTATATAAAACACAACTAAATTCACTGGTTGAATGGGGTTATCGAATAAATGCTTTAAATTTAAAAGAAAAAAGGTATCTTGTCCCTTCCGCATGTAGGATGCCGATAGTTTATACGTTACCGAAAATCCATAAAAACATACAATCACCACCACCACGACCAATTGTTAACGGGATTGGGTCAAAAACTGCTAGATTGGGAGAGTACCTTGACAGATTCCTCCAACCAAGTGTAAAAATCATTATTTCAAAGACACGTCAGATTTGTTACAATTATTGGAGAAAGTGGAAGTTAACCCCTGCTCTGAAACCTATTTGGTGACTGCTGACGTGTCGTCGTTGTATACTATTATACAACACGAGGATGCCTCACTAGCACTGAATTGGGCGCTGAGTAGGAGGGATGATATCCCACACATGCAAAAACAATTCTTGGGACAGGTTTTAGATTTTTGCATGTCTCATAGTTATTTATGGTATAGCGGCTTTTTCTTCTCACAACAGGTTTGCGTGACTATGGGGGCAAAATTTGACCCCAGCCTAGCCAACCTGTTCATGGCAGAGTGGGAGGATAAAAGAAAGTGTTCTAATGCGTCCTACTGAAAACCACTCCACGCCACTTGGACCTATAACCCACGGTTAAAATTGTAATAATAATAATCAAATATTTTCAAGCAGCCACTTTGAATAAAATGAACAAATATGTAAAGACAATATTAAAAGGCAACAAATAAACGTCCTCTTTTAAAATATTGTAGCAGCGCTTTCTGTCCACCTTCAAGTGATAACAGGTATTCTTATAAAGTCAATAAAAGAAAACTGTGTAGCAGCAGGGGAAAGATATATAAAGGTCTTTGTTGTGATCTGTAGAAAGCTTCCACCCAAATTTCACCACGTGCGACATAGACTCCCCTATGGGGATGCACTAACCAGACACCAGCAACAATATGCCTTTAGAATCAAAACTTCTCTACTGCTCCACTTTAACCATCTACTAGATGTCAGTATCGTTTACCAAGGGTTCCAGTGTAAAGTGCACTGTGCCTGTTGGAGGTTCCGGCCGCCGGAAAGAAGCAAAGTGTCCGCTGTGTACACCAGCGGACGACTTCCTGGATGTTCGGCTGATGGAACGCAGTCCTGAGGCGCAAACCTCACTTCCGGTAGGTCACGTCCCGTCATATCCTGACTTCGTCTGAGGGCGTGACCTACCTACCGGAAACCAGTTTTTTTATGCGTCATTCGGCATCTTACCAATTAGACACATATCTGACGGGCAGCGGCGGTAAACAATAGGGAACACTGCTGTACGCAATAAACCCTTCATGAATACATATACTGGTAATTTTGCAATTGATCAACACTAAATGAATCATTATGAGGTGTAAGTAAAATATGGGTTATACAGAAGATTAACACACAGAATCTATTAATATTATAAATGTACCCATCCGTGTGTAAAAATTACCTGAACCATAATAAATATAAGCATTGCAAAATAGAAAAACATTCAAAATATGCAATCAATTTTATTTGCAATCAATTTTATTTGCAATCAATTTTATAAATTCCGGACTATGATACCGTGCACAATATAAAAATCAATATGAATTCTAGAATCGTTGTACTATATAAAATACATCAATATACAATCCATTTATAAATTATGCAATAAATAGCAACCTGAAGCGGTAATCTTATACAAAAGATAAAAGGCTATATACATATAAATAAACGTTGCCCGGGTTCTTTTGCCTGAAGGGTGATGTCACTGATTATTCACTATACACAACCTCATCGGACCTTTAATTTAATGCACAGAACTCCGATTCCAATACAACCAAGGTTTTTATAGTTGGATCGGCTAATTGATAGTCGACCGACAATCTTGTAATGTATGGCCTTTATCTTGTTTAAAATTTTCTATATATATATATATATATATATATATATATATATATATATATATATATATATATATAAATATATACATAAAAAATCCCAGAAAATGACCCTCATCCTATTTATAGTTTATACATATATCTTGCATATAAAAAATAAATAAGATATATACAAAAATATATATATATAAGAAAATAAAATAAAATTTTAATTTGTAAAAAAGCTGGCTAAATTGATATAGACCTTTTAAATTAAGGTACTTGATATAAAAACAATATAGTGATAAGTATAAAGAATCCGAGGATTTAAATCTAAAACACAGGGATAAATGTATGATTACTGCAATGTCTCGGGGACATTATATTTAGGTATCACTAATAAAACAGTTGATGTCTAATTCGATGTTAAGGCCTCGAGGCGTAAGTACATCAACTAAATAGATCCACTGGGCTTCACGTTTTGATAATTTGCGGACCATATTGGTTCTATTCCCCAGAATTCAAGCCCTGTGGCGTCCATATCGTGTTTTAGAGTGGGAGGATAGGCATGTTTTTGGCAGACGGAGACCCCAATTGAGGTTCTACCGCAGATTCATAGACGATCTCCTATTTTTTTGGGAAGGATCGGAGGAATCTGTGGTGGAATTTTTGGGGTATCTGAATAACAACTCAAATAACATCAGACTGGATTATCAAATTAGTGACCGAAGGTTAAGCACTAGGGTTTACTTCAAACCCACAGACCGAAATAGCTACTTATCTATTAGGAGTGGACATCATCCTGCTTGGATTAAAAATATCCCGAATGGACAGATGCTTAGAGTACAGCACAATTGTACTGAACAGGAGGATTATCACGTACAAGCTAACATATTGAAAGAGACATTTGTACAGAATGGATATCGAGAAGATAATCTGAAGGAAATAACCCAGGAAGTACCTAATATTCCAAGAAATAAATGCTTTAAGAAGGAAGAAGTTTCAGGATTAACTAATCCACATCAATGGGGATTTTTAACAGGCTTTCATTTTCAGTATAGAGAAATAGAGACTATATTCAGAAAACACTGGCACATTTTAAGTAGTGACAGACATCTGGGGGAAGTTTTACCGAAACAACCAAAATTTATATACAGGCGAGCCCCAAGTTTTGGAGATCAGGTGGTAAGAAAAATTCTGGATCCGCCTGGTTAACAAACACTAAAAATTGATTTAAAAGGGTTCTATTCATGCAGAAAATGCATATGCTGTATAATGGTGAAGGTGAATAATAGGGGTATGTCTACCTTTGAAATAAAGGAGTTCATCACTTGCAATTCCTCGCATTTTGTGTACCTGTTATGGTGTCCCTGCAGATTGCTCTATGTGGGGAGAACAAAACGAGTGCTAAAAATCCGTATTGCAGAACATCTGGCAAATATAAAAAAGGGATTCAAATATCACAGCGTGTCGTTACATTTTAAAGATAAACACAACCAGGATCCCTCTGTTGCTTAATTTTGTGGAATAGATTGTGTGCATCCATCATGAAGGGGCTCCAATCGGGTGAGGGACTTGTCACAGAGGGAGACTCAATGGATATTTATTTTGAAATGTCTCTCTCCCAGGGGCCTCAATATTGAGGTAGACCTCAATTGCTTTATTAATAATTTTTTTTGGGTCAAAGTATTTTATTGATTTTCGAACAAAAAAGATACAGAGTAACATGAATATCAACTAATAAATCACATTATCTGGTATCCATGAACAAATATATATATTCCTGTGTGCCCTGTCCAATTCAAGCTTGTGTTCTGGGACTGAGGGGATGAGGCTCTGTATTACTTCCTGAGCTGTGGAAGTGATATCTGTGATGTTTTCTGGGAGTCCCCTTATTCTAAAATTCTCTCTTCTCGAACGATTTTCGAGATCATCGATTCTCGCATGTGCCGTGTTAAGTTGTTCCTGCAGAAAGTGAATGTGGTCAGTGTTCTGATTGGCCCTCGAGATTTTAATGTCCAGTTTATGTTCGATCGATTCTATTCTTGCCCCCAAGTTTTGAAAGTCAGATCGGATATCTCCTCTAATTTTATCAGCGTTCTGTTTCAGGCCTCTGTCCAGTAGTTCAGAGAACTTGCTGAATATGTCAGCTCCTGATAGTGACATGTCTTGAGCATGGCCCCCGGAGGTTGTGTGAATGTCTGGCTGAGCTGGGTTAAAGCCATGGGGGAGATTCCATAGGGGCACAGGGATTGCTCCAGTAATGACACTATGGAGTATGGATGCTGCGGATGGAGTTTGGCTGCAGGGGAAGGAGCTTGGAGACTGGGGTGGATAGGAGAGTGTTTCAGGAGCCAGCACTTGCTTGTATTCCTTCCATTCTCCTGTGGAGCTGTCTCGTGGCTGAGACGCGGCCACCATCTTGGAATTCCCTTGCTGCTCCCCGCTCTCAAATTGCGGTCCCAGGTCCCTCCTGACCATCCCTTTCGACATAGTGGTGCTCGGGTGTCTCCGCTGTATTGTGGGGCTGTTTGCGTGTGGTTAGCTGGGCGGT